>JBBPDE010000031.1:16604763-16616345 GCA_037974605.1 Nannopetersius ansorgii | reverse complement strand
GACTTCTTAAGCACTGATGTACGTCGCTCTGGATAAGAGCGTCAGCTAAATGCCGTAAATGTAAATGTAAATGTAAACGCCAGTAATAACGACCCTAAATTGGACCATGGTTCCTTAGAACCTTATGTTAATCCTCGTTACGGAACTTGGGTGTAATTATGGAAGGCGACTTTAAAATGGATAAGCAAATAAGCTCTGTGGTCAAGCCTAGCTTTTATCAATTAAGACTTTAGCCAAAGTTAAGCCCTTTCTAAATTTTAATGATTTTGAGAAGGCCATACATGCTTTTATTACATCACGGCTCGACTACTGCAATGCTCTTTATTTTGGTCTCCCACAGTCACTCTTATTACGGCTACAGCTGGTACAGAATGCTGCAGCACGACTGCTGACTGGCAGTAAAAAGAGAGAACATATTACACCAGTTCTAGCTTCACTTCATTGACTCCCGGTTCATTTTAGAATACATTTAAGATTTTATTGATGGTTTTTAAGGCTCTTAACGGAGTGTTTCTTGTTGCTGTTTTTGTTGCTTGTTTTTCTATTATTGCTTTTTGTTTTATATTGTATTTTAATATGCGTATATTATGATTCTTGTACAGCACTTTGGTGCAGTGGTACAACTGTAAAGTGCTATAGAAATAAACTTGACTTGACTTGAACTGGACTTTTGCGATATAGAAGCGAAGACTGAGCACCCCATGGAGCTTCATTTAAGTAGGTGGAAGACTTGTGGTCACTGATTTCCCCTAATTATGGTGGCTTCTGCCTCCCCCTCTGTCCAAATGTAGCCTAGCAGAAGGCCGAATACAAGAACAGACACTTACAGTACTATTATGGAGAATGAGGTCTTTGCCATGTTATTCTCATAATCTTATGCGGTTGCTTTACAGTAGTGTCTTTAGCCTGTGTAATACCATCTCATGGAACTTACAGCTTGGTTTGGAGAGATTCATAGCTCACGCCACCTAACCCATTGTTTAATATGACTTACTACATTAATGTTACATTAGAAATCTACTAGTAAAGTTATAAAAACTTAAAACACTCTTACCTTCAATACTTCACAATAATGCAATTATGCTGAAATTCCATATGGATTTCATAGAATTTGATATAAAGATTTCATCTGTAGGCCTTTCATATTCAGACGCTACCGTCGGATTTCAGCAGCTTCACACCTTTGAGACACAGTGACAAGCACAAGTCAAGTCATAAATAGACCGTAAACCAATTTGTTAAAAAAGTCCCGCAACAAGAGGCGACCTGAAGATCAGAGAATGTGTGAAGGAGTGTGAATCAATCCTTCACACATATAAAACATTCTACAATTTTCCACTTTAAAAAATATTCTCATTATTGTTTAGTGTGAAGGTAAAACAAAGTGTGCGAAAAAGCCAGAAAAGACAAACATCCCCATAATAATATATATTGACTTTTGACTTTAACCTTATAACAGCCTAATCACAATACAACAAGTGGATAACTTTTTTCAGTTCTGTGTGTAGGGGACACGTTTGAGAACCACTACTACTAGACCAAGGTTGTCCATTCATTTTGATAAAAGGCCAGCATTGAAAAACTAGTGATGACTGAATACTAAAAATCTATTCTGGTGTAATCTGTTAAAGCACATTGGTAAAACTGTTTTAATCATCACTGAATTTTATATAAAGAAAAGTTCATTCAGATGCTGCTGTCCTTTTGCAGTAGCAGCTTCTCCTGAACATTTCACACAGTCTATTTATGACTTGTGCTTGTCACATTTGCTTGGTAAAAGCACAGCAACAAAAGGGTGTCTGAAGAGCAGAGAATGTGTGTAAAGGGTGTCAATCAACATTAAGTGAGCTCAGAATATAAAACCCTACTTTAACTTTCCACTTTAAAAAGTATTCTCTTTATTGTTGTTTAGTTAGAAAGTTAAATGTAAAAGATTTATTACAGTAATAAAGACTGTTGTGTAAAAAGCCAAGAAAAGACCAACATGGCAATAATATAGATATTGGCTTTTGACTTCATCAGAATCAGAATCAGAAAACTTTATTTATCCCGGAGGAAATTGCTCAATTTAGTTTTTAATAACAGCCTAATAACAAGGGGGCAACAAGATATGCCCCCCTAGAAAGGTCATATCTTACTCTATCCTGAATGCTGTGTGTAGGTGACCATTTCAAGAAACCTTGTTCTGGATCAGGTGCTATCCAGAATGTTTCATAAATGGCCGGCTTCCCGACGACATCCACTCAAGTACTTTGGCCAAAGATGGATCCAGGCCCTGCCATTCCGCCCAGTTATTATCAGACCCAACCTGCGCCACGGTGGCATCCCTGGTCGCAGCGGAAAAGCACTGGCGCTAGCTGTCTGCCCATTGTCGTTCAACCACCCAGAGCTTGCCGGTCTTCAGGTGGAAGAGGGGCCAATAGTCCATAAACACTTTGAAAAGCGTTCCCCAAAGGTAGTCATTAGAACTACCCACAGCAGGTCACTTCAGTGCAATCAGTTCCCGCTTAAAAGCTCTGTAGTTCTGGTTGCTTCACCTGGCATTGTGCAGTCTTTGGCTGGCATAGGCGATCACCCACTCTTGTCGCCCCTGCAGCTGGTTAAGCAAAATGGCAGGGTGTAGTCCGCATAGGCCAGCACTGGAGCTTCTAGAAGCACCTTCTTCAAGGCCTGGAACACCTCTTTTCACTCCTCTGTCCAATCAATCTCCAGACATACAGAAAATCCGGGTCCCTTCAACAGGCCATGTTTAGGCTTTCTTAGGGAACCCTGGTACAAACCAACAGTAGTAACCCACAAACCCCAGGAATTATTGTACATCCCTCACAGTTGTTGGGTGCAGCCACTCCTTCACAGTCTTCTTCAGGTCTGTGGCTACTTCGTCCTGACTGACTACACAGCCCAGGTAGCAGACAGCCCACTGGAATAGCCACCATTTCTCCAGCTGCAGCTTCAGACCATGGGCCTCCAACAGCTGGAACACTTTCTCCAGGTGCCATAGGTGACCTATTTAATGAGGAGAATATATACGATAACATCAACCAAGAAGAAACAGATAATCATACACTCGCTCGTTCAGACATCATTGCATCCAGGGGCGTAGCACCAAATTCTGGGCCCTATGCACAAGCAGTGGCCTTGGGCTCCTGTAAGCTCGAGGTTCACAACTGCCTACAACTAACCTTACTACTAATCTAAGAACTCTTATATGTGTAACAAAAAAGCCTCATTACACACTTTTCTGAACTTCTGTTTTATTAGCAGAAAGCTTAAAAGCTCACAGTAGATGCCACCAAAGGTAGCCTAACATTATAGTCCTGCTAAAATGATGTGCTTTCATTTTAAACTCACCCTGTCTTAAGTCCACAGTATCAGATGATCAGGGGTCTGTTGCTGCATCACCCTCTGTGACAGTTTCTGAACCTGAGTGCCAGGCGTTTCACAAGTTAGCTTTGCTGCTTATATGACAGACTATCCTCATGAACCTAAATGACATTGAGCTACAAAGGTAAGACTATTATAGTCCAATAACAAATATTGATTTAGTTTTCGAATTAGTATTCTGTTGAAATGGTGTCGGCTATGCAAACAAGGCATCATGTAATGTCCAATGTTGTGTGTGCCGTTGTGTTATTAGCGCCAATAATCGCGGCGGTACTGGAGTGTTCTGTAACCGCCGCAGGAGTCACTTGTAAACTATCTGCTCTCACATTTGGGGCTCAGCTTTCTTGGGTCTGTTAGCAGTTGCTTTCCCTCATTTCTTTTTTTATCCCATTCTTGACTCTCTTTTCTTTTCTGAGAAGGGGATTTAGCTTTCTTAGACCCCATCTTCCACAGCGCGGTTATGCACTGCCGTCTGCCGCTTCAGCAGATACACCCAGATAAAAAGCCCGGTGAAGGTGGACTAAACCATTTTGTGCGAGGGAGAGGGAGCCTGTCCTCAGACACTATACGTACTTGGACACCATTTAATACATCAATCAACTGATGCATTTACCCAAAATATTAGCATTTACATTATTTAACAACATTTATTGTGGTCTTAAAATTACATTTAAAGGAAAATAAAATTTCAGGGGCCCTCCCCCCACTTGGGGCCCTGGTAATTTAGTCCCATTTTTCACCCAACTACGACGCCCTTGATTGCATCAACCTCTAGAATATTGCATTAATTCAAACGACATCTGTTTGAATTGGTACAGGCCCATGGGTGTACTGAAGGTGGTCTTCGCCTTGTTATCGGGGGTGAACCTCCACCTGCCTGTAACCCCTGGCAAACTCCTGCATCAGATACCAAGCTCTTCAGGCCTGTCAGGGACTCCTCAATACAGGGCAACAGATAAGCATCCTTGTGCATCCCTGCGTTCAGCTTGCAGTAGTCAATGCATAATGCCCACAAGCCGCCCTTCTTTCTCATAAAGACAGTGGGGCGACCTAAGGATTGGCATTTTCCTTAATGACCCCCCTCCAACATGGTCTTCAGCAGGCCCCTCAGCTCAATGGGACCGACTTGCCCCCCTGATAGTCCTCCACCAGTACCTGGTCTCTAACGCCACCACGGTCCGTTGTCTGAGGAGAAGGCTATCTGGAGAATGTTAGGGTTAGGGATTTCCACGTCTCATGGCCTTTCAACCTGTATCAACCCATTGCAAACAGAAATGATAAGGAATCAAGACATTATTTCTCTCCTACTGTCCCTCAGTCACCAGTTAGTGCTGAAACTGACAGAGTTAGACAGTGCGCGTTAAAATACGTAGGGTAGTGAAGCATGAGAAAACGAAGCACTGTCCCAGCACGAAAAAAGGCATAAAGCAAGATCACAGCACGTTTTTGAATAGATTGTATATTGTGATGGCTTCACAAAACCTCATGAGACCGGGCTCTAACATGGAGCTCTGTTCAGTACCAGTGACTGTTACATTTGTGTTTGCTTCCCTCTGTCTGAGCAGGCGTGAGGAGTGTTGCCGTGTCCACCACGATAATAAGTGAACTGTCTAGACTGGCCTGACCAGCCACATAACCTGTAGTTCGGTAAAGAGACTGAGCCTTCCCTTCCCTGGGTGTGAGTCCTGTGCACAGGAGTGAAGGTTCTCCTGGAATCACCTAATAGTTGTGTTGACACTGATGCTCATGTTGGGAGCTCCGTGAACTCAGCCTTTGTGTTTGGTTCATTAAAACTCCTTTGAGCTGAAGTTAATTCCTGCAGTCGTGTCTTCCCAGTGCATCCGGCATGACACTCTCAAAACTATAATTACTGTATACACAAATACACTTCTTTTCAAATAGAAATCATACAATTATTTGAAGACAAGTTTGTCTAATAGGCATTTTTCAAAGATATGCTGCTGTGAGATTGGGGTAGCAGCTTCACACTAAACATTTCACACCTTAGAGACACAGTGACAAGCACGTGTCATTAAAAGACTACTCAGTTAAAGCCACACAAGGCAGTCTGAAGATCAGATATTGTGTGAAGGGGGTGTGAGATGGCATTAAGTCAAGTCTGAATATAAAACGATCTAGAACCTACCTACATCCTCCCAAATATGCCAGTAATACGAATACTGACTTTTGACTTTAGTCTTCATAGGCAATATTTTACTCTATCCTGAATGCGGTGTGTGTTTATGAGAATCGTCTGTTGAAGATATCGATGTTGAGCTAAGGCTAAGCTAAGCTAAAGCTAACTTAAAAATTATTCACAAACTTTTTCAAAGTCCAAAAACAAACGGAGTCAGAGAGAT
The DNA here is from genome assembly GCA_037974605.1 of Nannopetersius ansorgii. NCBI lineage: Eukaryota > Metazoa > Chordata > Actinopteri > Characiformes > Alestidae > Nannopetersius > Nannopetersius ansorgii. Next base: position 16,610,601 of record JBBPDE010000031.1, on the reverse strand, counting down.
GCAATGTTTCTGGTTTTTTCAGAGATCTGTGGCCCATCTCCGCCGCTCCTCTGAGCTTTTCATACATTCATTATTTCAACCCATCCCATATAGGCTCTTTACCAATGAAAAGTAAAGGGCGTTGAAGCCCCAACTTTCGTCATCAATACGTAAAACCTATAAAGAACATGGGAGCTTTCCTTCACTTAATTTGCTTATACCACCCCGTTAGTTTCAACCAATAATAACAGATTTCTGATTCTGATTCTGAATTTCACTTTCTGATTCATTTCAGTGACACCTCCAGTCACCCTTTTGACCAATTACCCAGTTAGCAACATTCTGTTGGGCCGGACCCGGCCCATACAATCCATGTCCCTCTGGCCCGGATACCGCAAAGAATGACGGCCCAGTGACGGCCCAACAGAATGTTGCTAATTGGGTAGATTCTATTTTCTGGACATGTGGGTTTTTTTATTCTGCTTAACTCCCCCTCTCTTGGCATCCAGTCTGGACACCTGCGTTCTTATCTGTTCCTGTGGCCATTTTACACTTATGAGGGCCTGTGTCAAAAAGAAAGAATTGGGCCTCTAGCAGAAACTCATCTCCTTTCTGGGGTTTTCTGAATATGCGCCTTATCTGAGTTATGGCCCTTCTAGGCCTCTTGGGGACTTTCCTTACTGCTCAAAGCTGGGTATCCCTACAGAGTCTTGAACTCAAGTAAACCACGTATCTCATAGTCCAGTCAAGTTCAACTCTGCACCTGGCAGGGGGGTTTCCCCGGCCCCATGCAGCTTCTGAGGGAGACTTTACATTCTGCTTGTACAGGGCCTTTTGGTCAGAGGTTTAAACTGTAGAGGAGTTTTACATTAAAACCCATAAAATTATGCCAAATCAATCACCATTGATCAGTAGAAATCCTCTTCACGTCCTCTGGGCTAGAACCTATAGAAAGAGAGTGTGCACTGTGTGGTTCTGTCAATCCCTGCAGCTCAGGGGTGCTCACAGAGCCACGGACAGGCTCTATTGTTCTTAGAGGCCCATTGGCTTTGTCTTCCAGGACTTCAGACAGAATTGCTTTGCAGCACTCACAGGGACATTAGGGTGTGTTTTGTGTTTGGGTGCTTTCTAGGTAGTAATACGTGTTTACATTTCCAGAATGACTTTGCTGGGTAGTATTACACAGGTCAACCGGTCAAAATCATCAGAGATAAGTTTATGTGGGATTTGTAGTGTTTTTCATGCTGATTTCAAATCTTTATTTATTTTTTCCTGATCTAATATTACTCATCATTCAAAAAGATGATCTGAAAGCAGATCTGAAATCAGCGTGTAATACTGGTTTAGAAAAGTGTGTTGTGGTTTCTGATGATTACAACATTTTTTAACTGACCTGTGTTATTAGGGTGTAGCATTGTTGTTGTAGTTTTAGGACTCTTATCCGGGCACTCATCAGTATAGCAGTGGCTTTCCTTGTTTGGCAGGGAATCCAGACTTCCAAGTGTGATGTTCGCCATATTAAACAATTAGTGGTCCAATGCCACAAGACTACATAAATGCAGACAGTCCAAACAGAGCAGGAGAGAGAGAACAAGAACAAACAAAACAACAGGACAAGACAACAGTTAGTGCAACTGACTTGTGTGCTGTAGTATGATGTAGGATGTAGTATTATTAATGTAGTGTGAGGACTGTACTTGGGGGTTGCATGTTATTTTTCAGTTCGGACTGAGGAGTCTGATGGCTTCAGGGGGAAGAAAACACTTTGAATACCCATGGAAAGAGGGGAGAGATATGCCAATGATCTTCTCAGTTGTCCTGGCTATCCTTGCTACATTCTAGAGATCCAAAACTGAACAATTCCCGCACCAAGACACGATGAAGCAGCAGAGAATGCTCTCTTTAGTCCCTCAGTAGAACATAGTGAGGATTGGATGGTGGGTGCGCTCCTCTCAGTCTTCACAGGAAATAAGTAATGCTGCTATTGAGGGTCCATAGAACTCTGGATGATCTCCAAAGGGGAGCTGTTATGGGCAATTTGTGGCTAAGTGGTAAGTTGTGGGTTTGAATCCCAAGACTGATAGTGGCACCGCAGAGGTACCCTTGAGCAAGTCACTATCTCCAAACACTATTCCCTGGGCAATGTGTTCCTGGTTTCTGGGTTAAGTGCGGTTCACACGGTGTGCTGGGGTGTGTTCACGTATGACAGGATGGTCATTCTACTTAATATACAGTGGAGAGTGCTCACAATATGTCTTCCTGAAGTCAACATGTGTCTCGATTGATGTCTGTACGCCACCTCATGATTCACACTGAGAAAACTCACCATGGTCATGTTATCGGCAAACTTGGTGATGTGGTTTGAGCACAGCTAAAGAGCCATGGGTCATCAGAGTGAAAATGGGGGGCTAAGCATTTAAAACTTCCTTCAGATATTTTACAGTTACTTTAATTGAGAAAAGAGATAGTTATTTTACAGTTGTGTCCTTTAAAGGCTATTTAAACATAATGTCATGTGTAAATGTAGAGCTTTGTAAAACAGGTAGTGTGAAATGGGCTCATATATCTTTTTAATAAATCAATAACTTATTTTAATCATAGTAATTATAATTATATCATGGACTTACAATCTCAACATATCATTGGTTGAATGGTCAAAAATGCATTTGTCTTTTAGTTTACATTTCATAGGTCTTTGGCTAGAAAAGGCCAAGTTAAATAAGTCCCTCCCTCTCCCAGTAGTATATAACATGAAACATTTGGTCTGGCCTGACTCACATCTACACAGACAAGAGACAAGACACAGGTAAGTTGTGATGGCTAAATAATGACATTTAACACATATCATACCATATTTACAATTTTGTGGTACATGTATTTTGGAAGCTGTAAATGGATAATATAGAGGTTTTAAAAAGTATCCTGCTTTATTGATTGCTCTACTTAAGAAGTGATGTGTCTGTTGTTTCAGATGATGGGGTGGATGTGCCGTGGTCTTGTGAGCTGTTGGGTGTGGTGGTCTCTTCTCTCCATGGTCAGTGCAGAGGATCAGCTTCAGCTGGGGGGGCCAGAAGATTGCAAGAATGCTGACTTCATTCCTGGGCACAATCTTGGTGGAGAGGGCTTTGACATTGTGAAGATGGAGCGAAAAGGGTCTTATGTCATCGACATGGAAAAGTGGGACACAGGGAACGGCAGCTGCCGAATGTCTAGCAACTCATACCTGAAGAACACAAAACAGAAGATGCCTGCTGCTGTGGTGTTCTGGAGAGCAATCTCTGAGTGTTCCATGAAGGTCTCCAGCCAGATTTATGAGTCGAGTGAAGCTCTTGTGAAAGATTCTACTTCATCGATCTCAAACAACTGGAAAGTTGGACTGGATGTGATGTTGAAGGGTTCGGGTACAATGGGAGGGACTCATTCCCGTGAAGCACAGTTTAGCATGAAGAGGTCAAAGGAGGATAAATTTAGTTTCACCAAGCATGTTGTTAAATGCAACTTTTACAGGTAAGGTATATTTTACTGTGAAAATATTTTTAATTGTATGATAAACGAGGGAAAACTAAAGCATATATTCATGAGCATAAACAAAATTGTATTAAAAAAACTAAAAGTATTCAAGTGCTATTAAAACAGGCATTTAAGTACTCAATATGCTATGAACTATTTAGAATCATGTGTTAATGCCTTACATATTACTTCATAGGTACCAAATAGCATCTTCGCCTCCAATGCATCACGAGTTTCTTCAGGCTCTGCAGTCTCTTCCCCCACAGTATGACCCTCATTCTTATCAGAGCCTAATCGACACGTTTGGTACACATTATACCACAGAAGTGAAGTTGGGTGGGAAGATGAAAGCAGTAACAGCCATCAGAAACTGCCAGGCAGGACTGGACGGCCTTACAGACACAGCAGTTAAAGACTGTTTGGACGTGGAAGCATCAGGCACACACAACGGCGTAACTTTGAGAGCAGAGATGCAACACTGTCAAGCTCTAAAGAAGAAGATGAATACAAACGAGAAATTCAGCTCAATGTTTAGTGATAGACAGACAGAGATCATAGGAGGGAACATCAACGGTGAAGATCTCCTTTTCTCCAGAGCCTCGCATCCAAATGCTCTAAAAGAGTGGCTGGACTCCTTGAAGACCATCCCAGATGTAGTGACGTACTCCCTAAAGCCCCTGCACTTAGTGCTGAATGAAAGTCACCCGGCCAGACAGGGATTAAAGACGGCTGTAGAAACTTATATCCGTGACAACGCCCTAAAAAAGGTTTGCTCTGAGTCTTGTAAGATAGGGCATAAGAATAATGCAAGGGATCGCTGTGCCTGTGTTTGTGAAACTAGTAAAGACATAAAGTCCAACTGCTGTCCTGCTGAAAGAGGTCTTGCCACACTAAAGGTTTTCAAACTCCGTGCTGAAGATTTATATGGAGACAAATGGTCCAGAACAGACGGCTCTGTAGAAGTCAAATATAATAACCAAATCAAGCGCACTGCAGTGATTAGTGATAATGACAATCCCCGCTGGAGAGAGGTATTTAACTTTGGTCGTGTTAAATTGTCCTTGGGCAGTCAACTCACTTTCAAAGTGTACGACGCAGACTCTTATTGGAACAGTGAACTTCTTGGAGAGTGCAATATTAATCCTACACGTGGAGATGAGACTCGTATGTGTACCTTCACATATGGCACTTTTTTTTATTCCTATACTGTACAATGTGCTCCGAGTCTGCAAGGTCCAACGTGTTCACAATATTCCCCTTCTCCAATGGAAACCTCTCTGGCCAAAATATTCTCCTCCAGAAATGGCATATTGGCTAAAGATATGTGGAAGTTCCAGGCGGGGCAGAATGTCTCCAGTAACCTTAACACAAAGGGCTATCTTCAGTAACAAATAATCATGTTCAGCAGTTATGATACTCAGTAGCTTAGCTCATATGGCTTCTGGCATTGATTTAAAAAGTTTTACAGCAAAACAAAAAAACTTACTTTCTTTGATATTTAAGCTGATGCTTGCTGAATTGTTGATTGTCTTGCAAGTGTTTCTTTAGTTTGAATTAAAGCATTCAGAAAGACAGAACTGAGTACATTTTATTTCTTCCACATGGGTAATTAAACCATTCCTACATTTTCAATCACTAAAAATATCCACTTCTCCCTAAAGAATTTGTCAAAAATGACCCTCAGAATCAGGATCAGCAAAAAACGAATACATTTATCTGCTCTAACACACCTGATTCAGGGTGGAGGCAGGTGTGATATCCCAGCAGGGTATCCCTGAAGAAAGAAAACATGAAAAACACTGCATTAGCATACGATGCTGCAATGCAGGAAGAGACAACCAAACACAGACAGACTCAATAGTATTGTGTTGGTGTCACATTATTGGCATGTAACATTTTGCACTGAAGACCAGAAGAAACTGAACTACAAACAAAAGTAGAATGAGAGCAAGACTCCACATGTACTGAACAGATATTCAATAGCAGCTTCTGTTCTTAATAAACAAGGCTTCTGTTTCTGATCAAGGGAACCCCTGATCCAACGAAGACCACCAGCAAGGCCATGTGTGCCATCGTGCCGCTCTGGGTAAACTAAAATGGTTGACCCCAACAGATTTGCAACAACACAACAGCGAGAGTCTCAGCGGACAGGAAATATCAACTACATGGACAACCAGCGCTCTCAAGTCTCACGCAATGAGCGTGAGACACACGCATCTGACTGGCTGCGTCCGAAATCGCATACTACATACTACGTACTACGTACTACATCTGAATTAGAGCGTACTGCTCTACCGTTAAAACAGTGCGTTCTATACAGTATGAATGAGGGCAGTATGAGTGGAATTG
>JBBPDE010000031.1:16593704-16604663 GCA_037974605.1 Nannopetersius ansorgii | reverse complement strand
GAACCAGGGATTTGATGGAGCTGCAGGTAAAACTGGGCTTCCATGAGGAAAGAGGTCTGGAACTGGTTCAGCAACACGTTACCACAGAAAACCACCATTTACTGTGTTAATGTAGTTTACTGTATTAAAGTAGTTTACTGTGTTAATGTAGTTTACTGTATTAATGTAATTTATTGTGTTAATGTAGTTTACTGTGTTAATGTAGTTTACTGTATTAATGTAATTTATTGTGTTAATGTAGTTTACTGTGTTAATGCAGTTTACTGTATTAATGTAGTTTGTTTGTTTTAATGTAAGATTTTTAACACTAACTTAACACCACTGCCCAGCAAGAAACAGCTTTTAAGCAGAATTTTTTCAGGGGCCTAAGACTTTTGCGCAGTACTGTGTATATATATATATACATCAAGCAAAACCAAAAGATGATTTGTTTCTTCTCCTATTGTTTGCTTTGCATTATCACCAGTAACTAAAGCCCTCTTCCTTTAGTCAGGTCTTTGACTGAATTGTCCAGTGTCATAGAAGGTGATATAGCTAAAGCACTCTTTGAGAAAAGGGGTTTCTCAACAGTTTTCCCCTCATTTCATATTAATGCTCTGAGGGTTTCTATGCTTTAACAGGTTAGCAGCCTTTTCAACATGCTAAAAAAAACCTGGGACTGAAATGAGATTCAGATGCTCCTGGGAATCCCATGGATTTTGATTAGCAACCCTGATAATGTGCAGTTTGAGTGGTGCCAACTGATGTGGTTTAGGGCTGTCATTACTTCTTGATTAAAAAATTATAATCAGGCATTAAAATTTCACTTCTCTTTGTTTCAGAAGCCATTAGATTGTGTTTTGTCTATTTTTGAATGATCCTGTAGGTCTCTCCCACAGTACAAAAAAACAGAACCTGATTGGTACCCTCTTTTATTTTATTTTTTCACATTCAGATTTTTCACTTTGTAGCAAATAAACAAATCATAGATAATGACACACATTTGATTTAATAGCTGAGCCCCCTAGGGGACATGTGGTGAAGCCGCCATTTTTGCCAGGAGTGTGTTTGTGTGTGTGTGTGTGTGTGTGTGTGTGTGTGTGTGTTTGGTTGGTTGCAAAGCAAGTTAGATAACACATCCCTCTATCTATCGAATGATCTGTCTGTCTGTCTAATTAATAATCAATATAATTACCTAACTTTTTATTTACTATATGTCAACACCCCCTGAGAGAAGTCGACGCAATGCAGTTTCTGCCTCTGATTGGCTGACGCTGACACACGTTTCTTGGTTTAACCAATTATTGTAGTTCCTTCATAAAAGGGGCGGTACCGTTGATGCGTGGGGAATCTAAACACGAGATCTTAACAAGATGAGAGACATGAGGCAGAGAAGACAGACACACCTCACATGTGTGAAGATCATTCACTCTAGAACACAAACAGCACGGAGAGCTGCAGAACCTGCAAGTCGGTGTTAAAGTACAGTAACAGAACCGGCGCTCTGCGTCTGAAACGGCTCAGCTAGCTAACATGGCTAACGCTAGCACTGCAGGGAGTCGTCCTGCCGCGGCATAAACTGTTCCGCTCTCAGTTCTACACTTAAATTCACCAGAAAATTCAAGGCATCAGTCTTAGTTTAGTTTAGTTTAATTGTGGTGTTGACTGTTAATGTTACAGAGAACTTAAATAAAAGTGTCTCAGTGTTTGACTCCTGTGTTCCTCCGCTGTGTGTGACGTCATCAAACGACTCGTCGACTCGACTTTGACTTCGCTGACCGACTAGTCAACTTGAAAAAACCTTGTTAGTGCCCTAATTAATATCTAAGCCCCAGTCTAAGACATTGTGGGAAGTTCGTTTTTTTTTTTTTAAATGTCCATGGTAACTAAATGGATACTGACGAAACATTTATTTCAGGAATTATGTCTTTTCATTTTGGACCCATAGTGTAACAAAGTATGAAGGAACTTTACTGCAAACTAAATGGGCACAGATCAATAACACCCTAATGCAACAACAAAAACAAAACACGAAATTAAGCATGAGATCCCAATATGGCTGCATAGTGGGGGGCGGAGCTAATCTATGCATCCACAAAATCAGTGTTAACTGTCATATTTTAAAACATGGAGGTTTTAAAACATTTAGTTACTCACACAGTATGTGGAATGAGCTGCATTGGATAATATCTCCACCCACTTTCTGCACGACCCTCCAACTGTCTGGCCGGCCCTCCCTCAAACGCATAAATGGACTTTTGATACCTTTTTAAAAAGATTAACTATATTGGACCCCTTAGGCTGAGTGCTCTATATTCAGCTTCACAGTCGTTTCCGATTCAAATTGGGCTTCAGTAAAATGGCACCACTCACTAAATGGCACTCTGGGCAGGTGCCTATGTCACCTCAGTCTGAAAGAAGGAAACTCAGCCCATCAGCTCAGAGGTCTCAGACTGCAGGTTTGAGTTGGCAGTGGCCAGTTTGGAGGGAAGGACTTAACTGTGTCTGTTTGAGAGATCTCTGAAAAGCGTGTGCAGCTGGTTGTCTTATAATTCTACTTTGATTTTCTTTTTTGTAACAGTGTATATATCTGGACTGAGCAGATGCACACAGCTTATGGGTGGATCAATCTGGTGATCAGTGTTTGATGCTGCTGTACCTCCTGCCAAATCACAGAAGGGAAGAACAGCTTGTGGCTTGTCTGGGTCTTGAGTTGCTTTGTGGGCTTTGGCTTTAGTGTAGCAGCAGATAAATTAAAAACATATATATTGCAAAACAGATGGAAAATCAGAAGCAGTAAATAAAGTTGTGGCAAATATTATAATACCGTGATGCTTTAAGACATTTTCACCATATAAGACACGATGCACTAACAAAGTAGCCGTTTCTCCTTTGCTAAAAACAAAGTTATGATAAAACTATGTTTTCTTTTTCAGTGTTTGATCTATTTGGGTAGGGAATGGGACAACAGTCGACTGGTAATCGAAGACAGTCACCATTTATGCAGTTGCTGCATCGCAGAAATTGTTGTAGTTTACAGACTCTGAATAATGGAACTGAATCTCTTTTCCATTGATGTAATTATATTTGCATTTTAGTATACCGGTGTACCATTTAGCAGGTTAATGAGTCCTGTGATATAATGTTTTCACATTAACGTATGTGTGACGTGATCATGAACCTCAGTAGGGTGTTTCTATCATGGTGATGCCCCAGCTGGTGTGATGTAACCCGTGTGAGGGCTGTCAGTGGCAGAAATTTAGCAGTGTCTGTTTACTCGAGGTCTCTGGGAAGCTAGTACAGGAAAAGCACCTCCAACAGTGTGCAGACAGGGCTTACACTATTTTTTGATGGATGCTGTCTAGGGACAAAAATACTCAAAAACCTGGCTGAACATGTTCTTCCGGATGATGTCAATTTTTTTTTTTTTCTGACACGTCTTGGTTAAGTGATATAACACACAGTCAGCCTGGTCTCCTAATGCAACACCTTTCAAAATCCCGAATATAGCACATTTTAATACACAAGGGTCATTCACTGTGCAGGAGCAGAATAACGACAGTAAGCATAAAAATAGTAGGGAGCAAAAAAAAAAAATGTTTCTAAATTTTATGTATTTGGTGCTTGGGCTGGTATTCTGAAGGGTACGTTTTCAGTAAATTGGCCTTAAAATCTATTTGAACACTTTTTTTTTTTAAGTACTGCCAAACAAAAGTTCATTAATATTTGGTTTAAACACTTTAAACTAATCAGGAGTTTTTTAACAGCAGAGTTCCCTTTAACACAGTCACACAGTTACAGTTATGTAATCATTAATGTAATCAAATTGTAATGTAATCTAATATTAAACTAAAGCTAATGCCAGGGCAGTGCATTCACGCTTTATCTAGTTTTTTACAATAAAACAAGCTACTCTCCAGAACATTATAGCAGCTGCAGAGGGAACCGACTCCATATGAAATTCTCTGTATCTGAATACTCCTGAATACTCCTTTTCTCTGTATTTTTGTATTCTTTATTTATCCTTCAGTTACATGTAAATGTCTGCTCAATGCCAGGGTTCAGTTAAAATTGAATGTAGAAGGTCCTCTGCTGCTGTCTGCATAAAAATATTCTGTTTTTATGTTAACTTAAGGGATAAACTTTCAAAAACTGATATGTTCACTTGAACACTGGAAATACAGGGTACATGAAGTAAAGGGAACGAAAACCTTACCTTAAGGGCAAAATTCATTAAAGATGCTTTATACAAGTAGACACTGGAGTTTTGATAGCAGACTCCATTATATGTTTGTATATTAATGCAGTGGAGACTAATGCAGGATATTTTGAAAGAGACTACAGTAATTCCCCGCTTTTCGCAAGCACCATTCCAAGAGCACCCACGTATAGTGAGAAAACACGTTGTTGTGTTTTGGTAAAAAAAAAAAGCCTAAAAATGCCTATTTTTATAATGTAAACCCTAAATCTGCCCTCAAATCTACTTCCAGAACACTTTATTTCATTTAAAACTCAGTTTAATGCATTACCCTTAAAAGAATGGAAAGGTAAACCCGTATTCCACGTCGAGAAATGCAACTCGGAAGGTCGCGGCAAGGCAAAAAACACAAATGAGGGCTCATTGGAAAGGTCTCCTGGAGAACTGTGGAGTTTAAAGTGTCTGAGTGCAGAGAAATCGCGCTTCGAAAAAGTGCTTCCAGGTTGGCTACAGCTTGCCCTGAGTCTCCTTGTGTGAAAACAACCAGAAAAAATATATTTATTGCCACAAAAAAAGGTGGTTATTTGCAGTCGTATCGTTATTGTGGGGATTCCCGCATAAAACTAGGAGTTCGGTTCTTTAAAATATCCGTGTGTGACTGAATCCATGACTCCTGATGCGAGTAAAACTGGGGAATTACTGTCTCACCTGACCTGAACTCGATGGAACACACATTTTAACCAAACCAGCAGGAACTGAAAATGGCTGCTTTACAGGATACCCTCAGGGAGGAGACCCTGCATCTGGTCATGTCTGAGTCACAGTCACACACTGAAGACAGTTATAGACTGCAAAGGATCAACAAACCAAATTTTAAACAGAACGGTTTAATGCTATTTGTTTTAATTTGCCAATTATATATGTCCCTTTAAAATAAGTGGCCTATATATTTAATGGCTGTAATTACTAAATGGTTTACAAAGTATAGACTCACCAAACACCTTAAATAAAAGTCAGTATAGCATTTAAATCAGTCATATCTTGCATTTTTTCTTCTGTTTTATCCAATTATGATCTTTGTAAGAGTTATGTACCCATAGCTGTTGTATTATCTTCTCTTACAGCGAAACAGGCTGATTTTGTAACGTGCCTTTAAGACTGTGATATGTTTTCATATGGTTTTGATCAGGAACACACAGGGGATAGTGTTTTTCTGTCCTCAAAGATTTATTTTAACAATTTATTTTTTATTTATGCTACTGTAACAAAATAAAGAGCAGAGAACGTGCGAAAGTAACATTCATATAGTCATGATCAGAATAAAACATTTTTCTTGTTTTCCTTCAGCTGCCTTTGACAAAGCAATACAGTTAACATAGTTTCCTGAGGAATAGACCAAGAGAAATCCAGAATCCAAAATTACTTGTACATTATTTTACCTTGAAAAATAATAAAGAATTTTCCCTCTTCTACAAAGTACATTTTTGGATGTAGAAGGTTTTATTCTAAAAGTGGAAATACACTCATATCAGTTGTTTCATGTGGGCATGAGAATGAGACATTAAAAAAAAAGTTAACCTGCAGTTACTATCAGGGGCTGCTAGTTTCCTTCTGGTGATTCTGAGACTGTTGTCATGTTCATGTGCGCTCATCTCATAAAGACAATACAGTAACCCCCAGTTTATGCGGATCAGGAGTCATGGATTCAGTCACACCAAGATTTTTTTTGAGAACCGAACCTGGAGCACTTCTTTTCACACCAGGGTTGAGCCCCGTGCTCCAAGCATGATTTCTCTGCGGTACAAGCACTCAGACACTTCAAACTACAGTTCAGTAGATCTCCAGGAGACCTTTCCAACGAGCCCTCATTTGTATTTTTAGCTTCAGTAGATCAGGGGTTATTCTCCGAAAACCCTTCACCTTACCGCAATGTCCCAATACTTCACTCCACGCGACCTTCCGAGTTGCAGATCTTGGCCTGGAATTTAAATTTAAAAGGCGAATACGGGTTTACCTTTACATTTTCTTTAAAGGTAATGCATTAAACTGAGTTTAAAATTCAATTTAAGTGTTCTGCGAGCAGAATTATACATTATACATTATAAAAATAGGCATTTTTAGGCTTTTTTTTAACCACAACACAACAATGTGGTTTTTCACTATACACGGGCGCTCTTGGAACATGATCCCAGCGATAAGTGGGGTTTACTGCATTTCTAATCGTGAGTGGATATGGCAGAACAACCTCTTTCAATGTTAATGCCTTCACACATTGGATTGAAGGCCTAACATGAATTTTTCCACCAATAATTTGGAGTGGAATCAACTAATTTTTATGTGATTTCCTATTCCTTGAGAAAATATCACTTCTTGGCCTAGTGGCTACATCACTGACTATTAATACAAACATCTGAATACATTGATTTCCTACAGATGGTAAACAGCTGCCTGTTGAAATCACTGCAGAAGTGCATCAACAAGCTCCAAAGGCAGTGTTTGACATCCCAAAATTTTTGGTGTGCAGTGCTATCAATTTAATGTTAACACACTAGCGGATCCCCATCGGGCGCTGGCAGAAATGACCATTATTATGTTTATGCCATAAACTGAAGGCCTAGTTTTAATAGTTATGGCTCACCAACGGTTTGCAAACTATAAACATTTTTATTAAAAACAGCTAGAAAAAAAATCCTCATCCATGAAATAGGTCTATAAAGACACTGGCATCCTTTATTTTATCAACTGGTTAGGCTTTATACACTAACATATCACAACTTCCATAAAGTTTCAGTTTATACCGACTGATATTAAATGAAGTTAATGATGCTGAGATGTTGATTAGAAACAATAAGCCTGAAGTGGTCGATCAGAGGTGGAAGGCATTCCATGGGAACTGTTTGCTAAGCAGTGCTCTTGATTAGCTCTTGAGTGAGGGAGTTGCAGAAACATGAGAGCCGGAGAAGAGCGAGTGCAATCTAGCTTTGGGTCTGTCAGGAGAAGATACCAAGAACAAGACAACTTCTTCACCTTTAACTTAGCAGTGGATGTGCTATGAGCCGCCAGTAGCTACATGCAATTAGCTGGACTGGATCGATAGCCTACTGCACCTCCATAGCAACACAAGGGACGTGTGGCTGGTTTTCTCTTTTCACTGGGTTTAAAAAAATGATAAAGAAGCGAGTTAGATGTTCACTCTGACCATAAAGCCTACCAGCCAGATTCAAGACACATTTTGTAACAGCCTTGCAGCTCATTCTAAAACTATTGATTACTACACACTACGGCATTAAAACAAAAGTCGACTTCAGAGGCGCGATTCGACGCCCCCTTCTCTCTGCCCTCGCTTGTGTACACAATGCAATCTCTGCCTCTGATTGGCGGGCGCTGACATGCTTTCCTTGGTTTAACCAATTATTATAGTCCCTTCATAAAAGGGGCAGAACAAGCGCTGTGCATCTGAAACGGCTCCGCTAGCTAACATGGCTAACGCTAGCACTGCAGGGAGTCGTCCTGCCGCGGCTTAAACTGTTCCGCTCTCAGTTCTACACTTAAATTTACCGAAAAATTCAAGGCATCAGTTTTAGTTTAGTTTAGTTTAATTGTGGTGTTGACTGTTAATGTTACAGAGAACTTTAATAAAAGTATCTCAGTGTTGGACGCCTGTGTTCCTCCACTGTGTGTGATGTCATCAAATGACTCGTCGACTCGACTTCGACTTTGCTGGTGGATTAGTCGACTTGAAAAATGGCCTACTACATACAAACACATACACACACACACACACACACACACACACACACTGAGGTACCCATCCCCATACACTCCCTCCCTGGGCACCCCCATTGGTGGTAGCCCCCTGCTTCACTTGGTGAATGGGTTAAATGCAGCGAAGGAATTCCACATTGTTCACTGAGTACTGCGGTGGGTTTGTATGTGACTATAAGGAACATTATTTTACTTTATATATGCTAACATCTACACAAAAACAAGCCCATAGCAATGCAGTCTCCAGATCCAAACACTGGCAACACTGAAAAGAGGCCACCAGTAAATTCATGACATTTCTGCCGTGTTAGACCTGTCCTGGTCAACTGTAAGTCCTGTTGCTGGGACATGGGTGGACATCAACAGATCAACTGTCAAGCAGTGAGCCATGCATAGAGTTATACAATAATTATATAATGAATAATATAATAGTAGTTTTTACATTCAATTCCAAATCTGTCATGATCATATGATTGGTAGGAATTTGATTAATTGCCATATAAATCACTGGGATTAACAATTAAATAAATGATTTTAAAAGCACAAGCTAAGAAATTCTAAGTATGTAAAAATGCATAATACACTGCTTTGCTTTACAGAGTTACTGTAGTGTTGTTGATGTTGCTGTTGTTGTTGTTGCAGAGCCTTTACTGTACCAAAAATTAGCATGAAATAAAAAAAAAGCATGAATTATACCCAGCGTTCCCTCAGCAGCGTTCTTGTGCGCCTTCTTTATAAAATATTCTGTTGGGCAGACACTGATTTGCATAGATAAACACACATTTGCATGAACACAGACTGAAAGAGAAGACAACAATAATGAAGATGTGATGCACTGATAAACATGGTAAGAGATTTGGAGAGATTGAATATGGAGATAAGGCCTCGGGAGCAATTGGGAAATCATGACTTCAGCCACCGACGCATGGTGTAATCACCCCTGTGTGAAACGCTGTGAAGTGTCTTTGCACAACTTTTCCTGGCTTGCAGTGTTCCTGCTCTGTAAATCGTTGTATTTGCACAGAAAAGGTTAAGCAATGAAGTACTTTGCCCAAAATGCTAGTGTGGCTACCACCACTCCTCGCTGGCAGGATGTGTTTACTTCAAAACAAAGCAACGTTATTTTCTTTAAACCGACAATGTTTAACTGTTTATTAGACAACTGAAATGTTTCTTGACAAAACAAAACAGGTTACTATAGTCATGCTTCTCCTCCAGCCCTTCGTTAGTGGCCAGTCCCTCCTCACAGGCTCTCTGGTGACATACTGCATGGAAAGAACTTACTATAGTGTAGGAATGGGACCTTACTGCATTCATTAGTTCCTGTGCCTTTATTATATTGCTCCCGTGACTTACTAAATCATAGACACAGCTTAACCATCACAAATGAATCACCTTTATTTTGCATATATTTAACCAGACAGGACATGAAGAATAGATTATTATTTACAGTAACAGTAAATGATACTGCTATTATATAAGTGCCAGTACGGGGAAATAAACTAACACAAAAAACACGTTCTACTGTTTACTGGTGGCCATGGTTTTACTATCTCATTCTCACAGGCACAACCTCACTATCGTATGTTAAAAATCTCGCTGTCGTGCCGAATCACGTCATGGCTGTGACTTCAGTATTTCATTCTCACACCTAAATAACCATACAAAACTGCTCTTGGCTGTTTATTGGTAGACAACTGTGAGAGCATCTGTGACCCTGCTGTGTGCAAAAGCCCCCATTAACATTCCTGTGTCGGAAACATTTACTAACACGATGTTTTTACCATACCACTACCATATCAGAGTCACAGAGATTCACAATATGGCCAAAGGTATGTGGACACCTCTTCTCATTATTGAATTCAAGGGTTCTAACCACATCCAAAGGTATATAAGCACAGACAATATTTCTCCAAAGAACAATATTGTCAACAGAATGGATTGTAATGAAGGGATCCATGGCATCTTCTCCAAAAGTCATGACATTTCTGTCCCGCTAGATCTACCCTTGTCAACTGAAAGCTCGGCTGCAAAGTGGTAGACTATGCACACTGACAGAGGGAGGGGTGTCGAGTACTGAAGTGCATAGCACATAAAAAATGCCTATTATCCTTTGCTGCATTACTGACTACAGAGTTATCAACTTCCTCTGGAAGCAACATCAGCACAAAAACTGTGCATAAGGATTTCATAAAATGGACTCCCATGGCCAAGCAGCTGCACACAACCCTAAAATCAATATGCACTATGCCAAGCATTGGCTGGAATGAGGTAAAGCATGCCGACACTGAACTCTGGAACAGTGGAAACGTGTTCTCTGGTGTAATTAATTATGCTTTACTATCAGGCATTCTGAAGGATGAATCCTGGCTCAGTGGTCCAGGGGAATGCTACCAAGCAGAACTGAATGATAATGTGAACTTTAAAGTTTGGTGGAAGAGTGTTAATAGTCAGGGGCTGTCAAGGCAGGTTGAGCTATGGGCTATTAGTTTCAATGTTGTTACTGTAATAGCACACGATGATGGTCCTCCTTGTGCCACCAAAACAGCTCTGACATGCTGAGGCTTGGAATCCACCATGAGCATCACATGGCCTTTTTATTGTCCTTCAGAAGTGGACAGGGTCGGCATGGGCACTCTGACCAGTCTGCAGAAACACAGCCCCATATTCAGCAAGCTGTGATGCAGTGTGTGTTCTGACAACTTTTAATTATTGCCAGCATACAATTTTTCAGCCATTTGCATCTCAGCGGCTCTACTGTGGGTTTGGACCTGAGCCTTGGACAGGCACCCATGACCCTGTCACTGGTTCACTGGTTCTTCATCCTTGGACTAGTCCTTGGACGTGTAGGTACTAACTAGGCCATTAACTACTCCAGATGTTTTCAAGTCGACTAATCTTTCAACAAAGTAAAAGTCGAGTCGACGAGTCGTTTGATGACGTCACACACAGCGGAGGAACACAGGCGTCCAACACTGAGACACTTTTATTAAAGTTCTCTGTAACATTAACAGTCA
>JBBPDE010000031.1:16507836-16521569 GCA_037974605.1 Nannopetersius ansorgii | reverse complement strand
AAGAGTCTGAACCTGTAAATCACATAGAGAAACAGAAAAAATACACATAACGAACAGAAAGAGAGAGAGAGAGAGAGAGAGAGAGAGGGGGGGGGGGGAGAGAGAGGCGGGTGAAAGAGGGAGAAAGGATAAATAAAAATGAGAGAGGGAGAAGGAGAGGCATAAAGAAATGGAAGAGGGGTAAAGGGGAGAGACAGGGAGAGAGGATAAATAAAAATGAGAGTGGGAGAGAGAGGAAGAGAGCCATAAAGCAACAGAGGGCTGAAAGAGAGGGAGAAAGAGAGAGAGGGAGAGAGAGAGAGGAAGAGAGACATAAAGAAATGAAAACAGATGGGTGAAAGAGGGGAGAGAGAGAGAGACAGTGAGAGAGGATAAACAAAAAATTGGAGAGAGAGGGAGAGACAAAAAACAGAAGAGAAGTGAATAAAGCAGAGAGGATAAATGAAAGGGGAGAGAGGGAGAGTGTAGGTGAGAGACATATAGAAACTGTGGGGTGAAAGAGGATGAGAGAGAGAGAGTGCAAAAAGCAAAAAAAGAAAGATAGAAAGATGGAAAACAAATGGATTAGAGCCCCGGGGAGGTGGTGGGAGAGCCAGAAAAGGCTTCTCATTAAAATAAGTAGCAGTCTCTAAAACAACTCGCGTTCGAGCACACGGGCAGTCAAACCATTAACACCCGCAACCTGGGGGGGCGGGCGCTGGGGGGGCGATGTGTGTGTGTGTGTGTGTGTTGCGGGGGGGATTAGAAGAGGGTGTTTGGTGGTGGGGGGCAGAGGGGGGTGTTTGGTGGAGGGGGGGTTGCGCATCAGCAGCCAGGTGCGCTGTTTGTGTTTGCCGCCGCGCCGCTCCTCTGCGCATTTAACACACGAGCGGTTCAAAAGCCATCTCAAACAAACACTGATTATGCATTTCAAATGTCTCCGGGGTCTGGATGGAAAAATAACAACAGCAACAACAACAACAACAGAAAAGAGAGAGCACTTTGTCCAGCGGACTGACAGCGGAATCCCTTTAAACGTCTTAAGATTTCCGACAGAGAGATATGGGCCTTAGCGAGACACAATTTGCTTTCTGTTGATATGGCTTTCCATAATTGATTTCTTTTTTCTTTGTAACATTTTGTTTTGTAGGTAGAGTCAAGTGGTCCTGTGTAGGGGGCGGGGTCTGACACAGGCATGTCTTTGATTTTGCCAATGGCAATGCCATAGCAAATGAAGATGCAGAGAACTTGATGAAGGCACTGGGCTTTGGACCAAACACCAAAAGATGGGAAATAGGAGAGGAGTTTTTCCTCAAGGCCATGGCTGAGGCCCATCTCGAATCTCCATGTCTGGGAGCAATTTACCAATCACTGGGTGGTTATTTGGGCTTCATTTGACCTACACATGAAAGGACACCATGAAGAGACTCTTACGGATCCTGTTTTGCCAATTCTGATATTGAGCCGTCAGATCGAATGCCTTCAGTACTGCATCAAGAGCATGCTAGCATTCTAGCAAGGCTCTTTTGGTCTTGCTGGAGCTACCTTTGAGCTGCACTATATGGAAAAAAGTATCGGAACGCCTGACCATTACACTAGCAGGGGCTTTAATGACATTGCATTCAAATACAGAGATTTTACTATGGAGTTGGTTGCCCCTTGCAGCTATAACAGCGTCCACTTTTCTTGGAAGACTTTCCACAAATGTCTCTGTGCGAATTTGTACACATTCATTCTGTAGAGCATTTATGAGGCCAGGCACTGATGTTGGATGAGAAGACTTGGCTAGCGATCTCCATTCCAGTTCCAAGTGTTTAATGAGGTTGAGTTCAGGGCTCTGTGCGGCCAATCAAGTTCTCCTCCAGCCATGTACTTTATGGACCATGTTTTGTGCACTCTGATACAGTCATGCTGGAACAGAAAAGGTTCTTGCATACACAAGCATGGTGTTGTCCAAAATTCCTTGGAAGGCTTAAGCATTAAGATTGCTCCTCACTACTTTTGTCCATTTCCCAATACTTTTGTCCATGTAGTGTATATAAAGCTGCAGTGCAATTAAATTCCAGTGATGATAAATTGAGCATTATTGACATGTCACAAGATGGGATGTCTCACTCTCTTTCTCCTCCTCTGTTGCTCTCTAGTGCTTTTTTTTTTTTTTACAGTGCAGCTAATCATCTTATCAAGGAGACGGAATATCACAACATCTCTGACATTAGTTATAATTTTAGCTGTCATGTTCACTGGAAACAATACAGACTTGTACAGCGGTTCATTGCAGGAGAAGCACTGGTTTGGTCCAATCCAAGTAACCATCGAAAGTGCATTAATCCATCCTCCACAGTAAGTTCAGTATAACAGAGTTGCTTCAGAAATATCCTCATAGCTCCTCGTGCATCTGGACATATCTGATCCACCACCATTAGTCCAGGCTATGTACAATAATTACTACTATTAAAGCTGTTCCAGCAAAGACCTGGAAGAGAATTCCACCAATTTTTCCTACACAATTAATCTGTTAAAATCTAAACAAAGTCATTCAGTGATTCGATGTGAAATGCTCATTCAAAAGAAATAATTGTTCTCAGTTGTGGCAAGAGGAACCAAACGCATGAAGCATTTAGCCTCGCTAAAAGCTACCTCGCCGAACGCTCTTACATTAAAATAACTATGAATACATTGTTAGATGCCTGAACATTTGACCGTATGTATTAAAATATGTTGTTTTAAATGCAGTCATGGCAGAAAATAGCCATATGATAATACCGATACATATGATAAGAAGACGTGTCTTTTTAATAATAAATTAAAGGACTTAATTTGTAATGCAACATCTGGTTCAAAATAACGACTTCAGTATAAAAAAAAATCAGTATAACTACTGAATACTGAATTGTATTAACTGTTGCATTTCTGGGCCTACTAATCCCATAGTTGATTTACATTAGTCCCATAAATAAACATAAGATGTGTATTGCGTGGTAGCATGGCTGCCCACCAGGGGTGTAGCACCAAATTCTGGGCCCTATGCACAAGCGGTGGCCATGGGCCCCTGTAAGCTCGAGGTTCACAACTACCTACAACTAACCTTACTACTAATCTAAGAACTGTATAACAAAATAAAGCCTTATTACACAACTTCTCTGAACTTCTGTTTTATTTGTAGAATGCTTAATAGCTAACAGTAGATGCCACCAAAGGTAGCCTAACATTATAGGCCTGCTAAAATGATGTGCTTTCATTTTAAGCTACAGTATAGTTGTGGCAGTTTCTGAAATGGAGTGCCATGCGTTTCACAAGTTAGCTTTGCTGCTAATATGACAGCCTATCCTCATAAACCTATATGACATTGAGCCTACAAAGTTAGACTATTATAGTCCAATGACAAATATTAATTTAGTTTTCGAATTAGTATTCTATTGAAATGGTGTAGGCTATGCAAACAAGGCATCATATAATTTCTAATTTTGTGTTATGCTGTTGTGTTATTAGCACTGATAATCGCGGTGGTATTGAAGTGTTTTGTAACCACAACAGGAGTACATTTGTAGACTATTTGCTCTCACATTTTGGGCTCATCTTTCTTGGGAAAGAAGTCTGTAAGCAGTTGTTTTCCCCTGTTTCTTTTTTTATCTCTTTTCTTTTCTGAGAACCGGATTTATCTTTCTTCGATATCATCTTCCATAGCACAGTTATGCACTGCCATCTGCCGCTTCAGCAGAATGAAAGCTACGTCGAATGCGCCTAGTCAAAAAGCCCGGTGAAGGTGGACTAAACCATTTCGTGCAAGGGAGGGGGTGCCTGTCCTCAGACACTATATGTACTTGAACACCATTTAATACATCAATCAACTGATGCGTGTACCCAACATATTAGCATTTACATTAGTTAACAACATTTATTGTCATCTTAAAATTATATTTAAAGGAAAATAAAGTTTCAATCCTTGGGGGCCCTCCCCCAACTCGGGGCCCTGGTAATTTAGTCCCATTTTTCACCCAACTACGACGCCCCTGCTGCCCACATTTACAACCCAGGCAATGGGCCTTTCACCTCAAGATCGTATTGATTGGTAGGCAAGTGTCTTCCATGTAATGCTTCACCCAAAGCCAAACAATATGATAATATGTGTGTCAAGGTGACAGCATTAGCAGTAAGGGAAGGCACAATTAGCGTTTTATTGACCCATGCTAGCCCTCGGTGTCAGGGCATGGGTGATCAATACATTATCTGATATGACAATGATTGTTGGGCATCTGGGCTGAGAATGGCAGGAAGTCACTGAACGTGTCATGATATAAAAAGGGAGGCAATGAATGTGCTATGCAGGCACCACCTAAATGGGAAGAAATCTCTATGTAGCCCTCTGTCTCTGAACAGGATATCCCATCTATGCGTTCCTTCATTTTTTTCATTTATTTCATTATATTGTTATTTTTCTAATTACAATCTAGCTTTGCATAAATAATTGGACACCAGAGTCTCACTGTAAAATGCCGTCAAAAATCAAATATACTGTTTTCTTGTATGTGCAAAACGGTGGTCCTGGAGGGCCTGTCCAGGACAGTTTGCTAATTTTCCTACTCAAACACACCTACAAAATTCGGCAATTAACAGATAAGTTAAAACAGGTGTGTCTGAGAGAGGAAATTTCACATTAACAGAGGTGGGCACTGGCTCTCCAGGACTGGAGTTGTGCTCCACTTAATTTTAACTTAATCAAAATGGATGATCAATAAAATTATGCTCCACTTAATTTTATTGATCATTCAAGAAACACTCCAAAGATGCTCCTGAAACGTATTTTTAATAATTGACGAAACAATATGCACAACTAAAAACAGAAGTAACTGTCATTTTGAAGCCTGGGTTTTATCTGTACTTAACAGTAATCAAATAATCTAGGGATTCTTTTAATGATGAATCATGTAATCGTAAACATGCTATTTATAGCAAATATTTATATCATGGTTCGGCCAGTGGCCGGTTAGGGCTACTGCTCTTTTGTTGGTGTTTTTCTGGTGCTTTTATTTTGTTCATGTGTCATGTGTCTTCTGTTGTCAGCTGTTTCTGTTAATGTGCTCCTCAGTTCCCAGCTGCCTTGTGTTTACACCCTGATTATGTTTTGCATTGAAGCCTGTTCGTGTTAATCCTCCCTCATGTGTCCATCGCCTCATTTTCCTAGCCTGTATCCTGTTTTCGTATCCAGTTCATGTTCTTGGTGGCCATCGTGCCCGTTTCTGTTCTTTTGTTTACTTTAATAAAGAGTATCTAGCATGGATCCTGGCCTGTATTGTTGGTCCTTGCTCCGAGGGAGTTCAGAGTCATGGGCTTGCGCCTGCGACTCTGACAATTTACTTTTATCTCATATACCTGAAACACTGACTATCCAAGGGCGATTCTGAAAATGTATTTTTGTTAAGTAAAAACTAGACAAAAAAACCCCACAGAAGTATCAGAAACCTGGGCTTTTATCTGTACTAGGGTTATCACCTTTGGCTTATTAGTAATCAAGTAATTATAAACATGCAATTCATGCTAGCAAACATCTAATTTAACTACAAACATACTTGCATTTGTTATATTGTGCTAGCAGGGGTTTCCTCTCTTTCGCTAGTGCACAAAAACAATATAAATGCAGCTACCTCCCCCAATCTGGACACAGCTTTATAATGGGATACAGATTCCCTGATTATCATTCAAGCTGCAAAGTAATCACTTAGCTGGCATACCTTATAGTAGGCCTACATTTTGAGTACATTTAATTTCGGAAGAACAGTTACATTCCCTACCATAAATATAGTGATACAAGTTGGGAAGGACATCAGTAATTCTCTCCGTGATTTTAGCGTTACAATGCTGTGGTGACTCTCCTCTCAAGGTTGGTACATTCCAGCTTCCTCTGAGGAAATAGTTTCTTCCCTCCCCATTTCCACACACAACCCTATGAGTAACTGTGTTAGACACTTTCCTTTGAGGAAGGGTTGTCACAACTGTGAAGAAAGTGGTCACTTGCTCTACTGCCACGTAATGGTTTCTGCTCTACAACACGTTGGGCAAACTCACTCCTCCACATTTTACACTGCTGGGACACTTTTGTGCACACCATGCCGTGTCACCCGTACTGCTGCATCTCCTCTGCTCTATATTCCTAGGCTCTCGACTTCCATGACAGTTGCCCCCGTTTGTTGACTTTTTTCATAGAACAGTGGATATGCTGTCTGTATTTGTTTAACGAAGATGATGGTGCAGGAACGTTCCCATCCTCTGCGCTCCCCTGCTCTCTGTAGCTAAACACTGGGGCCTATCTTTTATTCATTATCAGCTGTCTGCGTTGCCGTGCTCTCTCACTTTCTCTCTCTCTTTCTCTCTCGCCTTATGAAATCAATACTGGAGCTGTTCAGGGAGGTTTTCTATGAAGGCTTCCTCACTTTCCCCCCATGGCAAAAGGAGGCAGCTGCCTGTGTGCACAGACACACTGAGGCCCATTGTGCTCCCAGGCTGATAGCTACTCATCACAAGGGCAAGCGAAAGCTTCCTTTGGGCCCAGCCACTTGCTCTTGGCTCTTTCACTTTTCTAGTCCTCTCTCCATCTACCTCTCCTTTCCCTCTTCCCTCTCTCCAGCTCTCTCTCTCTCCAGCTCTCTCTCTCTCTCTCTCTCTCTCTCTCTCTGCCTCTTCTACGAGTGTTTGGAAATCCTTAAGGTCAGACTGTGTTCCTCAGCCCCTCCTTTCTGCAGGCATCCAGCGCAGCTATGGCAAGATCCCATTAATCCGACGCTTCCGTGATGGTATCAAGGGCGTGCTGAGGGAATTTAGCAAAGAATTAATTTGCCTCGACAACACGAGCTCGTGAGATCATAACCCAGAGATGCACGGTGCGCAGCTCTCGGAGGCAAATGAGAAAGAAAAGGAAAAAGTGAGCGAGAGAAAGAGAGAGAGAAAGACTGACTGACTGACAGACTGAATGGTATCTTGGGAAAGCCATGTTAGATGCAGTTTTTGGATTCAACTCCAGAAAGACTAATGTATTGGATGCAGTGGATTAGATTCATCAGGCGATACCAAGTAGTTCACTGATGCCACATTACATGCAGTCAAAATCCAAAACACCACGCGAGCCCATAGTTATGGAAGAGTGTGAGATGATCACACGAGGAAAAGGAAACAAGACTATTATACGAACTGTCTTCTTGCACACCGAATTAAACCGTGTTAGATTACACACATTTTAATATCAAACCATGCTATGCAAATGTGTTCAAAAGCACCATATAGATTCTAAGAATGATAACAATAATAACGGTATAATGGTATATAGTGTCAAAATTGCAAAACTAAAAGTCTAACGAGAATGTCACTCATTTTTCTCGCATCATTTGTCAGTTAAACAAAGACATTCTGATTGCTAGTATATAAAATAGTGACTGCAGGTAAATTTACTGAACATGCAATTATGTATATGTAAATTAGTAATGATAAATGATTCCTTTTATATGGCTATACAGTTCTGTCTTAGACACATTTTAAAATAATATTTTAAATCTGCTTTTCACATTATATTACTAAATATATTAAATTAAACTACAAAGAATAATTGCAAATAACATTAAACAGTAATTAGTGATTTATGTTCGGTACGTTAGTGTGTTCCTTGTGGAAGTCCAGTATTACTGGTTCGATTCAATCACTCCTTCATTAAATTAAATCAGGAGCTGCTGATTTACAAATCCAAGCAACAGCTGAAGGAACCGGGAAGAAATCTGGAACCAAACCTGTGTTCTCCTCACCAGCTCACAACATTTTAACTACTTTTTACAAACAAAACAAATCTTGAAACGTTTGTGTGTTTGCATTTATTCTAATGTTAACTTTGCTTGCAGAAAACACATTATAACACCCTTAGAATGACTTTAAACTATTGGCCTATGTGCATCAGACACAGTACATACTAAGATCCAATAGATCCAATGAATCATATCACTTAAAAGGCTCTCTTTTAATTAATCAGTGTTCTAGAAGTACTGACAATACAGACATGTGTAAAGCAGGGGGTTCAAACTCCTGTCCTGCAGGGACGGTGTACAGCACAGTTTGATGGGGGGGGGGCTTGCTGAAGGGAACCTCAGAGGTGGTACTACCGGTCTTGGGATTCAAACCCATGACTTTCTGACTGCAGGACCAACACCACTAGCCTGCCAGCTGCCCTTGTGATGCAGTGCGACATAGTGTTTCTCCACAGAGGTGATAAATATTGCAGTATTGCCCAGTTGCACTTATTCATATGCATTTCATGTAAAAACTGTATTTCAGGCAGCTTTAAAGGGCATTAAAGGCTTGGGTTGTCTGATTCCTATCACAACCACTGTGGACGGTTCTGACTCGGTAAGTTTCTCTAGAGTGGAGCATTTCACACCGAAACACTCTAAATAAATGTGCTTAAATTGCAACAATTTAGCAATGCAGACACTTGGAAAAAACTGGTTGTAGGTTGTGGGAGCGACTGACTTAGTGTGATTCTGAAAACTCATTCAGATTACAATGTAGCAGCTGGGAATTTAAAAGCCGTCCAGCTCATTTTTAAGATGGAATAGCGTTATAGAATGCTACTAGGCTGTCCTGACAAATCTAAACAGAACAGAACTGAAGAGTGCATTAGGGAGGTGCCGCTGTGATCAGATGGTCGTAGATTTGGATCCCAGGACTGCCAGTGGCACCACTGAGGTACCCTTGAGCAAGGCACCATTCCCACGCACTGGTCCCCTGGCGCAGCGTCACTGGCAATGGGTTGCTCGTAAAGAAAGGATTTCACATCGTTCCCACTGTGTGCGTAACCATAAAAGGCCACTTTACTTTACTTTACTTTAACCTTTCAAAGGTGCGGAAGATCTATTATAATGTACAGTCAGCCCAGTCTCTTCAAAGCTGCATTGTCTTGAAGTGGCGATACAAGAGAGTGAAAAGTACTTCTCTTTCACGTGTGTAGTATGTGTGCAGTTACAGGCGCAGCAGTAGCGGCCCACCGCTGTGCCGAGCAGCATGCAACAGCCTCTCCACTGGGCTTGTTTTCCACAGCAGACATGGAGCACGCTGGCTTGATTGTAAAACAATTAATCAAGGAGGAAGAGGGAATGAAAGCGAGAGCCATTTTTATCTCTCTCTTAATTGTATGTGTGTGTGTATGTATGTGTGTGTGTGTGTGTGTGTGTGTGTGTGTGTGTGTGTGTGTCAATGTGTGTGCATGCTTGCGTATGTGTGTGCGTCTTTTGTTTATCCTGAAGAACAAGAAACCCCCAATGCTAAGCACTTGGATACTAAATTACCAGCTCCATGCTCCAGTTGAAATAACACCAATTAAGATGCACGGTGAGCGGCACATGCATTTGGATTCAATTACCCGATCGTGAAAATAAAGTGTGTGCTTGCCTAAGATATTTGACTTCTTTGCCGAAATCTAGCTTTTTGAACAAACACACTTATTGCCTCCATTTCCCCTAACCTGTTAGCCCAGCATGCAGGCCAGAGGCTCTCAGGCTTGATTTAGAGAAGGAGACGAGGGATAAATACACCGTCTCCACGTTTTAAAACTGAACATCACAAACACCATTCGAACTTCAAGGACTGTTTTTGTGGGCTTCTGTTCTGAATTTTGCCCACAATATTTAGATGAAGAGGGAAGATCAGGGTCACCAGACCTGGTTATGGTTCCTGAGTCAGGTTCAGTGTGCCACACCTGGTCCAGCTAAGTAACGTCTATAGAAGTTCTTACTGCACTAGTGCTTAGTAAGAGGCTGCATTTTATTTATAAGTCTGATATTGCTTTAATATAATTGGTTTGTCACAAAAATCTCAAAAAGTATTTTTAATGTTTTATATCAAAATGAATTAATGAAACGTGTATAAAGTACTTAATAAACAATAAAGTACTTATATATACAGATAGTGCAGTCCTGAGTGCAGCTTTCTGGAGAGGAAAACGTTTTGATGTGAGTGAACTATCAACTATTTATATATATATAATCTCCAGGAGGAGAGTTGGTGACCAGTGGTGTAGATGGTACTTGCAATAGTCTTCTTTAGTACACATACAGTAATTTGTTCAACCATTCACCCTATCTGCTGGTTTCTTGACAAGAAGGTTTTGATATCATGGAAAATCATGATATTAATTACGAGAACATGAGGACACGCCAAAACATTACAGTACAGTAATCCCCCGCTTTAAAAACAATGCTTATTTTTATAGTGTAAACCCTAAATATGCCCCCAAATATGTTCCCAGAACACTTTAATTTCGTGTTAAACTCAGTTTAATGCATTACCCTTAAAGGAAATGTAAAGGTAAATAAACAATCAGAATCAGAAAACTTTATTGCTTAAAAAAAACATTAGCATTAGCGGTTAGCATTAGCAGCATGCATGCATGATAGTAACGGAGAAACCACAGTACCTCACAGCAGTGTGCTAGGAAATGAATACTCACACCTCC
The DNA here is from genome assembly GCA_037974605.1 of Nannopetersius ansorgii. Lineage (NCBI taxonomy): Eukaryota > Metazoa > Chordata > Actinopteri > Characiformes > Alestidae > Nannopetersius > Nannopetersius ansorgii. The sequence continues at coordinate 16,511,101 of JBBPDE010000031.1, read as the reverse complement.
TTTTTGGTTCTAGTTCTGTTATCTATGGCTCCATAGAATACATGTTGTTTAGGTTCATACAACAAAAAGTTAGCAACGTCTGACAAAGGCTTGTTTCCAGTGGACTTTTAGGAGCACACTGAGCAAGTTCCTCATTTTCAGCTTATTTGGAGATGAGCTTTTTTGTGATTTAGAGTCCTGGCAGTCCAGTGAACTGAGCATGGGTTCCTCATGTTATCATAAACCCAATTCCATATGGAGACTGCTTCAAAAACGAAGAACAACAAATAGGGGAAACATTTAATCCAGCATAATGTGTTTGCTCAGAGATCTGCGGAGGGGCCTATGGAATGAAACAGTGTTCTGATGTGGGACTGTGGACGTGTTTGTCTACGAGCTTCATGTTTGACTTGGATGTGCGAGGAGCTCAGGAGAACCCCTGGTGACCCTTAGGGGTCCAGGAACTTGGGGAGGAGAGGAAGTCAGGGCTGACAGTTTTGGGTTTCGGCTCTCAGTCTGCGAGTGAGAGAACCCTGGGGGAGCTGTCTGCACCCTCGGAGATGTGAGAAACTCCAGGCTCGGGTAGCGGCGAAAAGGGCTGAGGCCAGTTTACTCAGGCCAGACAGGCACTGCACAGCTTCCTGCCCAGCTTTGCCACAAATTACATTTTTTAAGGAAGAGCAACCCGACTAAGACTGATATGATGAAATAACCTGCGATATTCAGGACAGATGTCTTGCGTAGGCGAGTAATGCTCAGCATTAGGCCATGAATTGGATTTGTCACCATATTGTGAGTACATTGTTTCAGTCACAGCATGCAAGATAAGTGCCGAATGCACTGGGGGCAAATGTACCGCTTCTTTTTGTGAGCTCCTTTTAGAATAAGGATTATTCACCTTTAAAATGTAACCATCACTGCATCTGTCCTGAACTTGCATACTCACCTCATACAGTGGTGTCACGAGAACTTCTAGAAGTTCAAAGTCCAGTAAAAGCCCCTTCTAATGTTGTATCTTGAAAGTGGGAGGAACTTGATGGCTGCCTGTTGAGTGTATTTTTTCTGCAAGCTGGGATGCTGGGAAGCTGAATATCAGTATTTCAGGGCCATTCAGAGCCCTTTAGAGGTGCAAAAGGTTCAAATGTATTGCAAACTAAAACTACAGAATATTCAACATAACTATTACAACCAGTATTCTATCAGAACATTATGAGCAATCTAACAAACATTAAATTCTATGATTAGAATTTCCAAATGTACAGTGTGTTTGCAAAGGTTTGGGCACACCTGGTGAAGTGAAGTACATAATCCTTCACAGAGAACAAGCACATTTGATGCACAATTTAATGTCCATGTGCTGAATTTGACATTTTGGAGAATAACAGAAATTAAAATGTTACCTATGCGAAAATGATGTGTGATGCATGGGAAAGAGTGAGGTTAGACACAGGAGCACAATGAAGAGAAAACTTGTTTTTGGGCTCATATTATAACTATATATAAATATAATGGTGCGGTAAAACGTACAGCGTTTGGTTCAGCAAAGACAAGCTTTTAGCATGCCCACTAAAATATAGACATAGCAATAGTCATATTAAGTACAACTGGAGGAGAATGAGCAAATTTAAATGACTCACCCTTGAGTAGACACACATCTGTCTTAAGTTAAGGTGTCTGTGGTCAAATGATAATGAGGTCTACCCCACAGGTGAATCCAAAGCTGACTTTTGGAATGTTTTTGAGAGCGTGTCAAAATATCGGCTGTGGTTAAGCATGTCATTAATTATGATTTCACATACAGTAATCCCTCGCTTTTCCCAGGGGTTACGTTCCAAGAGGACCTGCATACAATAAAAAAAAAGTGTTGTGTTTTTTTAAAAAAATGCCTAAAAATGCCTAGTATAGGCAAACCGTAAAAAACCCTTATAGTGTAAACCCTAAATCTGCTCCCAGAACACTTTGTCATTTTAAACTCAGTTGAATGCATTACCCTTCAAGAAAGAGGAAAGGTAAACCCGTATTCGCCTCTTTTAATTTAAATTCCCTGAGATCTGCAACTCGGAAGGTCACTGGACAAAAGTTTACACCTGGATCGCATTTAAAGATGGACGCGCGTCTGGTTTTCAGGGAATAACCCCTGATCTACTGGGGCTAAAAATACAAACGAGGGTGCATTGGAAAGGTCTCCTGCAGATCTACTGAACTGTGGAATTTGAAGTGTCTGAGTGCTTTCCCCACCGAAATATGCAACGCGGAAGGTCGCGGGACAAAAGTATTGGGACACCATGGTGAGGTGAACAGGTCCCTTTGTGTGAAAATATATATTTATTGCCACAATTATTATTGGACTCACCAAACAGCAAACAACAGAAAGAGCCATTATTCACAAATGAAGCTTGGAACAGTAGCAAATCTTCCCAGAAGTGGCTAGACTACCAAACCTGCTCCAAGCGCACAGTGACAACTCATCCCAGACAAACACCGAAGAAGCTGTGGGCTTTGCATGGGAAATGAAATCCATTGAGTTAAAAAAAAAAACACAGCTAACCAAGAGGAGCATAAAGGCTATTCTCAAATTTGCCAAAAAAAACCTACATTAATGTTGTTAATGTTGTTTAACAAACCTTTAGGAATAAAGTTCTGAAGATAATTCTGTAGTTGAAAATTTAACCTTTTGGAAAACAAAGTCCTGATATAACCGGGCATAAAGCAAATGCATAATTTCTTGTGGTGGGCATAGAGTATTTTTTAAAAAACTAGATTAATCTCACTGTAATCTTGGAATTAATCTAGATTAATCTAGATTAAAATGGCAAATTTTAATCCTGCTGAAACCATTCAGAATATGTGTGCTACCCAAATAATGGCTAAAAGTAAGTCTTTGAAAATGGGTTTCACAGCATGGGCGTCCTTAGGTCTATTTTGGGGGGGTCTGAAGCCCCTCCCCAAAATGATCCCAAGCCACCCTAAATATATAGCAATTATTCTACTATTTTTAAATTATATATCCAAACATTTCATACAAGATATCACTGAGCGCAGATACACACTTTATAAACAGAAACAAGACTATGAACTGAAATGAAAAATAATAAGTCTAGCTCTCATTATTGAATTAAAATGGCTGTTGAAGCTGCTGTAAAATAGCAGGCGGGCATTAGGACCCAGGCGGAGCTACACGGTGCTGCTTGTTAGCCAGTAGCAACCGAAGCCCGTTCAGTAATATTTCTCTGGTAGCGCCGTTTGTACTCAGTTCAACAGAACAATACTATGAGTGTCCATAACT
>JBBPDE010000031.1:16466164-16476372 GCA_037974605.1 Nannopetersius ansorgii | reverse complement strand
TGTGTGTGTGTGTGTGTGTGTGTGTGTGTGTGTGTGTGTGTGTGTGTGTGTGTGTGTGTGAGCTCTGTTTCATCCCAACAGCAAACTGAATCAGGAGTGAAGCTGCTGGAATACAGAATAGCTTCTGTACAAGCATTTTAGCACTTACAACAACATATGGAGGCATTTCTTATTTTTTACACAGCTCACACCGCAACAGTTCATAAAAGAATAGCAACCTGTGCATTTTACACACACACACACACACACACACACACACACACACACACACTGCTGCAAATGCATATATATATATTCGATTGAAACATGTTGAAAGCAGCAGGTCTTTGAAGCTACAGCGTATATTGTACTAACTGAACATTCTTCTCGGCATAACCCATCCACAAAGTGCAGCCAGCATTCAGCCCCCCGGCCGCAATGTGTGGCCATGTTCAAGGGTACCTCAGTGGTGCCACTGACAGCACTGGGACTCAAACCCCCAACCACGAGGCCCCAATATGCAGTGGTTAGTTCCTACCAATAGAACCTACCATGGAAGGACGACCAATAGACGAACTATAGAGTCATGAAAGTCTGATGGGCATGATGAGCGAGGGCAAGCCTGGCTATGATAGAAAGGTCAGATCATTCAACGCTTGCTGTGAAGCTGCAAACTGGCCAGAGAGCTCCCAGTGCTGGCCCTGTCCATAGTGGGCACATGAGCATTAGAACTAAACCACAGTGCAACGGGAGTAGTCTGAAGAATCAAGGTTTCTTTTACACCATGTAAACAGTCGGCGTGTGGGTCACCCTCAGTCCATCCTGTCTGCAGCGTGGAGCCGTCTTTAATACCTCCAAAGCTTAGGTGGAGCTCTTCTGGACCTCACTTGTCCTGATCAACAACCACATAAACATACTTGTAAGGCGTTTCTAGACCAAAATGACCAGGGGGGCTGAGGTGGGGCCAGTGTGTTTTTAGGGGGGCACATATAACGGCAAAACAGATCAATATTTTATTTTATAGATTTTATTTTATATTTGGCTTTTCATTTATTTTCATTACAGTTCCTCTGTCGCCTCTTTGCTGTGAGTCCATTTAGGCTCCAGCTGTTCGCTTTTACAACCGGAGTTTACACTTCGGTCTTCAGGTTCTAGATAACAGCGTGTGTGTGTGTGTGGCGCTTTAAGCAGAACGTCTAGAACACACAGAGCGTTAGTTCCGTTCTTCGAGCAGCGCATGTCGCGATAAGAAATTAAAATGTAAATCATTGTCTGTTTAGTGCAGGGGCCACAACAGGGACCAGGAGCAGTTCTACAGGGGCCTTGACCCACACTGGCCCTCGTCTAGAACCTCGTATGGACCACAGACTTAAGCATTGAGATCTTGATCACCCAACATACTCTGGCTGGGCAATATAAGAAGCGTGCCCTAATCAATACTCCTATGCAGAGTTGCGTAGCTCCCTGCAGGAGGAAGTGAAGGGAAAAAGTATTTTTTGTCAATATTAGAGTGTGAACTTCATGGTAGTGCTTCAGAACTCATCTGCTGTAGGAGTGCTGGGTCTTCATATGACCCTAAAGGGCTTGGATTCCTGCTCCAAAATAACCTCTCCAGATTCCTCCCACTCTGAGACCATCTTTGATGTTGCTATGGAGGATATGAGCTTTTTTTTCATGGTAAGTCTAGCTGATGTATCCTCTATACTGTTATACTAGTGATAGTGGCCTCAGTATAACATGTTTCATTTTTAGCTATTAATTCATGATTATATTATTTTAGCTGGTGATTAATTGCTATAGTGCATTGTACATTGAAAAGATACATTGAATCCACTCTTATGTTCATGAACCCATAATGATACAAATGCAGTCTTATCAAGCAGCGTTACAGATTTCACTTGAGAACATAAACACAGATGCATATATGCTAACGATATTAGCAATAGACACTTAGCAAACAAATAAACAAACAAAAAACACAACACAAAAGTCCGTCGCAGTAAATGGGTTTGTTTTCTTTTCATGTGTTAACTAAATAAATAATTAAATCAATTATGTAACATTGTGATCTATTATGATGTGTGCTTATGTGTTAACATTATACAGATAGATCATAGATAGATACGGGACATAACAACAAATTAAAGGCAAAATTCCATGAAAAATAAAATATCAATAGTTATCATTTGAATGTTGACTACACTGTTTGTAACTTTACTGTCCTTTAAATTGTTTTATTTAAAAACCAGTTAAACTGAATAAAAGTGACCAAATTGTGTGTTTCCTCTCAGGAAGTGTGGTTTCATTACTGTACTGCATTCCTGTATCTAAAGCAGTAAAATGTTTTGGCACACACCGAGAGTTTTTACATTTTCTCGCTTAATATTTATAATATTGTCATATTTTTTATTCATCACTACTGACCTGCAAATCGTCTTATCGACTTAAATATTTTTTGATATTTAACAAGCTGTAAAGTGACAACCAGTCAGACATGCACTTTTACATCTTCCTTCCGTCTTATAAAAGGAAACTTGTTTTCTATGACAACTATAATTCAGAAAGCTGTTTACTCAGCAATGCTTAACAAAAATAAATATTTTCAGTTCATGAAATAAATGGATACGTGTTAAAAACTGTAGTGTATGTGTAAAGTTGCATTGCCTCCATACACCCCATCCTAACAATCTCCTATTCACAGTTACGTTATGAAAAGGTAGAATGTTGCTCCTTTCTCCTGGGAAAGTGAACTCTTGTACATGAAAGGCTCCATTTACATTGTAAATAAGGGCACTACATTGTAAGCATAGCACGCCAGTGCTTCAAAAATGCTGGTTTATTAACTTCATACTTAAACATCATCAGATAGTTTCCATGTGGAACGTTTTGGAATATTAAATTTGCTCAGTTCTGTCCATCCCTGTTTCACAGAGAAACGCATTGTGAAGGTGAAGGAACACCATAGTATTAGTTGCTCTCTGTGTACGATTGTATTGATGGTGTAACTTAACGGCGATAATTTACCACCTGCCTGACGCCTGCTGCACACTTTCATGCCACAATAACATTGATTTAATCATCCCCCCCCCCGCCCCTCACAACACACACACACACACACAAACACACACACACACACAGCCCGTCCATCTCGCCCTCTGTTTTTCACCCTGATATACCTTCCTCTGCTTGGCTCCCACTGTTGATCTTCCTGTTCCTTCCTAGCCTGCCCCCCCTCCCCCCTCCTCTCTCCTCCCTGCCTCCCTTTGCTCTGTGGCAGAGCTCAGCTGCGTCCTTTCACAAAGAAGCATTCATCTCCGCATTGATAATTCCCCCTCTAGTGGCCACTTGGTTTGAAAGCTTATGGCCCCCAAAGACACCCTTGCCAAAAACAATGAGGCAAATCACGTACGGCCTCAACAAAGTCTTTATCTAAAACTGCATATTACATTAATTTAATTAGCATGTTGGCGTTTTGAACCCAAATACGATTACTTCATTATCTGCGTCCCACGCCTCCAGAACAGCAGGTTTTATTTGGCACTTTTCCGTTGTTTTCCCTCCGTCCTCACGGCTATGAAGTACAGTACAGTGCTGTTAATAATACAGACATTAAGGCCTTACTGTTACTGACTGCAGAAGATACTCCCCATTTCATGCCAGTCTATTAACTCTTACTGCATTTGAGCTTGACCTGATATGGCATTAGAGCAGAGTAAATCTAAATCTGTAGTGCTGTGAGCATTCGAATGGGATTAGATAGACTTTATTGATATGACACAATATTTAATGGCATTTGTTCTCATTCAAATTCCTCTGTATTGGTCTCTCATCTCATTATGACGTTCAATTAGAAAGATATAAAATACAACATATTTACAGTTTCAGCAAACCAACCACAGACTAATTGCTTTAAATACCAAAGGAATAGCCCAGCCATGCTGTTGCTGGCATCAGTGTCTAAATTAGTTACCACTGAGTCCAGTACTATTTGAATATGCTAAGTGGTGACTATTAGCTTCCATTCATCACTAGCAATGTCAGCATTATTGTTTAAATGATTTCTTTTAAGTATGTGTAAGTCTCCCGTTCCGTTCATGTTCGTCAAAGAACGTTATGCAGTAAAGGATACAAATAAAGTAGCAATTTATTTGGATGGTCCTCTGATTCACGCCTTGTTTTACAATCCAAATATCTATTGAACACAGCCAACCTTTAAGCTGAATTTAAGATTCTGTAAAATTCCAAACTCCAGTTCTTAAATCTAATCCTAGACCTATAGTTGTTGATTAAATGAGGTTCACGAGAATTAAAGATAATCCAAAAGAGACTATGAAAATGTGAGTGTTACACTTTAGCCCAAGTTTCACTTTATCAACTCTTTCGATTTTGTATACGTTTTCCATCCTTATAATTACAGTCAAGTGCATTTTCTGCTTGTAAATCAATCTATAACTTTTCTATTCTATGACTGATTGCTCAGTTTACTGATTAGGTTTGTGTGACAGTTATCTTTAAAAACGTACATCTGAATAAACAAACAATCAAAGAACTAAAAAACACTGGGCTTCGTAACAACAAGCGAACTCTATTTACACACACTGTTAAGGACACCACCTAACAGTGGCAGCTTCGCATGACAGACACCACCCACATCTACTTTAATAGACCAAGTAGAGCACGTGGAAGTAGGTTAATAACTCGTTCAGTCGGGCCAGTTACATTCAACAGTAAACTGTGTGTTTCCTCTCAGAGATAAAAATCTACATTTCATTATTTGACGCTAATGTTTTGAGTGGAAAAGATGACAAACGGACCTAATGCTGGCCTACTCTGGCCAATAAAGCCCCAGAATATCACAACGCAAAAGGTTGTTTCTTTTTAGGCAAATTAGTCATCCTATAATCTCACCAAGAGGCAGATGAATTGTGTGCCCTTGCGCTGAACAGGCAAGCACGCACTCTACACGATGTAAAACATTTACATGAAAGTGCTCGACTTTGAAATGCACCGACATGAAAGGCCCCTTGCTCCATCTATCAATGTAATTATTAGGGCAATTTTACTGTGCATTAATCAAGAGAGTGGTGCATGTGTGTGGTGTGCTGGTGAAGCATGCCTGCTGCAGGTGGCTGATGGCACAGAAGAACGGTCTGAGGAGGCTAGATACCCCTTTCAATGGCTTGATCTTCACTGCAGTGAAACTGTCTGTGCTAATGATTCTATCTCTGGAAAAAAAAAACCTGAGCTAATGATGCACTGGCATCTTTTGTTAACAGTATTCGAGAGCGTTTAGCTTTTCGCAGCAAGCAAATCTCATTGACTGTCTGCATCTAAGTGTAAATCTAAGTGTAAATCATTGTCCCCGTGTCCTCCTTCCCTGTCCCCCGGGTTGACGTTTTAATAGGTTGTTCTCAAGTTGTCCCAGGCTGCATCAAATCAATCATGCTGCCGTCACTAAACTCATTCATAGCCATTGATTAGCCTTTAACACAGCTTTATTGCTGGCAAATTTGTGTCTTAGAATTAGTAATTAATTAAGATTTTCCATTCAATTATAACGGTTATATCAGGATTGGCAATTTAGAGGCCTGGGTTTTGCAGGCTCGTCTAATAGCCTTATCGCTAATGAGGTGAAGTCAGAATGTAGTGTTTGATACCATGCTAATTGTCCATTTAGCAGTGGCCACTGGCAACCAGCTGGTCTCCAGCAGAGCTGAGCAGGCGAGGCTAATCTTCTGGACGCTCTGAAGGAAAACATGGCTTGAAGCTCGCGAGCTCGAGGCTCACAGGAGAGGTGACTTTGCTATCTGGGGTCACAGGAAGACAACAGTGACCCACTGCTTCGGCCATGAAGGCTTCAAATGACTCATTCAACCCCAGTGCAGGCCAACTAGAGAGGGCGTCACGTGACACGCTGGCTTCTTGCTCATTGGCAGAGGGCCTTGAAAGCAAAGGAATGACTCAGCATGGGGCGGCCATATTGTGTTTCTTGGGGAGGGGGGTTTTGTTAATGAACTTGCTTGTTCCTAATGGATAGGAAAGTCATTTGGCAAACAGTTTTGTGGCAGTGTGCTTTGTTTCCCCTGGTTGTTTTAATGATGTTGGTTTTCTCCATGGGCTCTCGAAGGGACGCCGTGATAAACAGTGTGGCATAATTGGATATCTGATAGTGGCTGACAACACGAGAATTCCCTCCACCCTACGTCCCACAGTGATGAGTCATATGACCACAAAGGCAGCCAAGCACTGTGTCATCAGGGGACTATTAGTGGAGAGGTTGTGCAGAGTTTGACTTAGCAAAAGATCCTGTTGAAAATACTGGATATTGATCTGAGTGTTTTCTGCCATTGCAATTCCACGAGGCGTGGCGCCCCTTTTTAAATCGGAAGTGATGCAGCATAGCTGCAAATTTGTTGACTCAGACAAGGTAATACAAAGTGTTCAATTCCACTCAATTGAGATGTTTTTTTCAATGGAATATGATAAAAATGTATACGTTTTTATATACATATAAATGGTTTAAAATATAGCTTGTAGTTCTTGGGATGACAGAAATCTACCTTTGGATGGTTCTTCAAGGAACTTTTTGTACAGTACGATGTTTGTAAAGAATTACACAATATTAAGGTTATACATGTATTAATGGTTTTTCATAGAACATCATACTGAAGAGCCTTTTAGCAGCCTTTCCTTTTAATAGTGTACCATTGTTTTAGCAATCTCTCAGTTTGTATTGTTCACACTTCCCTTGCATTTCCGTCCAATCAAAGTATTTGCTGAGGTGAATGACAAGCTGCCTCAGACCTGCTCCCTGCTGGCTGCCTCTGTGATGTGCTGGCTAGGAGATGGCTTCAGGAGGTCCTGACGCCTCTTGCATGCCACGCAGATGCCCAGTGTCGAGCCCACCAATGTGTATAGCCTTTGCGCCACTGATCCCACTAGCAGTCATGACCATAGCGTAGTGTTAATACCCTGGTAATGGGGCAACGTAAGCCTGAGAGCTCGTCAGTGTGTGTTTGTGTGTGTGTGTGTTGAGGCAAAGGAGCAGCGCTCTCCTGCAGGAGTGGAGAATCCCCGGCGGCTCCACACTGAGTAATTAGGCTGGCCTCCTGAATGTCAGCCACAGCTTGTTTATTCTCATTATTTTATCATTTTAAAAAGCCTCTAGGTGATGAGACATGCAGTATAATTACTGTTATTAGCATACTAATTGGACGTCAAAATAGGCCAAGTTACAAGGTAGCCAACTGCAACATTTTCACATTAATCAAAAGCCAGGTCATGGGCAGATCATTGTTGTGTTGGGCAACTAATTGGGAGTAATTCCATAGCCTCCTTTTTCCTGGTCTTAAGGTTTCAGAGTATGAAGCCTAGGTCAACTGTGTTGGTGCGCTTGCAGTATTTGTAGTGCAGAGACATACCGCAGTTCTAAAATTGAATGAGGATGTTGTTCCATCAAATTGTCAGTCACAGATTTTTATTTCTGACGTTTTATGCGCGATTAAATATGAGTACTGTTCTTTTTCTCCTCCATAACGGTTGTAGCTCCAGATTGTCTTGGCCAGACCTCAGCCTCTGCTGTTTGAAATGCACAAAAGGGAATTCTCATGGGGTTTGGAGGAGCATGATCCAATGGGCATGGGGTTGCCGATAGGAAACTGATAGGGCCAGCTTTGTCTCATCTGGAGAGTGTCCACAAACCTCTCTTTTATGAAAACACATTTTCTTTCTCCACACCACGCAATTTGCATATGAAAGCCCAGGACAGATCTAGACCCACTGGTCTCAATGGGGCTAACTTAAGACAGTGTCAACACTGAGACGGGGGCAAAACAAAGGGGGGATTTCACCCCACCCCTTCCCTCGCCTGTCTCACTGCCTGTTCTCTGTCAAGCCTGCATCTGAGCTCTCCTTTTCTCTCTCCCAAATGGATTCAAATGCTTGAATAAAAACGAGCTTTCAAATCACCTCGCAAGGGGAAGATTGGCAGGTAGGGTAGCCTAGAGAAAGCAACATGTCTTTATTTGACTGTTTTTTTGCCTTCCTTTAATTGAGTGCAGACATCAAAATTGTAGAAATGCCTTTCGGTCAGTCATACCTGATTACCGAAAAATGCATAGAAGTGATCAAGTCACAGTAATCCCAGCCCTAATGACAGCAAAGAGTGATGTTTTATGTCATGTTTGGAATTCGGTGCAGGTTAAATTTATAAATTCATGACAAAATTTTAAAGGAATTGCAGTATTTTGAAACACATGCATCTAATTTACTCACGTAAGTTTAATAACTGCCTATTATTAACTGTGTGTGTTCAGAAATCGTACCAGTCCAGTGCATCCGCACACACACGCAGTGCTAATGTAGCAAGAGGGAAAGCTTCAAAGGCCTGGTACACTTCTTACAGATCAGTGGGGTACTGGTGAAGCAAGTGTAGGTTTGTGTGTGTCAGTAGGAGAGCCTGTCTTTCATGTACAGTAGGGACTCCAACAGGGTGAGGAGGTCGACGTGTGTGTGTGCACATGCATTTGAGTGCAGTAAAGCAGGATCATCAAAGCAGGGCTTCTGTCAGTGCACTACTCCACATGTTTCCCTTCATGGAGGATGGAAATGTACACACACCAGTAAAGCCCCTTTCTCACGACTGGTGACTGTCACACACAGGAGGGTTTCAGACAGCCACTGTTTACCAACTTCACACAGGGAATGCCTTTAAGAAGCCTGATGATGTACAAACGATTGTGTGTACACCGAAAAAAAAATAATTTTGTAGTTAGTGTAATTAAAATTTACAGCACAGTGCCATATTTGTTTACAGTAATGTCATTGTGCTGCATTTTCTAAAATGTATTTTTGCACACACACACACATTGACAGCAGAACATTGACCAAGAGCATTAGAAATACAGGATAAAACATAAGAAGGTTAAAATCTTAAGAAGGAATCTGTTGCTTAAATACGAGTTAACAGCTAGCAGGCTAACATGCTCCTCTCAGGTTACATATTTACCAAAGAATTCACTCAGAAATACAAAGAAAAATACAAAGTGTTTAAAAAAAGCTGCTAAACTGTTAAGCTCAAGTTGTACTAAGTAAGCATGATATTGGATTGAAGTGTCATATAACACTGTACAATACTGTAGAAATTCCGAATTTGTTCACAGTGTATTTCCTGCACTTTCTTGGATTTGTGTCGGCAGAGCTGTATTATTTTCCAGCCTGAAATAGTTAAATAAGTGAAATAAATTAAATAGTTAATCCTAAAATAAAATTATATCAGTTCTCATTTTGATAAATGTGTTTTCCAGTAAGTTTCATGGACATCACTTGCAGTCCATGACCACGTTTGGTTCCCTAAAGAACATTTCAGTGCTGAAAAAGAGGTTTGTGTGTGTAAAGTGTAATATAATCATTCTTTACCAGTTCAAGGATTTCCCTACAACTTTTACTTTTTTAGGTTCTTTAAACTTTCTTTACACATTCACAGCTCATTTACCTCTTTTCTTTAGGAAACCTGTGGTGGTTCTTTTACAAAATAATGCAAAGAACCCCTCTTGTCCCCTCCGTATTCAAGAGCATTACAAACAATGGCACTGGAGATAAAATTTATACTGGAGATAAACAAGTACAGGAAAGCTTGAGAGTAAAGGTAGACATGAATTTAAATTCATACATTCATACACTTGAACATTCACAGCTTTTGCTCCAGACTCCAGTCCTTAAGGGCCTCGACACTGAAGACGTCAGAAAGTCTCATAAAGCACACCTGATTCAACTCATCAGCTAATCAGCAGGCCGTCATGGACTGAATAAAAAATTAGACAAGAGAAACATTTCTGTCTGCAGTGTGTGGCTTGGAGGCAGCTCAGGTTGACAAATATTTATTTTAAAATATGTATATTAATAATGACCATCATTAGAGCTGTGTCACTGAATCTACATCCCTACTGGTCTCTGGCACTTGCGTCACAGGATTGTGTCAAGTCAAGTAGAATTTATGTCTTCCAGTTTCTTTTTTTGTGTGATTTTCTTTTTATTTGGGTCTAAAAAAACACCTTACATTTTAAATTGCTTTGAATATACTTTTAATTTTAATTTCCCAGCATGTCCACTGTAGAGGACAACAGGACGATCTCCGTGTGAAAACAGAACTGAATTTAGAAAATAAAAATAGTGATATTAACCCAAGAACACATTCAATTTGATCAAAACAATACAATTCTGTGTCTCTT
>JBBPDE010000031.1:16422717-16435217 GCA_037974605.1 Nannopetersius ansorgii | reverse complement strand
ATGGGAGCGTCTTATACATCTGTTTAGTGGCAAGTAGAAAAACCAATGGCTGACTAGTTGGTTTGACACCAGACTAAGCCGCATAATTCTGCCTGATAATTAAAAATTCATTTTGCCTGTAAATGAGTACCATATTTAAACAATACTTAATGTAAAATATATGCCTGTGTATTTCAGTTAAGGCAGGAAGAAACAGCCTTGACTATGTGATTAATTCCACACTGTTTTTTTTTTTTTTAAGTTGTACATAGGGATAGTTATTTTACAGATTTTTTAAAATGCTGTAAACAGGAACTTTATTAGTTAACCGAGCCGCTTGCTTATTTGTTTGTTTGGATAAAGTATCAGTTTCAGAATTATTTATTGCAAACATCCCATGAATTATCGGAATCTGCAAGTTTCAGACAACCTAATTTAATTCTGCAGGAGCTGTTAACAGTTGGTAGGGTCAGTTAGTTTCATGGTTCGGTCATTTTGACTGGGAGCTCCTGAATATTGTCCATTTTTCAGTTTTAATTGCTGGAAGTCAACCATATGGCTTTGCTGCGTAAACAGTGTAAAGTTGTATAATCTGAACAGCACTTCTATTACTTTACTGGGGTTGGCTGTATATAGTATCAATTACACGATGTTTAGAAAAGGAAAAAATATTTAATAGTAGTTTTAAGATACACCCTCTGATCTTGTACTCGCAGTTGCATGCTACTGCTCTGAGTGTAAAGATGAGTTGCTTGTGTTACTTGTTATTTGTGTGAACATCCAAAAGAAGTTTTTAAAATCTGACCTATCCCAGCATAGCCACAGAGATGCGTGTTTGGGTGCCAGTCATTAACAAGCCAATTTTGTATCGAACGTATAATTATGGCCAAACTTAAAGCTACCTTCCTTAAGAACTTGTGTAGTAAGCTAACAGTCGTTACCCCTCTAGATATTTAGATACAAACACCTATATCGGACACTGATGAAATCTTGTACAGTAATCCCGCAGTTTTACGATCCGGAGTTGTGGATTCAGTCACATGCAGATTTTATTTGAGAACCGAACTCATAGTTTTATGCGGAAATCACCACAATAACACAGAAGCTACAAATATCCTCTGCCTTTTTTGCTTCTTTGTGGCAATAAATATATTTTTCTGGATGTTTTCACACAAGGGGGCCGGTTCACCTCGCCACGGTGTCCCGATACTTTTGTCCCACAACCAACGAGTTGCACTTCTCCACGGTGCAAGCACTCAGACACTTCAAACTCCACAGTTTGGTAGATCTCCAGGAGACCTTTCATTTGTATTTTTAGCCCGAGTAGATCAGGGGTTATTCCCCGAAACCAGTGAGCCGGAGCGAATTCAGACACATCCGTCTTTAAATGCGATCCGGGTGTAAACTTTTGTCCTGCAACCTTCCAAGTTTCATATCTCAGCAGGAAATGTTCTGGGAGCAGATTTGGGGCAGATTTAGGGTTTACATTATAAAAATAGGCATTTTTAGTTTAGATTTTTTTTTTTTACCAAAACAACAGGTTTTTCACTATACGCAGGTGCTGTTGAAATGGATTACTGTGTATTGAAAAGCATCCAAAAAAACACAAGGCAGATGTTTTTGACATCTCAGTCACAGTTAGTGTTGGTCATTAAACTCTCTTAATAGAACACTGAAAGGGAGAGACTCAGCTGAGCGTCCCACCAAAAATGTGGGTGGGGAAAATTTACAGGTCCTGTACACTCTGCTCAGTCGGTCAAAGCTGTCCTGGCAGCATGAGAAGGAATTACACACAGTCAGGCTGGTGGTTTTAATGGCTAGCTGTAAATTATTGGTGACCGTTAGCCTAAGATTGGTATAAATGCATGAAACTGCTAAAACGATCAGTTTGTGTATCTTGAAATCATAATGCAAAGCAAGCTTCCTTTAAATAACTATGTTTTTTACAGGGCTTGTGCAGACACTGATAAATTGTCAGCCAATAAGAAGCCAACAATCTGTTTAGACAGAGTAGCTGTGCATTGGTGGTGGTAAGGCTGCAAATAAATAACAAAGTTGGTTCACTTAGACCATGTTATCCCATTTTTCCATTGTGTGATGTGTTGGTATTAATAGGGCGGGTGAGATAAAGGGTTAGACCTGACTGAATGGCACTGGAGGGTGCTGTTGTGCACCCATATTCCGAGCATTCAATCCTCAGAGAGAGCAGTCAGTGCTGTATCCCATTTCCTAATGTTGCGCCTCTTCTTTGGCACAGGTGACTTTCCAGCACATCTAATTCCTTCGGTTTGTTAGAGAGATTATGAAATTGAATTATGAACTCCTGTCAGTCGATATTATTAATTTGCCATGCTGTCAGCAGCCGTCGGCAGCGTAGACAGGGCGCATTGAGTAAACTCCGAGAAGTGTGCAGTGACAGACTAACATAATACCCAGGACTTCGACGGAAGGGAATTAGCTCACTTATGTAAGCTGTAGTGAATTGTGTGATGGTGGTGCCAGTGAGAATGAGTGCACAACAAATGACAAACTCACACATGCGCACACATTGCCAGTGATAGAGATATCTGTAGCCCCCCCCCCCACCCCCCCCCACCCACTCCATCCAACTCCCCCCAACCCCAAACAATGGCACTATCGTTTTCTTTCTTATGACAAGTCATCACCATCCAGCTTTGTGCGTCTCTCAAAAGGAAAGCGATGCTCTCCACTCCCCCCCCGCAACCCTTCTCTCCAGCAGGGATGTGATTGCTGTTTTTCCTTCACAATGAGGTTATTTTGTTTTGTCAGCTAATTCTTTTTGATGAAAATTAGCCTTTTCTCTCTCTTTTTTCCCCCCCTTTCTCTCCCTCTCTCCCTCTCTGAGCTGGGATTGTGCCGTCATATCAGTGGCCCGGCTCTATTTTCATGCAGATCCTCCTCTTTCGCCTCGAGCGTCCAGAAACCGCCACGGCTAAACAGCTGGCAGTATTAGCATAAGAATGGAAGAAGGTCTTCTCTATCTCAGAGCTAATTCAGAAGGAAGGAGGTGATAATCGCGAGACCCAAAATAAGCAAAAACAAAGTCGAGCGGTCACCTTGCTTAATCAGTGAATATGGAAAAATGGCATTTCTTCAGGACCTGAGCCGTCTTGCTGACTCTCGTAACAAATGACTGATAATTTTAGGCTTTTAATGCTCTTCTCGAGTTGACGGGCACAATGAGAGACAATAGGTGCCGCGGATTTGAATGTGGTGAGCTCACTTGTGGCCGTTTCCTCTACCTCCTCAAGAAACAAGCATCGATGCCATGGGCTTTTGATGTGGGATTTACTTTTGATGCATGATTCTGTGGGGTTTTGTTTTAATCACAATGTGTAGTCTCTTAATTACACCGCTGATGCTGGTCCATTATTCTGCACTGCACTCGAGCCGTGAATCACTTCACCACTGGGAATATTCTTTCTGCTGAAATGCCGCGAAACCGCACATTTAGACATCAGCGTACGAAAATAAACCCCCTATAATTCTAAATAATTGTCGGTGCGAGCATCTTTTCCTCTTCGATCATATTAATATATGGAATCAGACATTCATTACCGGTTAAACCTGCATCATTTATTTACCGATTTCTTTGAGGATTTGGATTTTCCCCCCTTTTCTTTTTTTGTTATTATTATTTTTTGCCATCTGGATTTATTTGGATATGCATCAAATCCTCTGTATCCATGCATGAGAAGGGAGGCGAAGAGCTCCTCTGGCCTAAGCTTATTTATTTCCCTGTTTCCCCCCAAGTTTAAATGCTAGCTTATGTGTGATGTAATAGCAGTCTGCGAGATTTAGCTTAACAATTAGATCAGGCAGAGAATGTGGCCTTGGTGCTTAGAGGCAGGGATGATCCCTCTCCATCCTGCTACTGTGTAAAGAAAAACGTCCTCGCAAATGGTGTGTTTGAGCTGCATTAGTGTCCGTTGACCGCTGGATGTGGGCCACTGCCAAACCAGCTAGTCATACCAGCTGCACCATCATCTGTGGATGGGAATAATGAACCCTCATATGATTGTGTTCATAACCCTCTTAAGACTGGCGTTCATTCCTGCTATGATGAGCATCGTCATGTTTATCCACGTTTTAACAAGAGACGTCCGGGGTCTTCAAGGAGCTGAAATGATTCTGCTGTGGCGTCACTCTGTGGCAGCTTTTTCTTAAGAGGCGATTCGGGTTTTTTTGGTTTAGAATCCAGATTTCAAACTGATTCGGTCTCATGTCTGCATCTCTTAGGTATAGACAGTTTTAAGACGAGCACTATGTAAAGGCGCACTCGTTCACACAGGAAGGGAGGGGCCGCATTATTTATTAACTGTACCTTATTGATATGTTTTTAATTTGTCTGTCTAATGTTTGTCGAGAACAACGCCGAGATGGTAATTGAGAAATAATTAAGGGAGCTAAAGAAATGTTTATCAACCGAGGAAGATGCATGTGTAAATGTTAATTTCTGTCAGAATATGTTAATGTATGCACAGATGCCTGTTTCTTCTCCAGTGCTCTGCATGCCAAGCAAGTTGCTTACCCCCTTAGTGTTGCCAAGTTTGGATACTGTCAATTTATGACGAATTTCCATTTTGCCGGTTATTCCGCCGGCTTTTGATGGATATGTCTTGCAGACTTTTATCTTTGTGTGTGAAGGCAAACTAATTAATATTTTTTTTCCTCCTTCTCCACCTCCCTTCAGGCAAATATTTGTTTCCTCAGATCTAAATGTGGCCAAGTCTTCCTCTTGGCTCCATATGCTACCCCCTGTCAATCAAGCAAGGTTTTTTGGAACGGCCAAAAAAATAAAATAAAATAAAATAAATAATCACTTCTCTGCGTTACGCATGGTGTCCTTCACTTAAACGGGGGAAAAAAGTAGTGAAAAGTGCTCACAAGAAAGGAACTATGCAATGCTATACGCTGCTCCTTCAGTATTTCCCTATTTTTATTCATTAATCAGGTCTTTGAAATCACAGTTACAAATTTCCACAGTGTAGAAATTTTCATTAGAAGTAGATTCTTTGGGCAAGTTTGCAGTGTAGTAGGCTGTACTTTTTTCTGCTAGGCAACATTAAAAAAAAATGCATTAATCTGCCCCCAAATCTGCTCCCAGAACACTTTAATTTCGTGTTAAACTCAGTTTAATGCATTACCTTTAGAGAAAATGTCAAGGTAAATAAATAATCAGAATCAGAAAACTTTATTGCTTAAAAAAACCATTAGCATTAGCGGTTAGCATTAGCATTGTGCCACGAGCAAAAACAAAGACTTGTACACAAATAAAACCTTGAAATAACTCTCTCTACCCACATATGTTTAGAGAGTGCACAGCTTACTAATACTAAATAAACTGAGATAACTGTTGAAATTTATGTGGGGGGGGTTAAACACTAAAACACGAGGACAAGACACGGAGCAGTCATGCTACATGCTGGGTTTCTGTCTCTCAGAATGAACCCTTTTTGTTACTGTGCCTTTAAAACTGACACATTTAAATGACCTCTGTTCTGACTGGCTGCCCTGCATTGTGCCTCATTTAAAAAGAGGTCCAGACTAACACACTCCTTATAGCTTTATCGTGAAAGGGTGTTGCTAAGCTGCTGTAGGCTGTATGTGTATTTTTTGTGAACGTATTGGTTTATACATTACAACAGCATGTAAGGACTGTAGGGGTCACTGAAACTAGTGTTTACATAATCACAAAAACTTTAATTGAAAAATGTGAAAGACATGGTATAGGCCCTTTAAGCAATTTGGTTTATTAATCTTAAATACCCAGATTCATTCTAGCTTGGCTTAATTCAGGCATTTCCGTTGAAAACCGCTCACTGAATGAAAAGGTATTGAAGCACAACAGAGAATGACAGCTAAAAATGGTTGCAAAAAGGTTGCACCTGCATAACCTGTATAGGGCAGCTCACAGGAAAAGCACCTGTTTCTGATCAATTCATCTATTGGCTAAGCTCATATGTGGTAGAATCTGACATCTAGATCATTCTTGGCGCCTTTATTCGTTTTCTTCACTCCTTCTAGTTTTATCTATTAATCTAGACACCTATTAAGTGGCGTAGATGATCCATTCAGATCAGAAATCCTTACAAAGGGGGCCTCATTTGCACTGACAAAGTGCTGCCAATCGATGATTATCCCAAATTACTCAACAATTAGGCTGCTCTTTGTGAATCCAGCTGAACAGCTTTAGTGGATGTGTTTTGGCGTTGTTTTTGGCAGTATGGTTGTCTGTGTTTTTAAGAATACTTCAAGTTCTGTATACAGTAATCCAAGAGCACCCGCGTATAGTGAAAAACGTTTTTAAAAATGGCTTTTTTTAAATTATAAACCCTAATTCTGCTCCCAGAACACTTTTTTCATTTTAAACTCAGTTTAAGGTATTACCCTTAAAGAAAATGGAAAGGTAAACCTGAATTTTAATTTAAATCCACTGCCGAGATATGCAACTCAGAAGATCGCGGGTCAAAAGTATTGGGACACTGCGGCGAGGTGAATGGCTTTCGGGGAATATCCTCTGATCTACTGGGGCTAAAAATACAAATGAGGGCTCGTTGGAAAGGTCTCCTGGAGATCTCCTGAACTGTGGAGTGTCTGAGCGCTTTCCCCACTAAGATATACAACTTGGAAGGTCGGGGGACAAAAGTATTGGGACACCGTGGTGAGGTGAACTGGTCCCCTTGTGTGAAAATATCCAGAAAAAAATATATTTATTGTCAAATAAAGACGGAGGATATTTGCAGTTTCCATGTTATTGTGGGGATTTCCGCATAATAGTATGAGTTCAGTTCTCAAAAAAAATCCATGTGTGACTGAATCCGCAAACTCCTGATTGGGGGGAAAACTGGGGGGTTAATGTACTCCTGAATTTTGTTTATCCTTTTGCATTTATCGACTTAAACTTTATTTCAGGCATGTTTACAGATGTCATTATAAGTGTTTTGTGTTTTTTTCAGCTAATTAACCTGACTGCTTCTGCAAACCTGCATTTAAACACAGTAACAGATTACAGTGAAATGTATTATTTTGTTTAGTTTCACTCAGTTAAGTATTTTGATTTTAAGTTCAGAGTTGATTTTGTTCACTGCCTGCTATCTGCAGTTTTTCCATTCATTCTGTATTTTAGATACTGTCTTTGATTTGCCAACAGCTGCCCACAGTACTGACCAATGATTTTTCTGGATGAGTAATTTATTCTACCCCTGAGCCATAAATGGGGTAAATAGAAAATATTAAAAAAAATAAATAAAATCTAATCAAATTCCACGCATTCCTTTTTGTCATAACAGATCAAGTTTCAAGTTTTATTGTCATATAACGTAGCATCATTACTGTAAAGACATTTTTAGGCTTGTGTTCCCCCTACTTTACATAAATATATAGAAAAGTATACAGATAAAAAAATTCAAAATGGAAAATTTTAAGAATTGAATATATATAAGAATGTAGTATATGTAACATTTAGAAAATAGCATTTTAAAGAGTGTCTAGTATTTACAAGTATGGAAAAGGTACTAAAATTTCTTTAAAATTTCTAAATGATTCTAAATTTTTAGAAATTTTTACATAGATGTCGGCTTCTGTAAATCGCCATGGTCCGACTCACTGTTCATAGTCATAGAAAGTAAAATCACACATATTTCTCCCTCAAACACATGCGTATGGAAGAAAAATTAATTTTCTGAATTCCCAAACCAGTCAAATCTGGTATTGGATGTTTCTCTCCAAAGGTTTGGAAATGGCAAAGCTGATACACTGATACACAATGTATCACTTTGTCTTTTCTTTTTGTACTTATTTTTTAAGAGTTTGAGAAAATAGACACTCACTGCCCATAAAGATACATTTAAAATATACAAATTATACACATTTCTGTTCTTACATGCCAGTACAGGCACAGTATAATGGCTATACAGGATGCAGGTATGTTCCTCCATTGCCATTCCTGTGAGTTTACACACACTCTGTTTGTGACGGAAGTTTTATCGTAGTTGGAGTCCTGAGGCTGGCTGTGTGTTTCTCCCAGGGGTAGATAAAGACTGATCTGTGTTTACCAGAAGCTGAGGCAGAGTGCACAGACAGAGAAGGGGCTTTGGGGAAAGTGAGCTTGAGGGGATTAGGACCCACACACACACACACATACACACACACACACCGAGTTAGACAGGGGGTCCTGTCTTTACGACTTAACAGACAGGTACAAATCACCTACTCCATAAGCTGCGCACATTTCCAGGATTCCTTCCTTCCCTCTTCCCAAATACACTGCCTAAATCCCCGATGCTACTTCTGTTTCTCTCTCTTTTCACTTTTCTCTCCCTCTCTCTCCTTCCCATATTCTCTCCCCATCTCTAATGTATGCCAAATTTCTTTTGCAGGATTGCACGAAACCGATCCCGTCTTTGTAAGGTTAATTAAAGCCAGGAGTTGCGGCTGAAGAAGACATAATCTACCCGCACCCTCGCTGCTGTATGGCTTTTAATTATGGCTTGTAAGTCATTTCTGGGTGTAGAAACGCACACAAGCCGGACCTCCTTTCCACCTGATCCTCCACTACTCCCGTCGCAGGAGACCTGATTAGACCGGGGGATAGGTACTGCTCTTAGCGGGGCTTGGCGCAGAAATGGGATTTAAAGGGGGTAAGAGGGAGAAGGGGGGGGGGGGGGGCTGCAGAGGGGCGTAGAGGGTGCAGTAATTCTCCCAGACCCCTTTTATGTGAGCTTATCTGGGGTAACGTATAGACAGGCAGTCAGCCTTAATCAGAGTCACAGGATGGTGTGCCCTTGTGCATGCTTCCTTTCCTTCAGTGAGATTTCACCCTTCCTTAGGCCGTGTGCAGGTAATCTGCTCAATGAAGGGAGCTAAAAGGCCCTCTTAGGGGAGAAGCTTTGGATTGCATTTTGCTTGACTTTAGCCTGTCTCCCTTTACCTCCCCTTGGCCACCCCCCCTTGATAAAACTGCCCTTTTGTGTCCACCTCTGTGTAAGTGGCCTACGCTCAGTCCCAAGCAAAGAGGACGTGGAATGCTCCTCAGTGCTAAATCCAGTGCAACACCCAACGGCTGCATGCTCTGTCGAATCCAGCGAATCCCATATAGCTGAAAGGGTTTGGGGACGAACTCACAGAACTCAAAGTCCTCCCCCACTCTCTTTTTTTTTGGTGGAGGCCTGGGGGAACGTCTGGAAGAAGGGAATCCTTTTAAGATTAGCATTCAAGCAATAGTCATCTAACCACACCCAGGGCCGGCTCAGGCCGGGCAAATGGTTGTGAATATGGAAATTAAGAGACGTCAAGATTTTTTTTGAGGTTTTTTTTTTTTTTGTGTGTGTTAGTCACATCGTTCCTGTTCTTTATCTGTTATATTGGATAGCGGCACGGTTCCAAACTAGTACGAGGGACAATGAAGGGATTGATATTGGAATGAAAAGCAGAAATTGAAATCATCCTTAACCTGCGAAGGAAACTTAATTTTGATTTGTTTGTGTGTTCGAGTATCCCAAAACTTAACAAGAATAATATCTCCAAACTCTCAAATTTCTTTAAATTAGTGACAGCTGGCCATAATATTGAATGGGTGGATCAAAACAATAACACATATCAATAGTTTACACACTACAGGAGTTCACACGTTACGTTTGATCGCGCCAACCAGCCCATTTCTACCGGCTGCCGCTGTTTTAGATCAATATCATGACTCATGTACTTCTATTCAGTGCTGTGTAGCATCTCTAGAGCTGGCCGATGTTGACTGAAGGAGGAAGCTATAGTTACACTGTAATATCTGCAGCCTTTTTTTGCATAACTTTTACTCAACATGAAACTCGTGAATTGTTTATTCTTGCTTAATTCCTTTGTTTTGGGGCAATTATCTAACTGCTCCTGTTGTTTTGGTGCTGTTGTTTTTCTGTATGGTGCTTTTTAATGTGGCCTTAGGTGTGAGAGTTATAATAATGATGATAAATGATTATCCTTATTTTTATTAAAGTGTATTTGTGTGTACAGTAATCCCTCAGTTTTATGGATCAGCATTAGCGGATTCAGTCTAACACGGATTTCCCCAAGAATCCAACTGTATTACCACCACCATACCTGCAGGGGGGGTAATACACTGAAAAGTTGTCAACCGCTATAAAAAGAAGAAGAAGAAGAAGAAGAAGAAGAAGCTGCTGCAGCTTGTAGCATGACTGCTCCATGTCTCGTATTTTAGTGTTTTAACCCCCCCCCCCTAATTTTCAACAGTTATCTCAGTTTATTTAGTATTAGCAAGCTGTGCTCTGTCTAAACATTAGCATTGCTAATACTAACCACTAACTAATATTTTTTTAAGTAATAAAGCTTTCCGATTCTGATTATTTGTTTACCTTTACATTGTCTTTAAGGGTAATGCATTAAACTGGGTTTAACACGAAATTAAAATGTTCTGGGACCAGATTTGGGGGCATATTTAGGGTTTGCACTATTAAAATAGACATTTTTAGGCATTTTTTTTTACCAGAACACAACACGGTTTCCCACTATGTGTGGGTACTCTTAGAACATAACTGTACTGTACTCATCTTTACAAGGTGATATCCCATGGCTTAAAAAGTCAGAAACCATCAATTGCTCTTCACAAATGGCATTAAATGATTGTATGGTCAACACTGTGTTGGTGGGCGCGCTCTGAGCTTTTTTTTATGTATTTATCACCTTCCTGACCTAACTCCCAACACAGAGGTGCTTCTCCAGAGTTAGGGGAAGGCAGTCACTCTGCTGAAACAAGCAAATGGCTTTGTGTGGATTAATGAACTGGAAAGACTGTGGGGCTGCATTGTAAATGAGGTTTACTCCTAGCTCTGCCTCTGCATGAGAAAAAAATCTCCATTACTGTTCTTTTTTCCCCCGAAGCCGTCCAAATGAGTATGTGTCTTTGTGCCAGGTTCGGGGCAAATAAATGCTGCCTGTATACCATAAGTGTCACAATAGGGTAACTTTATCAATTGCTGGATGGGGGAGGAGAGGAGTGGTTGGGTGGCAGGGAAGGCAATTTCCATACAAAAGTAGATCTGTGTCGATTTGAGAATTATGGTATTATTAGTGGGGCAGGCATCTAGCTAACAGGAAAATGACTCGATTCATTATATTTCCAGGGTTACATTCCCTCTTTGCATGTTTTTTCTTCCTCTAACCAGCAATATTGATACTATTTAAGTGCAAATGATATTAGGCTTTTAGTAAGCACCACAGTGAACGTATGTACTTAAGGTATTCCATTTTTTTAAAACAGAACCCATGGCTCTGTAATTGCTCCCTAGTGTAAGTGAGACCGGTGACTAACTCCCTGTGTCTTACTAGAAACCCTGAAGCACCCATAATGATCACTGGGCTCGTTTTCAGTTATACTGCACACCACTTTCTGTGGATCATACAAATGCTTTGCAAGTGCAGTCAAATCATTCTGCTTCACACACTTTTGGAATGGTTTTGTCATTAAAACAGTGCAAAAGGCCAAATATGGCTTTTCCTGAATTGTTACATTCAAGCTAAATGTTTTGTTTTGGAAGTAAAGTTTTTGAAAATGCCGGATTTAAACGCAGTAAAGTAGTCGAAATTCATCCAATTAACGAACAGATTAAGTCAATTTTCAACCCAGGCTCTATTTCCTGTGAACAGAAGGTGTCTCAATGTAAAGGTAAACAAAACGGCTTTTCGGTGGAATCCTGCTTGCACTTGTACTTGCAAGGGTTAAATATTCAACCCTTCACAAGTTGGCTGTGTTAAAGGAAGGCAGTCAGGGGTGTTAAAGTATTTATGACAGCTTGAGTGGAAATGAAAAGGAAATAGATAAGTTTTAAATAGTAACAATATGGTTAATGTTTACTTACATACAAGCACCATTAAATTCAGGCTTTTAGCCTTCTTTGTTTGTCAAGTTTTCCACAATTTGTACCTGTGCATGTTTGCAGTTTTGTTGTTTGTAGAGTTCTTCAACAAAGGTAAAGGAGCGAAGGGACAAGTGAAGGGGAGGTCTTGTCTCCAGAGCTGGAGCCCTGCTCAGTTTGGTGATTTCCCTGATCTTATACACCTGATAATGAACTAAACAGTTGATTCAAAGAAAGAGTTTGGGCTGGTAAACCACTGACCCTTAAGGTCTAGACCCAAACTCCTGAAATGACTGTGACATAACACTGATATAACACAGATTACAGACAATAAACTGGGAGTAAACAAAGCCAAACTGAACCATTTGTTTCCAAAAAATGTTCTCACTTGCCATTTATTACAATGCTTTCTCTGAAACCAGAGGAGAGGGAAAAATATCCCCAACGTAATCACTCTGGCCCAATCTACCTGTAATGAAAAAACTGCCAGTGATGACAGCAATTATGGGAGCAGCGTAGTAGAAATCAGTGCGGGCGAGTCAAGGATTGAAGGAGAGTGAGTGAGAGTGAGTGAGAGAGAGAGAGAGAGAGAGAGAGAGAGAGAGAGAGAGAGAGAGAGAGAGAGAGAGAGAGAGA
>JBBPDE010000031.1:16373634-16384817 GCA_037974605.1 Nannopetersius ansorgii | reverse complement strand
AACTGTGATTGGTTGTTTGACATGTCGGTCAAGCGGCCTTATGGGCGGGCCTTGGCCAAAGAAAGCTGCTATGAGTTCCAGACCTTCAGCCGTCAGTCTAAAGGTCTGGCTACACGAGACTATAACAAACCCAATATGCTCTTTAAAGAGGCGGGTCTTCAGACAACGCTTAAAGAGGTGAAGGACTCCAGATTTGATTGTAAGGGGGAGTTCATTCCACCACTGGGGGGCCAAGACCGAAAAGAGTCTAGATGCATGTCTTCCTCTTCTTCTGAGCAACGGAGGTTCAAGGCGAGCGGTGAAGAATTCTGAAACTCACATCTCAGCAGGTGTAGGTGGCATTTGAATATGTTTACGCGTGGTTGCCTTCTCAGACCTAGACAAACTCAGAATGTGCAGAATAGTTATGCCTTCTTGGAATAGAAAAGGAAACGTGTTGGCTCAAAACACTGGCTCGTGTTGGCTCTTGAATAATTGCTGAATGCTGTTAATAATGCAAAACATTTTGTGGAACATAAGTTCCATATTCTTTAGGCTCAGCCAACATCAGTGCCAGTGCTCTACAGAATGAACGAGCACAAATTCCCACAGAAACTCCAAAACTGTGTGGAAAGCCTTCCAATAAGAGTGGAAGCTGATATAGCTACAAAGGGGAGGGGGTGGGTGTCAATTCCATACCAAAGAATGCAGTGTCATTAAAGTCCCTGTCGGTGTAATGGTCAGGCGTCCCAATACTTTTGTCCATATAGTGTATGTTTGAGTCTCAGAATTTTGAGTGACTATTTTTGAGTGTAAATTATGGGACGTATCAAGATCAAGAACTTCTTTAATTCTCTGTGGATTTGTCACCTAGAGTGTGGGAGGAGTCCATCACCTCTAGCCAAGACTTGGCATCAGGCATCAGGTACTTTTCTATGGATATTTTAGCTGTTCAAGTGCAGTTGAATGGCATAACAGGGCATATTCAGTTACCTACCCTGTGCAGGCACAATGGTCACCCAGTGAAAAGGGGCATGGCCTCAGACAGCTGGGAGGAGGTGCAAAGGCTAAAGGCCACGTTAATATGATTTGTAGTCTCAAAGGTGAGCGGACAGATGCCTTAACAGATGTCTGAGTACAGATTACACTGCCCTCCTGCACCACAGCACTGTCTGATCAACAGGGAAAACATACGGTCGTAGTTCAAATGTCACTGATTTAAAATCAAGTTCAGATATCACTGATTTTAATGTTCTTTGCTGCATAAATCTGGTAAACCCCAGTTTACACCAGGCTGGTAGATGAAACTTTTAATATGAAGGAAAATAGGCAAATCAAAACATGAAAAAAATAAGATGAACTGTTTTTTTGTGTGCAATTTGCTTTATTTGCCTGAATGTCAATCATTTTTTTGTCCAATTACAAAGCAGGGCGTTTTGTTTCAGCTATATGAGAGGATAATATGAACTTTGAGAAAACGGTTTCATTGCTTTCAGTAATTCAATAAGATTTTTTCATGTAACTATATCATGTGAACTAAAAATATGAGAGAAGTATAATTTTTTTGGTGAAGTAAGTGTAGAAAATGAAACATTTGATTGTTATTAGAAACTATTAATAAGAAGACGTGACAAGAGGAGCAGTTTCCTCTAGTAATTCTTTACTTTGGGGAGTATTACAGGACATTGTGAGCTTCATAAACGTCCCTCTGTAATGTCCATCAGCCATCAGTCCATCAGCGTTGGAACCATTGTAGCAAGGGGGATGTGCCCCCCCCCCTTTTCACACAACAAAACCCCTTTAATATGTTCATATTATACTGTCATATCCATGTTATGTCCACAAATGATGAAAGAGGACAGTATATGTAAACAAATACACCGGGCCCTTTAATATTTTAACTGTTATGAACTGAGGGCCAAAAATGTCAGACCAGAGAGGACAGACCACAGCCCCCCCCCCTAAAATTCCTAAAGTTCGCTAGATGTTACTGTAATTTTGATTCTATCGTCAGATATAACAAAAACAGAGCTTTTGTTAACAAGCAAGGTGGGATTGGCATAATTTCAGATCTTTTTACTGAAATTAAAACTTACCCTCACTGTTTTGAATGGCAGAGGATCTGTGAGTTGAGGCCCTGGGACTCTTGCTAGGACCCGTGGCATCATATACTCATGAATCAGCATGAAATTTTAAACAAGAATCTGGTTGCCTCTGACCAAAAGAACAGAAACTGGGTCATGGCTGGATATTCTAACAGGGCAATGATCTAAGCCATATATCCAGTGTGGGACAATGTCCACTTTAAGATATGTGTCTTTCTATGTCTATGATGATACACCTCAAGTGATAGCAATTGTGACCATAAGCAATTCCTATATTTTCCAGTTTGAGACATTTTTTTAGGTCTAGCTAACATTATAAGAGAAGATAAACCTTTATTAGTCTCTTAAGTGGGAAATTTGTTTGGTCACGGCAGAAAGTGGAGTACAAAGAGCAGCAAAATTAAGAAAAACAATTGAACAGAATAAAATAGAATAAAATGCTATGTCACTGTACACTAAAATGTTTAAATGTACAGTACAGTATAAAAATGAGTATAAAAATCAGCATAAAATTCAGTATAAAACTCTAGGAGTATAAATATGCACATCTGTATAGTAAAAATATACACAGATGTGTGTAAACTGTAAGTAAGACTAAGTTGCACATGTAGAAGTAAGACTAGATGTAGGCTTGGGCTAGTTGTCTGCATGCACACAGTGAGTTTATCTTTATAAGTGTATACAGAGTGGATGTGTAAGTAGAAATGAGAACACTGTTGAATGCCAAGCTGTGTGTTATTAAGTATATTACCATTATAACGGTTAATATGCTACTGTTTATAAATGTAGGGTAATGTTTAAGAATAATGTTATTAAATGAGCCCCCAATGTCTGCTGCATCTCCCCCAGACTGGTCCGACACCCATGAGGTGGTTGAGTGGAAGCAGAATCAGCGACCAAGGGTCATTCTTCCAAAAGCTTCCAGCTCAGAACCCACTGCACAAAAAAATTAAGCAATTGGGGCATGAGCAAAATGACCCACTTAGACCTCATTCACTGGATTCACATCCACACTGAGACAGGCACAGCTGCACCAAACTCAGACACAGTGGGGAATATATGTACGGTTAATCATCTGGAGGGAGAGATGATACTGGATGGAAAATAAATCAATGTTTGCTAAAACATGTCCTGCTTTGCTGTTCTGTCCCGGTCCCTTCAGGAATGCGGCTTTGTTTACTCTCATAAAGCAGCCATGTTAATTCCTAATGTTCTGTATATCTGGTCTGTTGTGGAGGATGAAGGTGCCTGGGGGTTATTGACCAGCTCTGTTAATACCGCTGTGCTTAATGAGGAAATCAAACCACCTTAAATCTGCATCGTGGCTTTCGATGACTCCAGTTTCTGGAGGAGGCCCATTAACCCTCAGTTTTTCAGACATGAAAGGTCACATGCAGCACAATCCTCCCATTACAGAGCCACTATGTGCAGCCTGAAGGCACACCATCAGCCCAGTTGTAGTTCACCAAGCGGGGATAGATTTTGTGTTGGCCTTGCTGGCCGTTTCACAAATTTGAGTGAAGTTTTGCAATGTGCATTGTTTGAGGGATGCAAAGCATGGCAGATGTTTCAGTAGGACATCTGAGGACATTTCGGTTGATACTATCTGTGTTCTGTGAAATGCTATCTGCTGCTTTACCCTTTGACTATTGACACGTGCCGACTATATACATTCAGTATTAAAATGATGGACAGGGCTATTATCGAAAGAACATCATTTCATACAAGTATGCCATCATGTCTCTAAGCTGGGAGAAAAAAAACCCACACTGGCTCAGTGTAAATCCTTACATGTGGGTAAATTTGCTTTGTGTATCACTATATTTTGGCAAGTAGCTCTGGAAGAACATATTGAAGAATACCATTAGATCTGCCTTTAGAGCTGTGTTAGTGCAGAGCATTAGAGACAATCTGGAGTCTCTGGTTCTTCATGTACATGCGGGGACATCAAGGACTCGTCACAGGCGACAGAAGTATGAATGGTTTTTACATACACATGGCTGTGGCTGCATCCCCTGCTGACGTGATTGGTTCAGCTGGAGCTATCTGTTGTGTAATTGGCTCTTATCTTCCTGCTGGGCTGTAGAATCATGAGTCACATGTCCCCGCTGTCGGATGTGTGAATCACTGCTGGCCCTACCTGCACTCTGTGGCTTCTGGCACGCACAGAGGAGTGAGTCACAGAGAGAGGCCTGTTCAATCACTGCGCATTTCCATTCAGCTCTGTCTGTTTACAACCTATCAAGAGATTATATGCTTTGATGGATCAGGCTGGTCCAGTTGCTGCATGACTAAAATTGGAAGGTGATTTTCAAAAGCCAGGAGGATCTCAGTGATGAATTACTCAAAATGTGCATTCAGATTTCACTTCAGCTTTTGTGGCAACATTCTGTGGAAATTTGAAGAGCTGTTATTCACAAAGCTTGTCTGTAGGGGGCAGCATTGCCATGTTAGTAAATCCATCCCTCTTGATGCCAGAAGAGAGGAATCGGACTGGTTTGTTGAAATATCTTGGACGGAATGCAGTAAACTCCCTTAATCTAATCTCAGTTACGTTTCCAGACGGCCTCCACCAGCACCTTTCTCGTCCAGTCCTGGGGGGACGCACAGGACGGCTTAGGCGTTATCCATCTTCAACACTTTCATCTTCAGTCGCACTCGATTAAGCTCTCAAAGAGCTGGCTAATGACCTATCAGGTGTGCTTGATCAAAGAAAACACTGAGGTATGCACTGATGACGACCGCTGGGAGCAAACCGTCCTTTGGTGTAAAAGTCCTCGAAAGCAGGCATGAAATCAGATCAGTGATTAAAAAAAAAGTCAAAGAAGGAAAAATGTCCATCTGAAAATCTTTGAAAAGTCTTGGGAATAGAAAGATCATGCATGAAACATTATTGCTCCTTTAACAGAGGTCCCTTCTTGCAGCTATTAGAGGCCTTTAATCTACTTCCAAAGTAGGTATCATTTGCAGAAGATTGATCCCAAAAGCAATTGCCATGAGCTCCTCAACAACTCCAAAGTGCACGTCCTTTGATAAACACACCATGTATCTATTAATCATCCTATTGGTTTAATGAACATAATCATGATCAAACTAGGCCCCGGGGCTAATTAACAAATAAGAGCCAAGTAAAAGGCCATCCACCGCTGCCTTAGCCCAGATTTCATAGGAAGTCTTCGTAATCAATGTTGAAAGAGAGAGTGCTTTGTAGTTCTCTGTGAGACTCCATTGAGATATGCTGGCAATCACAATTTGAGCCCATATCTGCTATATATACTGTCATATGAAGCCACCATGTCTGTTGTCATCAGTGACATGGTTGACTATTAATTTAGAGATCAAATCTGAGGGCCTGTAATAAAAGGCACTGCACATTTGTGATCCACATGCTTGGTTCAGTCCAAGAAAAAAAGAAAACTTTGGTGCCGTTCTAAAAATTGAGCAGCATCAATATATGATACACATGAATATGTATTTTGTCTCTGTGCATTAATCTCCATTTTCCTACATGTTTATTATTTTACATCATTTAAACACAGCAGACCTTTACACTCTGTGAAACTTGGTGAACTGACAAAAAGAAAAGTAAAATTGCTTGCATTAAAAACTGTTTACATTCACTTACATTATTATTAAAGAATGTTTTTGCCTTCTCCTGTAAAGATATGAATGTATGGTGTTGCTGAATGGTGGTCTTCATTCAAACAACACACAGTTAATGACATGGACTGGCTAAATGAGCTTAGTGCTGAGAATCATACTTCTCCATTGTAAACAGCAGAGGGTACAACACCATGAATTTCTCTTCCAATTTCAACAGATTGCTAGTTATTCGCTTCGCTTCTGAGACTTTAATTGCACCCTGCTTGAACACATGCCATCACTCCATTCCAGTAATATGTTCCAGCAAACAAATCTGTAGCAAATGCACTGCGTTTTGCAAACATAATTAATTTTATGCCGAGATGCATCTGTGATTTTCTACATAAACCATAATATGTAAATTCAAATTAAATCTGAATGCTGTTTGCTTCTCATGCACATTGTTTGCCAGATTTTCATAATCAAAATACAAAGTCTCCAGTTAATGGAATGCTTAGATTTTTCACAGATTCGTGTGGTTTTAAAACCACTGGTCATGTCTTTATTTCTCGCTGTCCGTTTCTGGGGCCTCGCCAGAGCCACATGCTGGCCAAGACTTATGCCTTCTGTGCTTCGGGACTAGACACCTCCAGAAAGCTCTACTGGATCCCTCTCAAATGAAAGCTTTATGCTCCTCTGCCTGCGGCAATCCTGTGTAGGTGGATTAGCCTGGATGTCGGTGTGTGGCTATGCCTTCATTGTAACCTTGTGTGATGAATTGTCCTGCCTCAGGTGTTACAGATGGGCCGCTGAAACGTAAGTCAAACATATAGCTCTCACCAGCACAGCGGACATGCCTCTAGTGAACATGAAGCTGAAAAACTCCAGTTCAATATAAACTCTGACGACATCCCTGCTGACACCAACATCCTCTACACGCCCAGGTCATGCAGCACAATCTACTGAGGGCCCCCATGAACAAAGGTGGTTTTCTCAGCCCCGAAAGCTCACCACAAAGAAAGGAAACTAAAATGCTATTCAAAATTCACAGTAGTTTAATGTCACATTAATGTGTGCAATGCATTGTTTATTTGGTTGCAAATGATTACTACTAGGGCTAGGACTTCATTTGAGGCCATAAATATTAATACATGGTGAATAAAGCAGAGTGCAGAGCACAGCTATGAGATTCTAGTACAAAGCTAAAAGAACATTTGTCAAAAACATTTTTTGGCTGATTTTGGGCATCTGAACTGTCAAAGACGTTCCATGGTTTACCTGAATTTTGTAACAGACGAATGTTAACATGTGTAGGATTTCTAGAGTGATTACTTCAGTAAACCATTTACTGTCTG
This sequence comes from Nannopetersius ansorgii, assembly GCA_037974605.1. NCBI lineage: Eukaryota > Metazoa > Chordata > Actinopteri > Characiformes > Alestidae > Nannopetersius > Nannopetersius ansorgii. The sequence goes on along the minus strand of JBBPDE010000031.1, from coordinate 16,377,796 downwards.
ACAGTGAGCCCAATGAGTTGCTGCCATTCTTGTCCACAATCAGTGACATGTCTAAGATTTCAGGAAGAGTGTTGAAATGTTCCCATAAGTTAAAAATTCAAATGTGATAGGTCACTATCACTTCCTAATTATTTAGGTGGAATTCTAAGCACTTGAGGGCTTAACCAGTGGGAGAGCTATTTCTACTTCTGATTGGATAGGTTTTTTTTGTTAGGCATTTCAAGAATTGAACCTTGTTTTAATACAGCGACAGTAGTACTGCAGTACTCAACAACTAAAATACAAACATGTTGCCTATATATATGCACACATATAGAGAATACAGTAATACACCGCTTTTCGCGGGGGTTACATTCCAAGAGCACCAGTGTATAGTGAAAAATCAAGTTGTTGTGTTTTGGTAAAAAATGCCTATTTTTACAGTGTAAACCCTAAATCTGCCCCCAATTCTGCTCCCAGAACAATTTCATTTCATTTTAAACTCGGTTTAATGCATTACCCTTAAAGGAAATGTAAAGGACAATAAATAATCAATCAGAATCAGAAAACTTCATAGCTTGAAAAAACATTAGCATTAGCACTTAGCATTAGCAGGATGCGGTAAGCAAAAACAGACAAAGGTTGAAATATTTCTCTCTACCCACATATTTAGACAGTGCACAGCTTACTAATAGTAAATAAACTGAGATAACTGTTGAAAATAAATACGAGACAGCTATAAAATGCGAGACACGAAGCAAGCTACATGCTGCAGCAGCTTCTTCTTCTTCTTCCTTTTATGGTGATTGAGAGCTTTTCAGTGTATTACTGCCTCCGCTGGAGGTAATACAGTTCGGTTCTCAGAAAAATCCACGTAAGACTGAATCCGCGAATGCTGATCCGCATAAAACTGAGGGGTGTGTGCGTGTGTGTGAGTGAGTGCATCTGTGTGCAAATATTTGCATGCAACCAAAAACATTTTTGGTTTTTGCTCAGATAAACAGCAGATAAAAATGTTTTTTTTTATTTAAGATGACTAGTCAACTGATAAAAAAAATGCTCAGAAAAACTAGTACAGATTTCTATTTGTTTGTTGGAAATGGAAGTCTTGCACAACATCACTGATGGTTGATCCAATTTGCTGCAGATGTCCTGTAGCCCTGAGATTTCTCCAGCTCAGCTGGATGACTGGACATCACCATCTACACTTGTGCTGCCTTGCTTGACGTCCTAGTTCGTCCATGGACTCCCACTGTCTAATTCGCAGTTCTCTTAATGGCTCAAGGCACCATTACCTCCGGAGACCACTGTGTACTTTACCCTTGACTCTGCAGGCACTGCGCCTCTCTTACAGCCAACTTTCAAACGGATCGTTTCAGAAACAGCATTCGGCGATGGCTATCATGACTTCCAAGAGAGCTAAACACTCTCTCCTGGGTGAGATGAAGCCTGTGTGATTGCAGCATCGCATCACACTGCGACCCAGCATTCTTGCTGAAACACTTTTCCTTTCAGAGGTGAATCAGGCCAGAGAGTTGCGTTCTCTCTGTGATAACAGACACATGATGACAAGTTGGGCTCCAGTCAAAAATAAAACCTTAGGATCATTGGCTCCTAAACACAAAATAGTTGGGAGCCAAATCATTTTTTTAAGAGCCATAATTTTCACGGTACCTTCACGGTATATTTTTCTCATATTTCAGAACGTGCTCTGTAACAGGTTGCGTGAATCGTTTCAAACGAAACTCGATCTGTTAACGCTGCTCTAGATAAAGGCGCGTCAGCCGCAAACAAGTTGGTTCTTTGACTAAATTTAGTAAAACAAAGAGCTGTTTAGGAGCCAAAAGTGCCTGATCCAAATGATCCCACTCATTAAAAAGAGCCAAAATTCCATCACTTGAGTCAACGCACTCACCCCAAGAAAGTGGCATGTTATTTTAGCCAGAGCAGCTCTTTGACATTGTTGAAGTTTCTGTAGTGTGTGTGAGGGTTATACACGCCAACAATGCTGTGCTCTCAACAATCTTTCCAGTGAAGTCTTCAGGAACACCCTGATTCCTCTAGGTCCTGCTTGTGTGGCACAGAAGTGCCCGAATCCTCTAACAGAATGCCAAAGTGTTTAATAATGTACTCTCTCCTGGGATGGGACTGTAGTTTTAGTATCTCTGGATTATCAAACTTTATTAAGTTAGCTTTATTGTACGTCTCATCCCTTGATATCAAATCGGTCTCAATCTGGAAAGCAACCTTTGAAACTAACCATTGTTCAATAGTCATCCTGCACCCTTTTATGACGAAAGAGCGGTTGTCTCTTTTTATTAATTTAGGAACCGAAGCGGTAATCCCAGACATGGTTTGACATGACATTTCCTGCTCGTGGCGGAGATGATAAATAGGCTGATTTGTTGTGGTGGCAGTCGCAGCCACTGGCTCAGGTGTTGGAGTCTGTACGGAATGAGACTGACCTTTGGGAGGAGCATTTAATTGCTTATGTTGTCACAAAGCAGCTGATCACAGGCCTCCGTTCTCTTATCAGCATGGTGACGAGCCCCTGCTGCGTGTGTACGTGGGTGCGTGCGCACAAGTGAGTGTATTCAGTTGCGGGCGTGCGCAAATAATTTTATGGCCTTGTACCACCTGCTATGTGTGTTTTCACATCTGTGTGACAGCTCTGGGTCACACATTCAGAGCTCCCTCTCACAGCAAAAAGGCAGAATATTAAAGTATAAAAATATCACAGCAGTGGCGGATCAGATCAGAAGCTCAGAATCAGAGTCTAAACAGCCCATTCACAGAAATTTCTCACAGGAGAGGCAAAGGGTCAGACTGCTGCTGATGACAAGAACGTGAGTTCTTTTATCACATTTGTCCATTTGTTGCACTGCATTATCGTCTATTTCAGGAGGGTGGGGGGCTGGAGGAGGGTGGGGGAGGGAGTCTCAGTGCATTCATCACAGGTGGGGATCTATTCTTTCCGCCACGCAGACAAGAGATGGAAAGAAGTGGGCGTGAGTGACGTCAATCAGCACAAACACTGTCCCCCCTGGCAGCCCCTGTGTGTGTCATCTTCGGCAGCCGCCGCGTGGCAACAACAGCCTGTCCTCGCAAAACACTGCGAGACAGAGGTGCACAGACACATGCTGGTGCTTCGAGTTCCACTGTGGTCCTCTGCCCTCAGAGGCCTGTCCAGGGTCAGTCGGGCCTCGGAGTGAGTAATGTCTAGGAGCACAAACGGTTCCAAGAGCATTCCTGAGGCCACTTATGGTGGGAGGTACCCTAAGCAGTATAATCCAGGGCCACCTTTTCCTCTCTGTAGTGCCATTAGAGTCTGTTGTGGCAACTACAATAGGTTAAAGCCAGAACAGGGCGTCAATTCATCAACACGCCATTGTGTAAATTAATTCAACAGCTCAGCTTTAATGATATATGATGCATGGGGGTCATTCTGGTCATGCAATCTAATGCACCAGGTCATGCGCATAAGACTTTGCTGATGTCACTGATTTGATTGCACCACAAAAGAAGTCTCTGAGTGATGGTGTCGCTCTGTCTGGGACAAAGTAAGAAAGCATAAAGGTGTGAATAGTCAATTGATTTTATAATGGTCAGTGGAATAACTGGCATATAAATAATTAGTAGTTGCAGTCTGTTAAACTACAAGCTCAGTTATTAGTTACTTAAGATTTATTTTCAAGTAATTACTATGAACCGTTTGATAATTTTCAGTGTCGTAAGTAAAATGTACGCTTTCTAACCTTTAAGAGAAAAAAGGTGCGCTGTAAGGTTCAGCGTTTTTTCGTATATGCTCTTGTTTCATTTCTAACTGTGAATATGATTATTCTGAGCCAGTATTTTACACACTACACCACACAAAACCAAATAAACCAAGCCAAAGTATGCATTTGTGTTAATGAATTTTGATCAATGTTTTTGTTCCATGACATGCTCTGAAAAGCATATGTTGCATGCCCATTAACTTTTTGTGTACATGTGCATGCAGTTTTGATGAATAATTCAATAGTGCTGCCACTAACGACTAATTTTCTAACGATTAATCTTTCGACTAATTCTTCGATTAGTCGATTAATCTAAACGACTAATTTTCACCAAAAAAATCAAGCGGTTGCAATTCTCATGTGTTCATTTTATTTTGAACAAAATTCAAGGGCCAAAACATAAAATA
>JBBPDE010000031.1:16328672-16344195 GCA_037974605.1 Nannopetersius ansorgii | reverse complement strand
CATTTCATGCTATTCATTGGACCTGAACTATTTGAAATTCAATTAAATAAAGCTTGAAACATTGGGGTGTTCTAATACTTTTGACCGGTAGTGTATGTTTATTAAAACAAGCAAGAGGGCACCTGATCAACGACAAGACCAAGTGATATCCAGAAACGTCGAGCGACATTGAACCTTTGTTTACACCCCATTTTTTTTTTACTATAGTTCTGTACTATAGATGTAAAACAGTGCTGACTGTTCTGTCTTGCATAGATCTCGGTTTTAATGGACAAGTTTGAGCAGCAATTTGAAACACTGGATGTGCAGACAGCACAGATGGAAGACACTATGGGCAACACCACCACACTAACAACGCCCCAGGTACTGCACACCACCAATCATTTATATTTCCATTCATTTGAACCTGAAATATTTACATATACTAAAGTTTGTAGACACCTGCTTATCTAACATTTCCAATTAATAAATAAGGAATTAGTCTCTAAACTGTTTTTTGGAAGGCTCACACTAGATCCTGGGACATGAGTGTGAGGATTTGGTAGCATTTAATGATGAGTAATAGTGAGGTAATGTACTCATGATTAGTTCCAGATCACAAATAGAACTCCCAACTCATGCCAAGGGTTTTGGATGATGCTCCACAGTGGCTCCGCTCTGGCCCAGCACTGGGATCTCTGTGCTGTCATAGCCAACACATGACACTGGGCATGGTGATGTTCGGCTCATGAGCAGCTGCTCTAGTGTGCCCCATTGTATTGGTAGTGCTTTTCTGTGCAGGTTATGCAAGCTGTGTGTGTTCAGTTGGATGCTTGTATCAGCAGTGGGTGCAGTTTAAAGTTGCTGAATTTGCTTATTCGAAGGCAAATCTGGATACGGCCGACGTACTCGACATACTCGCTTTGGCTATGCTTTATGTCTTCATTGGTTTTTAGACCGTATTTCTTTGTCACGGCTGTGTGTGTGTGTTTCCGCAGAATGAAGTGGAGTCACTAATGCATGAGATGGCAGATGAAGCTGGGTAAGCCACTGTAAACTGTTTTCCATAAAAACTCAAAGGACAGAAATGTTTAATAATATCACATTCAAAATATGCCTGATATGCAACGTGTGTCCTCCCCATCTCCCACTGTCTTGGCAAAGTCGTAGCCCTCTTCATTTATATACACCTGCACATTGTGATAATGACATTAAAATCGAATAAAATTGAGTTTGTTTGTGACTACATTGTACGTACCGGCAAAAAACAAGGGCTTTTATAACTGACACTTTTTAGTCAGTCCCCAGCCTCTCAAGCTAGCTAGCTTTTGGAAATTACCATTTAAAACATGGTTCACTTCATGAAATAGGAACATGAAAACACATCAGAATGCCTCTGTGTCTGGGTGGCACCTTGCCCAGACCGGAGGATCGGGAATTCAAGCCTGAAGAGAGATAAAAAGTAAGACATGTGCAGCAGGAGTCGCTTGTTTCTTTAGGCTTTTGCTTCTTTTGGCAGCTATTATATTGAGGCTTCTGTGGGTGTTTCAGTATGGAGGTATAAAGCAGTGTGGGTAGTGCAGAGAGGCAACTCTTTCAGCCAGCACTCCTCAGTAAATCGCACACTCAGTCACTGCCCACTGGCCCTGCTATGTATAGCCTCAGACAGGAAGAGCAGGCGGCAGCATGAGTACTCCCACCTCAGATCTCTGAGCTGGCCCTCCGTTTAGCTGCATGTCTACCAGTCTTGTCAATACCAGCCTGTCTCATCCAGCTTTGCTCTCTGATACATCCCTCTAAAGGAGAGTAAATAATACTGCAGGGTCTTACAGATTCCTCTAATAGCTTTTCTCTCCAGCAGAGGTCACCATTGGTGCTAGTTATCAGCTTTTCAGAGCCCTGAAGCTCAGATGAAAACTGTTTTCTGAAGTTTCGTCATTAGATTGGTCTTGTTTGTCAGCAAATCTGTTCCAATGTTGCACTCTTAATAAAGTGACTGTGTGTACATGTGGTGTGTGTTTGTGACACAGGTTGGACCTGAACTTGGAGCTTCCTCAAGGACAAACAGGCTCCGTTAGTACAAGTGTAGCATCAGCTGAACAAGTAAGACACATTGCTGTTTGCTCCATTAAAGGTAAAAGGCAGATCTTTACAACCATGTACTTGTAACCGAGAGAGTATCAATACAGTTGCTCCAGTTCTTACATACCTTCTGTGTCATAGAAAAATACATACATACACTACACACCTGCAGTGATAGTAAACATTTGGCATTTTTATCAGCCAGTCGTGAAAAGAGCTGAAAGGAAACCTGGTGAAATTATAAGATAAACCCTTATTAGTCCCACAAGTGGGAAATTTGCATTCCCATAGCAGAAAGTTGACAGTACAAAGGTAAGAGCAGCAAACCAATAGATTAAAATCTATACAAGATAAAATAAAAGTATATTTTACAACTAATAAAAAAATCTGTGTACATAAATGCATTCATATATGTATGTGGCATTCAGTCACGATGCTGCCCATCATGATCTGATCTGTACCAATTGCTGCTTTAAAAAGTACACAGTTCTCGTCCACCTTCTTTTAAATATCAGCACTTCTTTTGCACTTTGAATTTTCTTCTCTAGATTTTCTATTAATTCTCTTATTTCTTCTGTTGTTCTATTCGGCCTAATTCTACTATATTTACGTATATATTACATTCCTGTAAAGCACATTTAATGACCTTTTGTGTGGGATAATGTATGATATAATTGTGACCCGATTTGCCGTAAAGAGTCAGAAGTCGGTGTTCTATTTACTGAGATACGGGCTGATTAAGTTTAAAAACGTCAAAAATATCGATTTTTCTTTTTTGGTCTTATATGAAAGAAAATGTCTTCAAAATGAATCTCCCAAAGTTTCATCATAGAAATAATTGTGAAAATGTACTTAAATGGCTGTTTAAGTTGAGCTGCAGCTCTCAAATCTCACAAAAATATTAATTATTTGATAAGCATTTGATAAATATTTTGAAATAATTGAAGCTTCAGTCTGATTTAATGTATTTCTCTAAGTGTCTAAAAGCCTGCAGTAAAATGTTGTAGTTGAATATTGGGTGCATCTCTTTGGATGCCATGGATTGTTAAAGATATCGACAAAAAACTTTAAATGTGATTTTCTTGGTTTTTCCGTTGGAAAATGGTGCTGCGAGACCAGAATTCAAACGACTGTAACTTGGCAACCGTTTAAGATACAACTTTGACCAAGATATCATTTTAAAGCTTATTTTCTCATCTTCCCAAAAATTTTGGGTCACTTTGCCAGATCAGGCCACAAATAACCTTGACTAGAACCCAAACAAATAATCTCATTTGTAGCTTGTTATTCGTTTAGATTTTTTTTTGCATTGGTCAGTATTTTGAAGTGTATTCTGGCTGAATTTCCTTTATTTTTATTTTTATTCTAGAGAATGTTATTTGTGATGAACATTGTAGAGGTCATTATAATGATCTCTAACCTGTTGCTAAAACTGTTTGCTTGCAGGATGAGCTCTCTCAGCGGCTGGCCAGACTACGAGAGCAGGTCTAGAGTTGTGTGTACAGGGACACAAGGGTCCTGAGTGTGTCTTCAGTTCTGTAGAAGAAGACTTACTCCTATAAGGGATTAAATCTGATCTGTGCATAGGAGCATGCTCTTCTGTGCCTTGTAGTGGTGCTGCTGAGCAGGGACAGTTCTGGTAAGGGGCTAAGAACTGGTCTTCATGTCATTAATATGGGAAATAGCCCTGGAAACTGTATTTTGTGTGCTGCACTGTTTTCTATTGAAGAGAAACTCATGTCCGGTCTTATTTGAGGTCAGTGCATTCTGAATGCTTAATAGGTCACAAATGTAATATTTTTTATACATTAGGAAAAAGATTGGACACATTTCCCCTTCATTAATTCTGCTAATTGCACACAAAATACTCAATAATAGAATCCTAAAGGTACAGTAAGTATTATTTTGAGATGTCTTTTCAAAAACAGTGCTTGTGTGTAAGTGGATTATAGGATGCTCACATGCAGAACTGTCTAAGAGTGATAGCTGGTCTAGTATTTATGAAACAAATTTAAATTAATGATGGATGATGTACATATAAAAGCATTCCATTTTTATTATTATGATGCACCGGTGGGTCAACATTTGATTTCTGTTTCTGCATAGTCCAATTTATTTTCTAAGAAATGCATTTTGGTATTTAATTTCAGGTACTTGTTATGTTGGTTGTTGTTTGAGATTGATTTTATGAATATCTATTAAAACACTAATTTATTATTCTGTTTTTTTTTATTTCCCAGTTTGAGATATTGTCATTTGTGTTTGATACATATTATAAAATAAAAGCTTATGGAGTAAAACCTTGAAAAGAATGAACAATTATTACAATTCCAGTTCTGTTTTTTTTTGCATCACTTTGCACCTGTTCAGTCCACAGTCAGTATTTTCCACGTCTTTTTACTTTTGAAATGCGAAAGCATTCTTTATAATCTGTTGTTTTGTGTCTGTTCCAATAGGTTAATATTGATGGGTGCGAATACCCCAAGAGAACCTGCTAATAAGTACTAATTATAATAATTGACTCACACATCAAAATAGAGACACGTTTACATACTTTTTCTTTAAATCAGAAAACATCTTCGACCAGGTGGTTTACTTCTGCATGCTCCTTGTGTTCTTATCCTCTCAAATCACTCATCTGACAGCACAGATGAACGTATTCTTTATCTGCGGATCTCAAACTGGGACCTCGTTGTGCCTTAAATGGCCTGCTTTGATAGCAGCCCCTGGCCGACTCTCTTGCTCTCCCCTCTGCTTTAGCTCTACAACAGGAAACAGATGGAAGGTCAAAAGTCTCACCTGGGTCGGAAGCGGCGCTCAGTCACTCGCATGCCAAGCCATCATTACCATGCGATGAAGGGAGCGTTCTATCTGGCTCAGCTGCAACCAATTTCAGGTACTGAGTGCGGCCCGTGTGCCGACAGATCCTGCCAGGGCTTGGACACATGACCTCTGGCTCCCAGGGAAAACCCATCTTGGCCAATTATAATCAAGAGCCTTTGACTGACAGCCCAGCTGGGCAGAAGCCTCTATTATGCACATTGACGAAGACAATTTTATTACCTGTTGTTATGCCATTACATTACTTATGATCCCCTTAGCGGGGATGGGGGGATGTTAACTCAAAGCAGGGATGCGATCCTTGAAAGGAAAATGATTGCCCTGGAACCATTATTCGTGGCCTCTATGCAACGTCCAGTCACAATAATCTTTAATAGCTGTCACGGCTTCTTTGTCAAAAGCACCATTTTGAGCGTAAGATCTAACAAAATCTATGTGATGCGTTGTGTGTGTAAATGCCTATTATTGTGCTATCATACATTACTTTTGAAATGTTTTCGATCTGACGGAGCACACTACCAGGGCCCCAGAACGGCTGGTTATGCATCGCTGGTTATTTCCTTGCGTTGATGTGTTAAACAGCAGTTCTACTCTCTGTCCGCTGTAGGACAACTTCTTGAAGTGCTTCGGCTAGGCAGAACTCCCCAGGCTGCCAGGGCTGTTGATAGGCAGGAACCCTTGATGCCGACGGCCCACCACCAGCACCTTCTCCCAGTCCATTCTCACCTCTGTACCAAAGCCAGTGAGAGGAAACCGCTGTCGGAGGCATGGGGAGATTTACTTAAGCTGCTGAGGTGAGGACAGTGAGTATCCGCTCGCTGTACAAAAGACGGGGTTACTTAAGTTAAACTCCAAACAGGCTGTCTCTTTCAGAGCCTATTCAGTTCTCTAGTGGTGACCCCACAGGCCAGCAGCTGAAAGGTGACCATTACTTAATTCAGTCTGCACAGGTTTGAGTTGATATAACACAGGATAATGTGGCTTTACCCAAGCAGAGCCCTGTATAGATGGAAGCCTGTTATGGCCAATAGTGTGAGCCTTGAATCCCCCCTCCTCTTGTTGAAACATTCAATGTTCCCTGCGCTTGATGGCTGTCGGAAAGAGCAAGGCAGCAGACAGACGCAGGAAGTTGCGTGCATTGGTTCCGCTTGCTCTGGTGGGGCATGTGTGTCCAATCGGTTCAGCAAAGGGCTTTCCCCAGCTTCCTTTACACACATGCATGCACAGGGTATCTGCTGATGACCCCACTACCATGCTCTGTGCTTCTTCACAGATGTGTTAACGCTGCTCTTAATTTGTTTTTATTGCATTTCGCCGCTGCAGCTGGCCCTATCATTCCCACTTCCCAACTACATGGATCGTTAAGCTTAAAACAGGCTTTGGCTTCATCTTAGTAACCGAGTCTCTGGCCTCCCCACCACCTCCCCCTTGCCCTCTCCCAACCTTATCTGCTATCTATTACAGTGGCACTGTGTATGGACAGGTAAACCTTATCCCACCGCCCCAACTTCAAATGAGAGATGAGATTTTACTGCGATGCCCTCCTGCACTGATGGCCAGGCTGACTGACGGCTGAAGAAAGAGGTGCGGGTTCGTCATAACACACTTTATTGTTCATAGGGCCTCGACAGGACACTGTATTTTACGGCAAGTCAAAAGGTTAATAAGGTGTCATATTTTGCTCAGTTGGTGACGGGATGACTTCCTTCTGAACTCTGAAGAAGCCTGTTAGTGAGCGAATGGGTGTGTTCAGCAGGAATCGGAGTATGAGGGAGAGGCATTAGCGCGTCTTGTGGCAGCATTGTTGCCCGAGCCGCTATGCAGTTCAACACTCGGTACACTCCTTCTATATGTGGGCACATTACTATATTACTGGCTGTGTGTTTGTGGTGATGAAGATTAGCAGGCAGCCTAGAGACAGAGAAAGAGGAGAGAGGGGAAAAAAATGTGCACATATGGAAAAGTGCTTGACGGCCTGCAGTTAGTCACACTCCTGCGTCTCTAATTGAATTACCGTTGACAGCGAACCACAGGCCGAGTAGTAGACCCTAAGCAGCTGGCAGGCGGGGTGTGAGTGTGCCGGGGACTGGGGCATTCGCCCTGAAATCAATTACTAGCACAAGGGGCCAGGGGAATCCGGGCCCACCAACCACATCCTGCAGGTCAGCCATGGGACTGACGGCAGCATCTGGGGCTGTCCTGCCGCACTGACCCCAGAGCAGCACTTGAAAGCAAACTTTGCAGGGAGCGAGCACAAGATGGCTCTAAATCACCTGCTTGCTCCTGCCACCTGATATCCAGGACTGGAGCATCCCATGCACTGGTACCCACCCCTGCTTGTTTAAGTGAAACAAAGAAGGGACATTGAATGGGGGCTGGTTTTGAGGTACAGTGGAAAGAAATGATAACCTGTCACACACAGGAAGTAGGGAAAGCCAAGCACATCAGACCTTGGAAGGTACAGGTGTGGGCTAAAATTTGATCACTTCAAAAGCATTAACCTGTCTCATCTCTGTGCCTGGGCCCACTGCCCTGGCCCTTTATACACAGTTGTTTTAACAGCCTGAACCACAGAAGCCCAGAGAAAGAGACATGAGCAATGGTTCACATTAGATTCCGCAGCCTTCTTAGGACAGTTGAATGCACCTCTGTCTTTCGAAGGTGGAAGGTGATGTTTTTTTTCTTTTAAGAGGTATTGAGTGTCAACTCTATGGGAATTTTGTGCATTCAGCTGTTAAAAAGTATCGACCCAACTCTAATTCTTATTACCATTCTCTTTAGTGTCCACAAGTAAACAAGTGCAAACGCTACCTGCGGTGAGAAAGTCCTCTACAGAGAACTATAGGAACACGATCTCTGGAGAAGGCATCAGAGCATGCAAAAGGAGGAGGGGGGCTACAAACAGGGGGATGACAGACAGCAGGGGTCAGAAAATGGAAAGTGTTTTGTTGGTCCTGCATGAGGTCCCTGAGAGTTGCTGACAGGTCTCTCCACAGTTCACTTCCCCTTTACACAGAGAGTAATTAGGGGAGCATGCTGCAGAAAGCTTCTGGGGGAAGGATTTATGTCTAATCAGATGTTGAAGAGAAACACCGCTGATAACTAGTCTGACTTAGGTAACATACGGTGAAATGAGCTGGAGTTCCCATTAACCGTCTGAACATTCTTTGCATAAGTCTCTCTGTGGAACACACAAGCAGCCCTTGGTTTCCACTAGCTCAGGTGTGACAGTATTTGTTTTATTGTCCCTCAGATTTGTTTGGAATGCTTAAGGAAGTGTGAACACTGTTAGGGTCATTAACGCCGCTGGGAGTGGGGGCATGGTGATGGATGACATCAGAGCACGGGGAGGGAAGGCGGCCCACACAAACAGAAGCCTGGCTTCCATGAGCCTGTCTGGGAGACCTCCTGTGGAAGCAGTTTCTTTCATTTGTGCCTGACCCTGACAGCCCTCTGCTAATGTTAACGGCTGAACGTATGTCTGACCAACACAAGGATGACCTTCTTCCTCGGTTCTCCAAAAGTGGCAACATGCACCAGATGTAATGTATAACAGTTATTGTGTTGCTTGGATGTATTCCACTGATAAGTGGCCAAATATCCTCAAACCAGTAACTGTTTCAGAAACTCAACACAAGTAGATGATGTCCCAAGGTTTACATAAGATCCAATTAGTGTACCTGTAAGTTACTGAGTTACTAAATTACTGTGCACACATGCCATTGAGCCCGAGAGCTAAATGTGCCTCAGTGTGGCCAGAAGCAGACCTGCTGTTTGATTGAAGAGAAGAGGACTTCTTAATAAGCTGTTAAACTGCCCTTGCTTTTCACATTATTGGCTGGAGGTAATTCAATTTCAACAGCAGCTGGTTTCACTTGAAACTTTACAACATCATTCAGTCACATCCCATAAGCTGACCTGATAAATAACCTTCTTTTATTGAGTTTGCAGAGCAAATACCGTCCAACATAAACCTCACATGAGGCCGCCTAATAGGACCCAATCCCTGACAGAGCTGCGGGGCATGTAATCGTACCAGAGCCACACGGAGACAGACAGAGCGCATGGAATTCCTCAGCTCTGGCATGAAGTTTTACCAGCTAGTCCTAGTCCATCAACAAATTCAACCAAATCATGTTTGATAGAGTGACGCCTTGATGTTTACACTCATATTCTGTTGATTTGGGATTTCATTAAGGTGCTGTGTGCATGTCATTACTCCACGATAATAATAATCAATGAACAGCTCGGATTTCAGCACCCGCCCCCCCCCAGCTGTCAATCACTTTCCCTGTCAGAGATCCTATTTGTTGGATCCCAACGATGTGCCATTGTCAAAATTAAACTGATATTAAGGATTTACTTTGAGTAAGTTTTCAGAGGATGATGTTTATTTTCACTATTTTCTGTCCAGTGCAGTGTGTGACCATTCTATTGCCTCATTTTCCTATCAGATTGCCAGAAAAGGAGTCTGCTCTTGCTACAGTTTTGGATATGCTGTTTTAATTGTAAACATGACAGAATTGTTCCATAAAATGTGGGGGATTTCTTCTTTCCATTCGTCTTCAAACCTGCATTTCTTTCATTTTTCCTGAGAGGTGTGTGGACCTGCTTGGCCTGTGTCTTCACAAAACGTTGTAAAATTGTCCACATGCCAAAGTTGCGCATTTTGAGGACGTTTCGGCAAGCTAACTTCCACATGTTCAAATGGAAGCAAGCATGAAAAAAAACGACCAGATTGCAGTCAGATGAAGACTTTCATTCAGTCATTCAGCGCATCGGTATTCTGGATGATCTGCAGCATCAGGAAGTCCTAATGGAAACCAGGCTCTCCCAATCAATCTGTTAGTGCTGTGGGATGAAACAGACAGTCAACGGTTTCCAGCTTGACTGACAGGTACCGGTAGTTTGGTTTAATCCTGTGTTATTATTCTTGTTAGGGTTAAGGCTAAACTGATTAACAGGTGCAAACTGTTTACACATGATCACTGATTTTGTTGCTTGAAAATGCATTTTAAAAAATTGTGGCACTTGAAACAAAATCCACATTGTGAAAGGTAATTATTTTTACGTGATCATTTCAAAAGTGACGTGCTACACAAAGTTTGAGCGAGGTAAACTGAATTTATCTTCCCTTTCCAAGACGTTACGTTGTAGCAGGAGCAGCCCTGACAAGAAAATTACCCCTAGGGTTTTTTTAATGCATCAACTAGGGAAACAGGCCATTTCCCCAGCTTTGGCTAATCCTTCTCGCTAAGATCTAAAAAGTGGAGAAGTTAGCAATGGAAATGAGTCCAAGTTCCTCTGAGATGCAGCGGGGAAAATGATCTCAGCAGAATAGCAAAGGAGAGCATGATACAGGGGAACAAGACACTTTTCAGAGAGTTAAAAGTAGATGTACCACACAAATATTTGCTAATTTGGAGAAGTTTACTCTGTTTCAGCTGTGTTTGGGGTTCAGGCGAGGTCTTGGACCAGTATGTGAAGTTTCTGAAACATGTAGCAGGCAAAAAGCTAGATCATATATTAGAGAAAATCACTTTGGATTATTATCGTAGCTTCTGAATATTACATATTTATTTATGTAACATTTATTTAATGTTTAAGGGGAATCGCACAGATTTGTCTAAATTTTGCACAATTAAACGGTATATAACCAAAATCAGTCACAATGTGAAATTCTTTCATTGTTGAGAACTTGGGGGAAAATGGTCCACAGCAGAGGAATCAAGCATCTGAAGCATTAAATGCTTCTAAAAGCCAGTAAAGCATTACACGAAATGGTTATGAATAAGCTGCCTGATATCTAAGACATTGTTTTAATGTTTTGATCTAAATCTTAGGCCTAAAATGTATTTTCAGAAATATATATTCATGGCAGAAATGTACACGCATGGCTATATTGCAGTCTGGCACTCTAAGAAAATGTGTTTATTAATATTTACCACATTTTTCCATTGTCACCATGTTAAAAAAAAGTGAAGACGCAAACAAGCCCCCTGTAGACAATTCTCCTGGTTCTTATAACCACTGTAAATAAAATCAGCAAATTTCTCTACTATGTACTTCTACATTTCACATCAATCCCCTTTAAATAACTGTGTATGAATTATGCAGAATTTAAAAAAAAATATAAAAAATATTTGCTATTACTTTTCTGAAAACGTTTTTCGAATAAACCTCTAAATTATAATTATTTACAGTGATAGAACACTGGTGAACATTTCTGAACAGCAAAAACTTATTACTTATTTGAAACAGAATTGTTGAGTTTTATTTCAGTTGAAGATGTGCTGCATTGACTGCAAGAGAGGACAAAATGTGGTGTGTTTTTTTAAAGGCATAAGTACAATTAATATTACATATACATAGTATACTTTAATACATACTTTTCATAAAGGAAAAGTTGTCTGATCAACAGGTCGAGTATAACAGGTGGCTAAGCTAGAAAAATATTCCATAATTATAATATCTAATACTGCTTTGGAGAATACGATACTGATAAAAATGGCACGTTTTTGCCCATCCCTTTGTACCATTTCACATGTAGTAAATTCCTCTGTTATTCTTGCCTGTTTCTAGGAAAATAAAATAAAATCGGTCCTTTTCCAGCATCTTTTGTAAACTGCATCATATTCCATGATAGTCCACAAAGCATCCTGTCAACTATGCAGTGGCCCAGAACAGGGTGGTGTGAGACAGCAGCTACGTGTTTTAAATGTGAAACTGTTTACCCAGTTTGAGGGTGCAGTTCCAGCATTCCAGCATCAGGAGAGGTCAAAGGCAATGGTTAATAGAAGAATTCCAGGATGTTTGATGCAGAAGGCTTTCAGAGGTGGACAGAGTCATGTTGTCGGCTGGTTTTGAGGGGCTGGTGGCATTAGAGAAGTGTGGGCTGATGGGTAGGCTGTAGCCGTATAGTCCAAAAGGTGTTGAGAGAGACGATGCCAGCGTGCTCTGCTGGGCCTGGTGAGCCCCAGAAGCACAGCTGGCCTGAAGGCTCTGAAAGGAGAGCAGGCAGGGCCCAATGGCTGTTGGGGCCTGGAGGCACTGACCCCTACAGCTGCTGGCTTTTTTTCCATGGAGAGGAGACAGCAGAGGAAAGTCTGTCAAGGGTCGCAACGCTGGGTAACCTCTGAGCCTATCTGGTCCCAGGCTGCAGAAGGCTCTGCTTGTTAAGGGATGGTTTTGAGGAGCCACTTTGTAGCAGAGCGGGACACTGAGGTTGTGGAGTGTGCTATCAGAGCTTGAGAGTGTGAAAGGGTGGGACGCTGGGGACGTAGAGTGGGGCAAGAGGCTTTTCAGAGGGGAAAAGGTGCCACAGCTCACTGGAGACCCGGATCTCCCACCTTTAATCAGAATCAGAAAACTTTACTGATCCCAGAGCAAACTGCTTATGTTATGACTGCAAAGAAACACTGAGACAAGAAGACTATAAAATATAAAGTCTAAATAAATCCATTAAAAGGAGACAGGAGAAATACACTATACGCAAATGCTGGGTACAAGTACCATGGATAAGAAACTGGCAGATAAGTGAATTCTGAATGACATTCATCATAAATATAACAACAATATATGAGTGCCATAGTTTACGTTTCAGAGTGCACCGATTCTAAATATCATTGAGGTTGAGGGAATGAGTGTAAGCTGAAAAGCATTTGGAACATATTTTTGATATACAATGTTCAAAAGCAACGGGCTGTACTTACTTTTAAGTACAGTTGTAATCTTTGTACGGCTGTAATATTTTTTGTTGCTGGATTCTGAGCTCTATCTGTTGTACACTGATAATTAAACCAGTTCAGGTTATAATTTCAGATTTGTATTCCAGATCCCATATTCAGGTTTGATTAATAAACATATTTTCCCACTAAACATGAAAAACAACCTCCCAGAAATACTTCCGTACTATATACATTATATACAGTGTATATTTTTGCATGTTTCCCGATTTTTTTCAAGTCTCTATTCACTGTCGCCCCTGATGAGTAATGATAAGTACTTTGAAAGGAAACTGGGAAGGATGTACCTTGCAAATCCAGAGTAAATGGCTTCAAATCGAGGCCGAATGGACTTCGCCAGGGGTACGACTCCAAAATCCCATCCAGGACACCCCTGTGGGAATTGAAAAGAGAAGAGAGCCATTAGAGCTCATAATACATTTACTGAGTTAGGGGTTCAGTGCACTGATGTCCTCCACACCATATATGTTTCTGAAAGTGATTTATGGCATACTTTCCCTGAACGTAAAACAAAATGCCGTTCTAAGAAACGGCAGACTCCAAATCCGAGAACATCATTTGTGTATGGAAAAAATACACAGCCGGTGGGTTAGCTACCTGTTTCTTCCAGGGTCTCTGAAGCCTTTGGCAAAAGGATTTCGGTCAATCTTCAGCTTTGTTATCTTAAAGAAAGGGAAGAAGCAAAGATAGAATAAGATAAGAAAATCCTTTATTAGTGCCACAGGTAGGAAATTTGCTTTGCGACAGCAGTAAAGTGGACAGAACAAAAGAAAAAAGAAGAAGCAGCATAGCCAATAGAATGAAAACTATACAACACAACAGTACAAGTATTATACTGTTTAGTAGCAGTAGACAGTAATAGTGTATTAGGAAAATTGCACGTGAGATATGTTGCACTTATCGGTCCTTGAATGAAGCACTGCCCATGAGAAACAGGGTATGGGGTATATTCAATATAATATTCAGTTTAATATTCAAAAACTAACAATGACATCAGCTTTCACTGAGCGGGGCATGCGGTGTGTAATTGCTAGCACCACGCGGGGCGAGAGGCCACGTCAAACAAAACGCACTGATAACAGCGGGCTCGTAAGACACTGTCTCCAACCGCAGGCCTCCCCAGTTGAAAGCAGTCGCTAAAATTCAAAAAACAAAATAATCCTTCCCAATAAAAACTAGTCCCCGGTGACAAGACCTGGCAGACCGAGCTGTGGCTTCGAGTTTCTGGAGCAGCGTGTGTAAATACCGAGGCGTTTCAGAAAGCTTTTCCACTTCTGCCCAGTTCTCTCCCAGTTCTGCCGCACATACTCTGCGCTCTGGGAGATAACTGCGTGATTTATGCGCCCGGGCTGAGGCGAAAACAGTGAGATATGTGTTCATATGAATATGATACGCTTTAAAGATTTTTCTGCGGTGCAGCACATACGCCATATGGACAATAGTATTGGGACACACCTCTTAATTCAGGATTAGGCCCCTTACCTCCAGTGAAGGGCAGACATTTTGGACTTCCAGCTTTGTGGACACAGTTTGCGGAAGAACCTTTTCTATTCCAGCATGACTGTGCCCGACTGAACAAAGCCATGGTCCATGGTTGTATGAGTTCAATGTGGAAGAACTTGACTGACCCGCAGTGAGCCCTGACCGTAACATCATCCAACACCTTTGGGAGGAACGTCAGTGCCTGGCCTTATAAATGCTCTAAAGAATGAATGGACACAGAAACTCCAAAATCTTGTGGAAGGCCATCCAAGAAGAGTGTCTGCTGTTATAACTTACCGGGGGATCAACTCAGTATTAAATTATATGGATTTGAATACAGTGTCATTGCATTCATTGCCACTCATTGGCATGTATAAAAACGCTAAATATGATCTTAAAATTGTTTATGTTTATTATAATATTAGCATTTTAATAAGACCCTCACTGCCCAAAAAATATGTTTTTCATAAGTTTCTTAAGTTTTCAAATGCTTCAGTTTTGGATTTTCTATTCTGATGTTCAAGATCAAATTGGACACTTCTACAGTTTTGGTCAAAATCAAAAGTCCCAAGTGTCATTAAAGGGTCATTACACCCTGTTGGTGTAATGATCAGACGTCCCAATACTTTTGTTCATGTAGTGTGTAATGTTCATGAAATGTGAAACGCGCAACTTAGTGTTGTTAGTGTTACTTAATGAACGAGACAGCCCCGCACTGTTTTGTGATTAGAATCTTTCTTTTTTTCGGTCCGTTAGACTACAATGAGCAGAGATGGTTCCACCTGCTGGTTCTGGTAGGCCGTCACTGTGGTGAACTGGGTCTCTGGGAAGGTAAAGGTGTGCACTCCGCGCGCGGGCAGAGAGGACAGGTGAGCCGGCTCGGGCCCTGGCTCGCGCAAGATCACGTGCACGCGCGGCTTGTACTTGTGCATGGACTGCAGGATGATCTGGGTTTGAGACGAAGAGACAAAGTCAGAAGTTTAAGAAGTTAGAACAAGATCAAGAAGATTAAAATGATGAGAAGAAAGAGGAGATCTGGAACCTACGTGGCCCTTGTCGTCCATCTCGTTGTTGGTGAGTTTGACGCGGTCGAAGCTGATCACCTGCCGCATCCACGTCTCTCCGGAACACGGCGAGTCCGGGTGCACGTAGAGGCGCGGCGTGATACACGAGTGGTCAGTGTTTCCAGCCACCATCCACTGAGAGCTGTGGTACACGTACCTGTAGGGCCAGAAGAACCAAAAAATAAGTAATAGAAGTGATAAAAGTAGTAGTTAATTTTGCTTCGCCTTAAAAATATGCTACACTTTTCAGACGTGACCAGTGATAAGGCAGTGTTTAATAGTTTAATTATTTAGCGACAAAAAAAACCCCAGCATATATACATATAATAT
>JBBPDE010000031.1:16279027-16290181 GCA_037974605.1 Nannopetersius ansorgii | reverse complement strand
TGTGTGCTTTTGGTTTTTTTTGTGTGCGCGTGTGTGTGTGTGTGTGTGTGTGTGTGTGTATGTGTGTGTGTGTGTGTGTGTATGTGTGTCTGTGTGCGTGTGTGTGAAGCTCAGCATTGGTGATCAGTCTTTTCTGAAGAACGGCTCTAATTTGTGTCACCCTCCAGTAAAATGAGCTGGAAACACCAATATTGTAATAAAAACACATTTCCAGTACAATATACTGTTAAACGCCTTCATTGAACCCCACATTAATTTTCAGCAGTAAACGCACATGCATGAGTTTTTCTGATGATTTTGGCTAAGATGTAGAACAAAGGCAGTTCGAAAGGTAAACAGTTAATAACCTAAAGGCAAATATTCATGTAGACGAGATGTGTGTGTACACACTGTTCATCTTCCTTTCTGACCGGCCACCGCCTTCTTTACCTGACAACATGTGAGAGCAGCATGTTATTAATAAGAAAGGCAGCCGGTCCTAAAGGTGGAGGCCTTGCTTGACAAATTGTAGATGGAGAAAATCCCTAAATTCATTCATGCTGCATGTTTTATGTGTTGCGGTAGAATTTTTTTAAATGCAAGTGACAGTTTTGGCCACAAGTTACTTACGAGGGTTTCTTTTAGACTAAAGAATAAACGAAATATGAGCACTGTATGTCATGGTATGTCAGAAAGCAGTGGGGTTTTTTTTTATTCGAATTCAGTCCAGTTTTCCACACTTTAAAAATGATGCAAGTACAAATCTTTTGGAGGGGTGGGTGGGTGTTGTATTAGCTATAAACTCCGCATTTAGCGCACTTATATGTGTCTAAATGTGAGGAAAATTTGGATACAATTGCAATAAAACTGCAGTACAGTCCTATCAGTTGTACTCTTTTCAGACCCACTTCCTTTGTTAATAAATCCATTACTGTCTTGCAAAATATACCTTAATGTTACTTTCGAGTCCATACATGTCATATGCATCAGTGCATTTTGGAATGTTTTCATGTATTTTCTTGTTTTTCTTTTTGAAGAAACCAGAAGATGTTCTCCTCAAACAGCTCAAATGGAAACTGCAGCTCAATTGACGACTTTCGCAATCAGGTCTACTCCACCGTCTACTCCATCATCACGGTCTTCGGCCTGGTGGGCAACGGCTTCGCTCTGTACGTGCTCCTCCGGACCTACCGCCAGTCCTCGGCCTTCCACATCTACATGCTGAACCTGGCCGTGGCCGACCTGCTGTGCGTCAGCACCCTGCCGATGCGCGTGCTCTACTACGTGAAGAAGGGTCAGTGGGATCTGGGCGACTTCCTGTGCAGGGTGAGCTCCTACGCGCTCTACGTCAACCTGTACTGCAGCATCTTCTTCATGATGGCCATGAGCTTCACGCGCTTCCTGGCCATCGTCTTCCCTGTGCAGAACCTCCGCATGGCTACTGAGCGCCGGGCACGCGTGGTCTGTGGCTGCATCTGGATCTTCATTTGCGCCACCAGCTCGCCTTTCCTCCTTTCCGGCCAGCATTTCGACCCCAAAACAAACAAGACCAAGTGCTTCGAGCCGCCGGAGGAGCGGGGCAGCCTCCAGAAACTGCTCACGCTGAACTACTTCTCCCTGGTGGTGGGCTTCGCCATCCCCTTCCTGGTCATCCTGGTGTGCTATGCGGGCATTGTTAGAGCTCTACTGCGCAACGCCAATGGCCTGAAGAAGCAGAACAGCACACGCACCAAGGCCATCCGCATGATCGTCGTGGTCATGCTGGCCTTCCTGGTCAGCTTCATGCCGTATCACATACAGCGCACCGTCCACCTGCACTCCAAGAAGAGCGGCTCCTGCGAGGAGATCAACTACATGCAGAAGTCGGTAGTGATCACGCTTTGTCTGGCCGCCGCCAACTCCTGTTTCGACCCCATGCTCTACTTCTTCTCCGGGGAGAACTTCCGCCACCGCCTGTCCACTTTCCGCAAGGCGTCCGTGAGCAGCGCCAACAACCATCGCACCCGGCATCTGCCGCCAGTCGCCCGCCCCCTGCAGGACGGCGAGCAAAAGAAGGCCACGGGCCAGAGTAACAGCAGTTAGGATGAAGGAGGGTGAGGCTTCACGGATAAAGATTTCACCTCAGAAAAAAGTGACGGTTACTCGCTCAGGCTAAACTCGCAGGACAAGAATGGAAGGGGTGCTCAGGGTCAGTAGGGTGCGCTCACCCACGTTACATGGACAAAGAAGAGGAAATGTAGCCTAACATTTGTTCAATATTGACATAAAGAGAGTATTTATTCAGAGGAAGGTTTATAAAGTGCAGCAGCCCGCTTAAGCTTGAATATGTGCATTGTGGTCATGCTGCTGCTCTGTGTAAGGTAATATATTGTATTTCCAAGTGTAATGTAATGAGGTTTCTTGTAATCGGTGTAATATTAACGGGTAAAGCTTTCGCAGTTTGCAATTCGTGCCAGTTTTTTTGACACGACTGAAAGAGAAATTGACAAATACCAGGTTGTATTACACTCTCCTGCTGTTGATGCTGAATGTTACTGAGTATATAGGTCTGTATATTAAAGACTGTAGCATTACAGACCTAATGTACTTACTGTATGTTAATGAATGTGTTTCATGACTAACACAGAGAGTGCAGGTCGTATTTATGAAGGTTACTGTATGCAAGAATAAACATATCTATTAATATAAATTAAGTTATCATTATTTTTTCAAATGAACACTCAGGTGCAGGACCACCGGTCAGGCTTTGGGCTTTCATCCTAGGTCGTGCTCTTATTGCGCCATCTTGTGGCCGAACTGTATAACTGCAGGTTTTGGGCCTATCCTCGTTTCACGCTCTGGTTTTAGCACACAGTCTAGAAAATAAAACCATGACCCAGGTCGAAGATATCATTTAATCTAAAAGGCATTTACTGTGTAAAAGCATTCTACCTAATCAGACACACATGTGGTTTGTTTTCTAATGAACATTATTGGTCTTAATTCTACTTAATGTTAATCCAAAACTGGGCTCGGTTATGATGGGTTTGTGTTTGAGAATTTTTTGATGATAGTACTTCCATTCCTGCTTTTTCCCTATTTTAGCTACTTATATTTCCTCTCCAGCTCGTCCAGGTTTAACTAGATCCTGTGTTTATCTTTATAAGACCCCACTTGGCCTTCAACACTTCTCACTTCTGAATCAACAGGACGCCAAAAAGAGAGAGAGAACAAAATAAACATCTATTCTTAGCCACTACAGTGCAAGAGGAATCTCTTTGTTTCGTTTTTTTATTTTACATTTCCTTTCTACTTGTGTAACAGAAAATACTTTTATCTCAAGTGCTAAGGAGCAAGTCTGGGCTAGACTGCTGTACTCCCGTTTCATAAAAAAATCTTTTTACATTTCATAAAACGTGGACTTTATATCACACTATATGAACAAAAGTACTGACTGACCATTACAACTTTATAGGGAATCAGATTTGTGTTAAAATGTTTCTAATATCAAACAAATAAGACGTTTTTCATTGTCGTCTGTGAGACTTCGCTGCTAGTTTTTAAGTTTCGCTGCTGATTCCATAAATTTAATGACATTGCATTCGAATATATAGACTTGAATATGGAGAGGGCCTCATTTTTTGCAGGTCTGGCTCACAATCTCCGTTCCTATTTATCCCAATAGTGCTGGATGGGGTTGAGGTCAGGGCTCTGTGCGGTTCTTCCACACCAAACTCATTCAACCATGTTTTATTGTGGCGCTCGCTTTGTGCACTAGGATTGTTGGAATAGAAAAGGGTCTTCCCCAAACTCCAGCAAGGCGTTGTCCAAAATGTCTTAAGCATTAAGACTGGAAGTAATGGGACTAGGCCGTAACCCTGAAAAACACGTGTGTCCCAATACTTTTGTCCACATAGTGTAGCTGGTGCGTCAGTCTTTGCTCTGTGTTACGGAATGCGGCCTCCACTGCGCATGTCCTCCCGGAGCCCGGTGGCGATGTTGTGGGAGCTGGGCATTCCCCTCAGTCGGAGCCCACTTTAGGAGCCGAGCGTGTGGGAGGACCGAGGCTACCAGAGGCGGATTAAAAGAAAAAAAAACAACGCTGGCTCTTCTTTCTCTCAGCCTGGTCACATGCGAGCTCCGCCGCGCATCTCTTCTCCTCTCCGCTCCGGCGTGACCGCGGTGGGCACTTCGGGTACGTGTTTACTCTCTTCCCTCCTTCTCTCCGGCGGCGCAGAGGCAGCGCCTCGCTCCCACACTCCCTCCGCCTTCTCCAGGCTCAGACAGCCAGTCAGCCCACGCCCTGCGCGCCGTGAGCTGGCCTTTTCCACGTTATATCCTCACTTTTAGAGCAGCAGAATTATCCAGAAACCCTCGCCTGTAGTCTGGGTCAGGCTGCGTATCGTTTTTTAATGGTTTAGCTGAAACTGAACGGAAACGCATGCAGCCCCCATGAGTGCATAGAGGCTACAGGGTGCGTGTGTGCTATCAGACTGGGGGGCTCAACCAAAACCCGGTGTTGAGATAATATAAACCTGTATTAGTCCCACATTTGCACCGTTACAGCAGCAAAGTGGACAATACAAAAGTAGAAACAGCATAACCAATAGAATAAAAGCTATAGCAACACAACTGTAGAATGGAAATTGTACACTATACAAATCTTGCATAAATATAGTAGGTCATATGCGTGTGTGTGTGTGTGTGTATATATATATATGCATGGACACATTATCATTGTGTTCTGAGAGGGCACTGAGGCTGCTTGTATTTTTTTGTGGTGCCACATTCGAAGCTCTTGATGTCCTTCGAATGACTGCCATTTCTTTAAGGGTGGAGATGGTGAGGGGTGGGGGTTCAATAGGCTGCTTGAATTTACTTCCCCGGTGGACCACATGGTCAGGGTTTGCTTTGAGCATTTGCTTTTCAGCGGTAGTCCGAGGTAAGAAATGGGCTACAGCCTTTCTTAGGGTTAATAAATCATTCATCAGTACTGGCCAGCCCATCTGGATACACTGTACTTGTGTGGTACTTTGCACTGGTAGTCCTATGAAGGGTCACTTTGGGTGCTTAGTGGGTGGGGACTTTATGAAAGGGAGATGTTGCAGCTCATCACCCGGGAAATACACACACACACACACACACACACACACACACACACACACACACACACACACACAAATAAGGTGCTCGCGAAGGCCCAGAGTAGACTCAGAACCCTGCATCTGACAGTGGTTAGCCTCAAGAGCCTCACTGCTCTGTACTTCCTCTGTTAGATAATACTGAAGGTTTTATCACAGATGAGGGAGAGACGGGAGAGTAGGGAGTGGTCACAGGAAAACCAGATTCACTATTTCAGAATCTTTTGTCCTGGAAGGGTTCAGTTTCCTTTGTGCCCCACACCCAGTGTCACCCTTTCAAAAGCTGGCCTGGTGTGGGACGCCCCAAGGCTCTGCACGCATCCTTTTTCTGCCGCCCTGGTTCTTTCCGGTGGCTTTTCTGTGTCACGGCACTACCGCAGCTGGTCAAGTCCCATATACTGTACTGAAACGGTATCGGCACCTATACGGAATGTGACTGGGTCTATTATACAGAAACAGTTGTATCAATCTTATAGAACATCATTATCGTTTCATTGAGATGTTTATACATGATCTCTTCCTCTATTGTACTCTAAGAAGGCATTTTGACTAAAGGACTTTAACTACTTTGATTCAGTTCAATTCGATTTCATTTATATAGCGCTTTTTACAACCAGGTTGTCACAAAGCAGCTTTACAGAGTCCAGGTCCGAGCCCCTAGTGAGCCAAAGGTGACAGAGACGAGGAAAACCCCCCTCAGCTGGAGGAAGAAACCTCAGGAGGGACCAAGACTCAGAAGGGGAACCCGTCCTCCTCGGGTCGACCCAGAGAGGAACAAGAATAGAGAGTAAATACAAGAGAGGGCCTCAGTGAACAAGGTTATAGGCAGGTAGGCCCTCTATGGCTAACAGAGTTGGTTTGCTGCTGCAGAACATGATTGTCCTGTTGTTGAATTGGGTGTTGGGTATCACCTTACGATATCAGAGTTTATATCAGGAAACGAGTCTCTGGACCTTCGCAGCCCTGTTCTTATGTAACGTTTCTCAGGAAAGGTAACCTGGGACAGCAGGTTCTGTACGTGTGACCTGTGGCGCTTCCTGCTGGTGGAATGTCCCCATCTTTTGAGCGGTTGTGGTAGGCGAGGGGGCAGAGTCTGGGCCTGGCAGGCTCCCAGCGCCGCGAGCCGGGCTGAGGGGCGCCCCACGCAGGAGCAGCTGTTGAATGGAAGAGAGTGGAAGGAGCCAGCAGCCACGGATGTCAAAGAGTCATTGTGTGGCACAGGGGCCCTTGGCGAAGGGGTGCCTGGCACTGCCGGGGGCTCTTCACCCACAATCCCACAGCAGACTCTCGCTCCTTATATTCTTCTACTGCAGAGAGAAATACAGAAAGCAAGAGTGCGGTTGAGGATGGAAGACGTGCTCAAGACTATTAGGAACACTCACATGATTTAAGGGACCCATATCCTTCATGTTTCCACATGCATCAAAAAGCATCATTCATTTTACTTTCTCATTTTCCCAGTTTCTTTTCTCTTAAAATCAAATAATGTGTTGTTTTTGTTGTTTGTAGGACAGATGTAAATATTCTCTGTTCTGTTATTTGCTTGGAGGTTAATGGTATGACTAGAAACTTTTACCATAGTGTCAACTGGAGAAGAAATTATTATCCTTTATAATAATTATTTAAGAAAAAAAATCCTATTTGATTAAAGAATTATTATATCAAAACCTTATTTCCATAATCTCTGTATCTCTGCAATGCCAGCTGTATTGGAAGAAATGGCATCATTGGATGTTAGTGGACCCATATCATGGAAAACAAAAGATTTCCGTGAAACAAAAGGGTTTGATTTAGGAGAAAAACGCTGTTAAATGTTGAAAGCACACATTTTCTCCCCAAATGTGTAAAATCCTCAGAGAAATTATGTTGATAACCATTGAGCATCGAGTTTCACTGATTCATGATGTCACAAAACCAGTGTATTTACATATATGTGCCAATATTACCCTGCAGGAGTTTAGCCTGAAGTTGTGTGGAGTGTTTCTGTCAAAATAGACAGTACAGGACAGCCAGTTAGGACAAAGCCCATTTACATATGTCAATTATAAAGGCAAAGTAAACAAAAATAATCCTCTCAAGGATAAAATGTTCTTGGGGAAAAAATACATGACAAATATAGAATTTGGAATATGGGCCTTTAAATGCAAACACTGTAAGTAATTTTGAACTAATTGTGCAACATAAAGATACATTTTGATGTAACATCAATGGTATCTAATACCCATACCTGAAATTCCAGTATAATCTTTGATAGTATCCACAGTGTCCCCTTTAAATCTCTTCGTTAGATAATAGAAATGTTTGTAAAACTTACCTTGAGTTATTAAATGTAACCCTAACCCATTATTTATATATAATTGTAATAAATGCATGTATAGTCATATTTAGTTAATAACATTGTATCAATAGACAGTGTTCAGCTATACCAAGTCTGCATAATTGTATTTATAACACAACGCTACGCCCCTATGGAAATTGTGGGTCAATGTCGATATTGTGTATTTGTCATGTAAATATCTGCATTTCCAAAATGTAGAAAAGCTGATCATTTCTTTTGAAAGCTGTTTTATCATTAAAAGATGAAGTGCCAATTTAAAATGAAGTGATGCTGTTCAGTGTTGATGTTTTAATTAGTAAAACAGAATATTAATCGTCAAAGCCTGAAGTCTGAGATGTGCTGTTGAAAAAGGGCAGACTTTATAGAAAATAATGTCATTTTAATCACAGTTGCAGTACTGTCCTGTCTCTTAGAGCATCATCGATTATAGAAAATTCAAAGGCTACATGAACTTTTTAGTGGAGCAAGTACTTCCGGGCACCAGAGGGGTAAAAGCTAAGCTACTGGGGAATTTAACTCCAGCTTCCTTATTGGATTTCCCCATTTTCTGCACAGCATGCTATGGAAGAACCGTGATCTCCGCCCAGGATGCAAAAGCTCCCCTTATATACCACCTCGCCACCCACCATTCTCTTTCCCACACTCATCGAGCTCAGTGCGGGGCTAACTGGGTGTAAAAGTGGACAGGTTACACCTGCACTAGACCGTTACATTTCCTGTAACTTCTTTTTCGTATAGACTCCGCCCCTAAACGGCTTCTGTATTGGGTCTACATAGAAAGTACTCCCAGCTGGGCCTGATAAGACTCATAAGCTCAGAAACTGTATACGCAGGATGAGCAGCTGTCCCCATCCCAGGGCTCGTCAGATGATTGTCCGAATGGCATGCCTGCTCTTTTCAAGCTTTCTCGTCAAGATAATGGGGTGACTGTTTAACCTCATGTCACACATACAGTCTAATACCGCAAGGGCCACTGAGACCACAGGCATGTCTTGCAAGTACACTTGGGCAAAACTGTGTGGCAGTGCCCACATCACTGCAGGCAGTGTTGCACCCCTGAACGGGGACATGGATGTGGGTATGGGGGCCCCCAGAGGGGGTGTGCTGTGCTCTGTTGAATAAATAGACAGATAACCGATTCGTTTGCCTTGTAGTTCTTGTGTGCGGACGGACGCAGGTCGTGTAGCCTCCCCTCCTTGGTGTTCCTGAGAGGGGCAGCTGGATGGCCTAGTGCAGGGCTATTCAACTTCGGTAGCAAGTGGCTGGATATGAAAGCGACTGGCGGTTTGGGGGCCACAGAATTTCGGAGCTGGCAGAGCTGGCAGAGTTACTGCTCTGCTCTCCTTTTTTTTTAACACACCCATTTTCTGACAAAACCTGCCTCCCTTTTGGCTGCAGTTGGCTAATAATATGCGAGCTTCTGTGCTTGAGTGCCCAGTGACCAGCACTACGCCCAGCACTCATGCATGGTCACAGGATCATGTGAAATATCGGTCATTGCCACGCTCCTGGCATGTGTTGGCAGTTTTTGTGAGAACGCAATGGCAGGGTTAACGCACTTAGTAACATTTTATTAGAATTTGTATGCCTCTCTTCCATCCTCCTCTTTTTGTCTGAGTGGCTAAGGGGAGGAGGGAGGAGCTTGGCTCTGGTAGCCTATCGTGGCTGGAGCAGGGGCTGGTCTTCCCCTTCAGAGACTGGTACTTGCAGTTGGCTGCCTGGCCTGGTGGTGGGTGCAAGAAGGGGGTCGATCACAGAGGGCTCCTTTGAAAACAGTGCCACTTATCTCACTTGTCATACTCGTCCCACGGTTTTATGTGTTGCAGAGTGTGATGAGCAGGGGTTGGGGTGGTGTGGGGCTGGCAGCTCAGGATGGCTAGCAACTGGTGCATAGTACCATTCACTCTTGAGTTTTTCTTCCCTGGGAGTATTGGCAGAGGCACAGCTCATGTTAGTCCTTGACCAGGAGGTAGAATCCACAGTTTGCACCGGTCTCTTCTTCTGGCAGGATAGTAAAACATCTAAGCTCTTCTCCAGTGTTCCCAGAGTGAAATAGGGAGCAGAATGGCAGGTGGGAGGCCTTATATTAGAGGACTCCTGCGCCCGAGACAGGGCGTTCATTGTTTCTGCTCAGAGTGCTGCGCGGGAAATGGGGATATCCAATAGGGAAGCCTGTTGGAGGGCGGAGCCTATATGGTATAAAATGTAGTGAATCTCATCAAGTGCTGTAAGTAGTGTGGTCCGTTATAGCACACACTCACGTTGTATGATGCTGACGATGTGTTTCTACCTGCAGGGTGGTGGAGTGTGTTTGAGTATGATAGCACACTTTTTGGTGTAGCATACTCAATCTTAAATGATGGACTTCATTTGCAAACATCTCATTTTAAAGCTTAGTAGTTTTTAAAGAAAGAATATGGACTTGCTTCAGTATTGGCTGTATACAAAATGTAAATATCGGCATCAGTAAGGAAAGTATTATGCCATAAAAGTAGTGTTATTATAAAGGTATTATACCGAAACAGGTGTATCCTGCATGTGTGGATCAGGTCATAGTCTATGGAATGAATGCCGTGTGTTACAGAAAACTTTGTATATGCCGTGTGCTGTTAGATGTAATTGTGTGTGGTGTATCATTGCTACATGTTATCCACTGTGCCTCTCTTAATGCTGTATTAAGTATTCTGTATTTGTTTATATGTCCCTGAAATATTACAGGTGTGTACTCCGTCTCTGAAGAGATTAAGGTTGTACAGAAATTCAAGAGGCCTTCGTTTAAACTTAAGCAAACCTTTTATGAAGTGACTGGACATCAGTGGCACTGGTGATGTGAAGCCTACAGGGTCAAGACACTACAGTAGGCATGACGACCTACAGACTGGCACTTTGCTGAATGTGTGTGGTCTTTAGAACTATAGTTTTGGCTTCTAGTGCAATTACAGGTTCTTTCGTGCCGTGCCTCGCCGTCAGGCTGGGTTTGGTGTTGTGTCGCATGTGTTCCTCGTGTTTCCTGTTTACAGCTTGGCCTGCATTTGTGCAGAGGAGTGTGGGGTTATTGACTCCAGATGGGAAATGTAGCTAAGAGAGAGAGAGAGAGGGAGAAAGAGAGACAGAGAGAGAGAGCGTCACACCACATCACTGCAGTCTATTTTTTACCAGAAAGCCACGATAAGACCTGTAACCTTTCCGGAAGATGTTTTGTGTAAAAACTGTTTTATAAAGTTTCTCGATCTGTAATTGACCGTTTGATTGTGGTCACTCATATTTTGGTCAACTCTTTCAAGGGACATATATGTAATTTACCACAATCTCATATTAATTACAAAAACCAAACTTCAGTTTAAAAATTTACTAAACATCTTATGCACCTAACCCTGCCCTTTGTCTTCTTAATGACACACCGGATGTCAACCGAAAGATAACTCGATGTGAAATGATATTGGCTGGATTTAGAAGGCAAAAGAAGGCAAAACACTGGTTCACTCCTGGGAGGAATCTTTTTGGGCCCACAGTCTTACTAACATTGTTCATCTAGAACTCACCACTGCAAGACTCGGAGCACGACCGGAAACTGTGAATGCTGGGAAAAACTTTTTATCTAAAATTCTTCATTGGAGAAGACACTGTAAATGAACTAGAACCCGACCGATAAAGGATTTTGAAGGCCGATACCGATACAAATATTTGTTGGTTTTAAAATCCGATATTCCGATATAT
>JBBPDE010000031.1:16121428-16132521 GCA_037974605.1 Nannopetersius ansorgii | reverse complement strand
GCTCGACATGTCGGCGGAATAACGTACCATAACGGAGCGGGGTCACGTGACTCCACACGCGGTAGTGCTTTTAAAGGTAATCGAAATAATCGACATGGAAAATTTTGATCGATTATAGGTTCTGAATGTCGATTTTGATTACTTTTCGATTAATCGCCCAGCCCTAGTTAATCCTAAAATCAACTGAAGAGTCAGTGAAGAGTTGATCACTCTGGTTTAATATGTTCCCTACTTTTTGTGCCAGTCAGTGACATTATCTCAGTTCTGCACTGTTTGAAAGGACTGATCTGTAGCTGCATAAGTGTTTTTTGTTCTAAATGTGACAATGAAAGGATATGCTTATTGTTTTAAATGAGTTTCAGTTGAAAAAAGGTTGCTCTCACAAGAGTTAGCCTAGTGGTTAGGGTGTTGGCCTTAAAATCAGGAAGTTATGGGTTCGATTCCCAAGACAACTAAGCACCTCTAAGAATGATCACTTCACTTTCAGTTAATCTGCTTGTCAACTTCTGCATAAAAATCCACCTCAACCTTCCAACCATGGAGTTTCACATCTGTAGATTACTGACCAAGATGTTTCCTAACAGATATAGTGATTACAGGAGAGCCGAGGAGGACTATCTCAATTTTGCTCTCATTTAACTGAATTGCTTGACAGCCAACACCTTATACGTTACAGTCAAGTGTATCATAAACACATTTTTCGATTTAAAAGATCATCCATATAGCAATGAAATTAAATACAAGTTCTGGCCATTCAGCTCTTCAAAAACAAAGAATAAAACGTAATCCTGAACTAATAGCGAGTGAAGAGCAGCGGTTTAATGTGCTCCCTCTTTTTCTGCCAGTCAGTAACACATTTTTAAAGGACAGGCAAAGTTGCACATCATCCATATTTCCTATCTGACGAAATGGGAGTACATAAATCAAAAAAGAAATTGGACCTAGAATGGAGCTTTGTGGAACCCCATATTTGACGGGTGCTGTTTGAAACTCTCAGTGTTACTGCAAAGGTTTGCTTTCTTACTGCAGGGTACAACCAGGGTGTTGTTTTTACACTGTGTCAATTTCAGGATAAAGGGAATAGCAGAAATGTTCAAAATGATGTTTTAAGTTAAGATTCTTCTGTCAAGCTTTTGCTCTGACAGCGTCAATATATGTATTTGCTGTATGAGTTGCTGTATGTAAAGATATTGGGTGAGTAAAACATCATAATGCTCTGATATAAAGATGCAGATCCATTTCTTTTAATTTTGAAATTTTAACATCAATAGTATCATAATGACTTTATATGCATTTATTTATTACTGCTGTGTAATACAGTTTCTTATATACCTCAGTAGTCAATTAAAACTAATTCTGAAGATTCAAGCTGAGTAATTGCTTTATTATTCATTTTTATAAAATATTATACATTATTTCAAAGTCTTGTGTGCTGCAATGCACTTGCTCTCCGCACAGCGGTGCCTCGCCTGATCCCTCCTCCAGAAAGACGATTTTCTGTGCATGTTTTTGTCACGAGGCTGGCCTAGGGGCCAGCACTCGGAGCTACCTGGAATACACCCAGACCGAGACCAGAGCTCCATGATCAGACTTTGAGTTTATTTTACAAAACAAAGGAAGGCACGTGGGCCAAGAGCAAAACCAAAACCAGATACAAAACTGGCAGAGACTCGACAGACAGCTCTAAAGCGATGGACAGACAGGGGAACACTGACAGACACTGACCTTAAATACACAGACATCATGACAACAGAAATAGCTGAACAGGGGAAGACAGGACCAATGAGGAACATGAGGTAATAACATGAACATGACCACAGACAGGTGATGGGGCCAGATAGAGACAAGGGGGACCCCTAGTGGGTCTACAGGGAAACAGCAGGGAACCAGGGAGACAACAGGACTCAGGGAACCCTACCACGGCGGGGAACTTGGGTCTGGAACAGGGAAGAGAAGCAGGAACGGACACGGGAGGATCAGGGGCTGAGACCTGTGGAACAGACAGAGACAGAGGCAGGGAAACATGGCGGGCAGAGATACATGGATGGCACATCAGACATGGACTGGCAGGGAGACAGGTCGGGCGAAGTTAAACACAGAACAGGCACGCCGGACCGACAAGAGCAGGGAGCCAGACTGAAGGGGCCGCACACACCAGAAGGGCCGCAAACATACAGGCAGGCAGCCGCACATACAGACAGGCAGGCAGCCTTACACAGACAAACAGGCAGCCACACACACACAGACAGACAGGCAGCCACACACAGACAGACAGGCAGCCACACAGAGAGCAGCAACGGAGAGGGACCAGGAAGGGCATACGGGAACCGGAGGGGCAGGGACCCTGGAGAGCAGACAGATGAACAGAGGCAGGGAACATGGCAGGAATACACACAGGGAGGGAAACACCAGACACACAGCACAGCATGGAGACATGGCGGGAGAACATGAACACAGGACAGGTACATGTGGCAGGGCAGGGATGAGGGGCCAGGCAGGAACATGGAGGATGAGTGGGGGGGACACATCAGGCCAGGACACATGAGGGAGAACAGGAACAAGGACCAGGCAGGGGAACCTACAGGGGGAACACAGAACAGAACACGACCAGACAGAACAGAACACGACCCATGTGAATGAAACCAAAAAGCCATAAGGGCATCAGAACAGAACATAACAAACTCAAGAAATACCAGAACACATGCATAACGACAACTAAGGATCTTCAGCTTAACCACTGGCATAGACATGCAGAACCCAGAAAGCCAAAAACCAGAAAACCAAAGAACAGAAAAACCAGGAACAGAAAACAGGAAAAACAGGACTGTAACGGCTCACTTAGTCCCAGCCGTCACAGTTTTTAAGGCTTAATTAGACATTTTTCATTGTTTCTTCACGGTTTGGATGACAGAAGGTGAAGAACAGTCAGCAACCAGGAGATAATTTTACATCTGTTGCTGCCCTGCAGGCACTTCAGCTACTTTTAATGAAAATTTGAATATATATTTAGATGGAAATTCAGTATGCAATGTACTTCAGGGTTATATATAAAGACTGTTTGTTGTTTTATAGTGTAAGGCAAACACTGTGCATGACATCTTTTAAAATAATATTTTGAATAAGTGAAGAAATTACTTAAATTGACCATAAATCATAAATAATGGTAATATACATATATATATGGAATGGAAAGTTTAAGGCACCACAGAATAGCCAAACTACCATTAAACATAATATAGTAATAAGGAAAATAATGATATTGTCTCTGTTTAAAAGTTCCCTTTGTTTTAACTCTGTGTACTTTTGCACTATGATGGCATGCAGTCTTTTGTAATACTCGTGGATGAGACCCTTGCTTTTCTGAAGTGGCACTTCTGCCCATTCTTCTTTGCAAAAGGCCTCCAGGTTCTGTCAGTTCTTGGGTTGTCTTGCATGAACTGCACGGGTCCAAATTCAAAACTTTTTTGTTTGTTATTTTGTTCTTTCGCCCTTGTTTTAAGTATAAAGTAATAATTTATTATACACTGTACAAAAATTCTTCCAAGTTTTATTTTCGGCAATGCACTTGCCCTCCACACGGTGGTACTGTTGCCCTGACACTGCTCACGTGATCCCTCATAGAAATATCAGCACCAATTTTGTGTAATTTTTTGATT
Organism: Nannopetersius ansorgii; assembly: GCA_037974605.1. NCBI lineage: Eukaryota > Metazoa > Chordata > Actinopteri > Characiformes > Alestidae > Nannopetersius > Nannopetersius ansorgii. Next base: position 16,128,865 of record JBBPDE010000031.1, on the reverse strand, counting down.
AGACATTATTCATTTTTAATTGACGGTTTGAATGACAGAATGTGAAGAAAAGCCAGAGGAAGACAGGGAGGAGTGTACAGTGAGCTTCTGAGAGCAGTGATCTCTTCCTGCGGTGTAGGGACACTGGGGCTGGATCCAATGGAGTGGAGCGGAGTCAGGCTGAACCAGTGATGGAGAGAAGCAGAGTTAGACTGGACCAGTGATGGAGAGATGAAGAGTCAGACTGGACCAGTGATGGAGAGATGAAGAGTCAGACTGGACCAGTGATGGAGAGATGAAGAGTCAGACTGGGCCAGTGATGGAGAGAAGAAGAGTCAGACTGGACCAGTAAGGGGGAGGAGCAAATTCAGCCTGGACCAATGAGGGAGGGCAGCTGATAGACTGGACCAATGAGGGAGAGGAGCAGATTCAGCCTGGACCAATGAGGGAGAGGAGCAATTTCAGCCTGTACCAATGAGGGAGGGCAGCCGATAGACTGGACCAATGAGGGGGAGGAGCAGATTCAGCCTGGACCAATAGGATCGCGCGCACCGCCCCCGTGTCAGCTCGAGCAGGGCGTGATTTACTATTTAAACCCCCGGTCTTCCGCGGATTACGCCACAACTCCATAAAAAACACATTTCTGAAAGGACTCGCTGGAAGGACAGAGCCAGGTAAGACAGCTCGACCGCAGTCCTGCAGGAGCGTGGAAGCGGCCCGGGCCGCTGCTCCGCCGCTCCTCGGTTATTTTCCTGACTCCAGATCAGCGCTGGGTGTGTGGAGGTGGCTGGATACCGCTATGCAGGTGTCACTGGGCATTCAGCACTAAAACAACATCGTTCTTACTTCCGTCTCACGCCAGATCTTCTCGGCTGTGGGTGTGGTGCTGATTGTTCATCCCAGACTTTGCGTTCCCCAGAAAATGCTCGCGGCTCTCGGACTCGTTCTGTGGGCAATCTCGGGTTCCAAAAACTGGGCAGCATTCATTTGTGCACACTGGCACCAACGCAGTCATGCTTATCTGCAGCCATCAGTGTGTTTTTCCACTCCTCGGCTAATCTGCTCTTGGTTCCAGTGTTTCCTTATATCATACATTTACAAACGCACTTCTTCGTAGATCTCTATTTCAGTCTTTTTCCATCCAAATGGAGTCCTTAAATGGTCAAATTCAGTCCTTAAATGAGCTTTTACAAACGATACGAATATGTTACATAGCGTGTCTCTTCTCAGATCAACATAAGTCAACTCTTAACATGCTCTTTTAAGGCATTTGTAAAAAAAAAAAAAAATGTATGTGTTATATCTGCTTTATTAAATGTGTGGTAGGGGCATAATCTTCTTCTAAGCCAGTTTGTCTTTCTAGTGCAGTTCATTCGCCCCTGTATTCAGAGAATAACTATTTATAAGATGCTGAATGCTCCCAGGGTGGGGTGAGGCAGTGAGCCTTTGGATGCTTTAACATGTACTCCGTCGCGCAAACCAAGAATGCCTAATTACAGAGAGGGGTGACGAATGATTTTCCTATTGTATTTCCCTTGACTTTTAAAAGTACACTTGATCCAATGTGTGTTTTCATACCTGCTCCACACCCAGCTGTTGTGCAAGAGCACCTGTCGATCTGCAGATAAGCAGTTAGGAAAATAATCGTGTTCTGTCTGTCTTCCTGAAGAGCAACATTAGAAAGACTGTGTTTGCATCCAGCTGCTGCATCGCTGTCCTCTGCAGCGAAGCCCTAATGCTTAATACTGTGCTTGTAAAAAAGGCTTGGATCTGTGATTCCCAGCCTCGGTGGAGGTGGTGACACTCCCTGTCTGCACATTTTATTTATTCCTGCTCTAACACACCCACCTTCTATCAGAAAAGCCTTGTTAACTTTGATGATTAGTCGGATCAGGTGCGTTGGCAGCAGCGGGGCTACGGGACAAGGGTCGGGAGCCACAGCATTTCCAAATATAAATATATAAATATTATAACTCAAACATATTTGTAATAAAAACGACTGCGTCCCGAACAAGTGACATGCTCATATTATGTGCAGTTTGTCATAAATGTAAATACATTACATGAAGCTGGAGTGCAGTAATGCTTACCTATTTATTGCAATCATTTAGATCTACTAAACAATATGTAATCAGTTGCTCGATTTAAAATAAAATGATCCAAGTGTATGTCCTCCATAAATCGGCCCAGTGATAACTTTTCAGTTTGAACGATAGACAGGAAATCTGTGAGGCGTTATAAAGGCGTGTTCTGAATCTTCTCAACACGGAGCTTTTAGCACTCCTCACTAAACGAGAGGGAACCCACACCAGCAGGATCTCACTGTATATAGTTTAGTGTATAAAGTAAGATAATCATCACTCAATTAATCATTAAATAAATCACCAGATCACCCACAAAGAGGTAACAGTTCCCTGTAGCAACTTGTGATATAAAGGTAACCTCAGGGCTGGGTGCGGCGGAGCTACGTGTGCAGGCAGACTAGAGCAGAAGGGCATGAAGAATCAGGGGAAAAGTGACTGGATCTGGGAGATAACGAAGTTTTGAAAAAGTTTTTAACAGAATACGTTCATTAAATACTCATTCTGACTAGATTTGCCAAGCCTGAAAGTTTTAAAATCACGTTTTAGTTCGTTTTTCCGAGCCTTTCGGGTTTTTGTTTATGTGGCAGGTAAAGATGAGCACGGCCCGACTGTCGTTTCACTTAAACGCTTCACTTTCTCCCCACAGAACATCCAAAATGAGCGACAACCCGGTCAAGCAGGAGGTCCAGAACTTCGACAAGAAGTGTCTAAAGAAGACGAGCACGGCGGAGAAGAACACCCTTCCGACTAAGGAGGGTAAGAGAGTTTGGTAGCCTTCGTTTAACATTCAGCTCGACTCATTGTTCCAGCGAGCGAACCGTGTCCACACACGCCTCTGTGTGAACTTGGCAGAGGCAAACAAACAGCAGATCTTCAGAGGAGATATGTGCCTTAGGACATGCTGAGAGTAGAGCCTGGAAATGACTGTTTGTCCTTGGTTCACCTGTAGAACGCCAGGGCCTGAGAAGTGGAGTACAGAAAGGCATGTCCTGTAATTGTATTGTTGTGGAAGATCCCTCATGTTATCTCTGGGTCAAAGCCAGCAGAAAATGTCATAACAGATTATATAAGACCCGTGTTGATGAGCCTCGTCCTGTTTATTGTCTCCGTTAGTCTACTGACCGTATATTTACTCCTAGTTACAGTGTAACTTATTTATAGTGACTGTGGTGTTTTCCTGGCCCAGAAATACATTAAACTGAAAGATCAGATGTTCTCCGGCGAAACTGTAGGCGGAAAGGTGATGGACGCGCTTGTCTTCGGCATTTCTCACAGAGTTAACCACGAATGTCAAGCACGCAGGAGGCCATTGCATTCGTGGCTCAGGGTGAAGGCGCTAGCTTCCAGTTTTTCCAAATGTTCTGACAGTCGAGTCTGTAAATGGACTTTATTCAGCTGCGCCTAATTTGCAGCCTCACACTATTTCTTAAACAGAACAGACTTCACACGCACAGACTGCTATCTGTTATCATCTGATCCAGATCTTCGTTCTTGGTTGTTTTTCCTGTTGGTGCCTTGGGATTTCGGTGGCTGCCGCCTCAGCCATCGAATGCCAATACCCCGAACTCACCACCTGCTCGTCTTATCTGCCAGTTTACATGTACACACAGCTAATGCACAACTAATTTGATGCTGTTGGTGTCAAATCTCACACCAGTGTACAGCAATCCCTCAGTTTTATCGCAGATTCAGTCACACTTATAGTTCGGAAATCCCCACAATAACGCAGAAACTATAAATAACCTCCGCATTTTTTTGCTCTTTTGTGGCAATAAATATATTTTTTCTGGATGATTTTTACGTAAGGAGACCCATTCACCTCACTGCTGTGTCCCAATACTTTTGTCCCACTACCTTCTGAGTTGCATATTTCAGCGGGTAAAGCACTCAGACACTTCAAACTCCACCGTTCAGTAGATCTCCAGGAGACCTTTCCAACAAGCCCTCATTTGTATTTTTAGCCCCAGTAGATCAGGGGTTATTTCACGAAAACCAACGCATTCGTCTTTAAATGCAATCCGGGTGTAAACTTGTATCCCGCAACCTTCCGAACTGCAGATCTCAGCGGGGGGTTACTGTATCAGAAGGCTGCTGTCTAGGTTCAAATGAAGGGATGGCCTGCTTGCACTCTTGCCCTGACACAAGTGCTGCTCAGTGCAGTGACTTGTGGGTCTGGATGGAGATGACAAGATAATAGTAAAGTAGTGCGGATGCGTCAGACACTGCTGTCACTGTTTGTACACGGGAACAAAGAATTTGGTTTCTTGATTTTCGAAATCACAGAAGCTTCTGCAAACTCTTCCAGGGTTAAAGTCTTCGGCTGCTGTCGCGTTGGACCTTTGCGGTTTGTGCCTCTGTGTGAAAAGGGCGTGGCCGACGTCGGTCCGAAATCATGGCAATGAAAAAATCCTGCAAGTTGGTGCAGTTACCAAGCCGGCTACCCCGAGAACCATAAACAGCAGTAACACAGAAGCGTCATCAATATAAATATACTAGTAAAGTGCTGCACACTGATGTCCATGATGGCGTATGTACAGTTAGCATGCCAGCAAAACCACATACTGTAAACAGGAAAACCACAAATGTTAATTACACTGCAAATCATACATTCTTCCTGTTAGGTTTTTAATTATAGGCAGCGTGGAATATTAAAACAGGCAGTGCTGTTGGTTGTAGATGCAAATATACCGAAGTACACGACTTTCTTGCAACAGACCACATTAAATTGAATTTCCATTGGCAAAACCAAATGTGGCTGGGCCTTGACCTAGTATCCTGAGTACATGGGGCGCCTTGTAGAAAGGAAATAAACACTTGGAGTAGATTTATACCAGTTTTCCTTCAGCTGATGAGTTCGTTTGGTGCCGTTAAGCTCTGAGCTGGATTCTGAGCAGGCGTTCAGGCCGAGTGACAGGAAGCTGCAGGGTCTTTTTGTGCTGCATGACTGATTGGAGCGCTCTATTTTAAACACACAAACCATGGAAGATGCAGCACATTCACATTAACGATAAATATCGAAGGTTCTAAAGACATTCCTGGTTTCCCGGATTCCAGATAACACTGTCAGACAGCAAGAGCTATGAAAGCACGCTATGTTCTACACTGTGTTTGATTGCTGACAACACGCAAGAATGAGCTTAATACATACCAGGATGCAAACAGAGACATAAACTGTCTATGTAACACCTTCCTGGAACGGTCAGGTGCCTGTAAATATACATGCAGCTTTGCATAGGAGCCAACTGCCAACGTAAAGACATCATAACTTCAGCACAGAGGAACTTTGTTCACATTTATTATTCTCTATGTATTGCTGGTTAAGGCTATCAATGGAAATGTGGAGATCACGATGACCCGTCCGCGATAAGCTCTAAAAGCACTTCTCAAGTCGGACGAAGACTTAAATGAGAGCAGTCAGGTGATGCCAAATGTAAACATGCCCTTACTGTAATAAATGAATGTGCTGGGTGTTTGATTAAGAGTGGTTTGTTACTATTTTGCTGGTTGGTTTGGCGTTTTTTACATTTAATTGCAGCAGAGGTGAGAGCTATGGAAGTCCGTTTCCACCAGGATGGTAAAATATTATTTAGAATTTAAGTCAAAATAATGACTGATCTTAAAAAAATGACTTGCTATGTCAGATTTTTTTAGATATTATGTCGAAATTTTGAGATAACTAAGCTGAAAGTTTGAGATAACTAAGCTGAAGTTTTGAGATAACTAAGCTGAAAGTTTGAGATAACTAAGCTGAAAGTTTGAGATAACTAAGCTGAAAGTTTGAGATAACTAAGCTGAAGTTTTGAGATAACTAAGCTGAAAGTTTGAGATAACTAAGCTGAAATTTTGAGATAATGAAGTCATTATTGTGCCTTAAAATTATATATTTTTTTCAATCAGGCTGGCGGAAACTTCCATATAAAGCAGTTTGGTTCTCTTAAAAACAATTTATTTCTTGACATCTCTAAAGTATCCTAGATTGAGAAACAGGCTCTGAAAAGCCTGAATGAACGGCAGTTACAGTGGTTGGTTGTGGCCAGTGTTTAAAAGAACACGGAACTCAAACCACTGTCACACACTCATCATACAAGATGATGTCTAAAAAAAAGAAGAAAAATTTTAAGAAATTGCTAAATGAAGACGCCCGTGTTTCCTTATGCTCTTGTGACATTCCAGGCCAGAGCTGGATCTCCTTGTTGCTCGTTGCTATTGTTGCACCACCGCCATTCTTACATGCCCTTCCCTTTTTTTTAAACAGATATTGAGCAAGAGAAGAAAGCGGCCGAGGCCGGAAAATGAAGCTCATCCACCGCCGCGGCTCCTCCCGTCCCCCTCCACCCTTCCTCTCCCTCCTCCATTTTTAAGAGATTTCACTTGATCACCACCTTCTGAACCCCGGGTTTAAATCCCGTCGCAGTTTCCCACCACGCCGTAGGCTAGAGGCACACGAGTAAAGGGGCGGGGCGGGACAGAGCCGTTTGTAAAGCCATGTATAATTGCAGCTATGGATGTTATGAAACTTTTATCTTGCATTTTTAAGAGAGGAGAGAGACGACCTGGGAGCAGTGAAGCACAAAGTCACCAAACCAGTCCGCTATGGCAATTATACCAATGTCTGGCTCTGTATCGGGTACCATTCATGATGAGTTATTCTATAAATGACGTGTAAAATGATATTTTTGTTTTAAAAAAAAGAAATAAAGAATGTTTTAAAACACGCCGTGGAGTCGCGTCTTCTTTCTTATTGGAGTTTGTGAAAACAGAAGCAGTTAGGAGTTTTTGTTGCTTTTCCTGAATAAATATATAAATGAAATAAAGCAAAGATACCGTTTTTTTTTCTGTTTTGAGCAAAAGGAATGAAATCTTCATAAACACTGATGCCCAGAATCAAATCACGCATGCAGTGATGTCCTGAGATCAGTAGTGGCAATTCTTCTGTTTTGAATTCAATTTTTTCATTACAAATGACATTTTACTCGAAGAATTTGAGTGAAAAGGAGAATCGATTAAATATTTCCCACTGATTTCAGTTAGTTCTCTTTTTTCCTTTTTTATTGTCCCAAATGTACATACATTTAAACATTTAATTCAGAAATAATTCACAATCTCAGTAATTTCTTCATTTCGCTAAAAACTTTTTTGCTTTAGAGTACAAAGTTTATTGGAGTACAAAAAACGCTTATTGCTGTTCATTTTAAGGTTTAAATGATTTTAGACTTTTGTCCACTGCTGTGTATTTAATTTTCTGTTATGGAGAAGTACATATCATTAAGTAAAATCCTGACTGTGATTTGTATGTGATAAGGCATGACCTCATTTGTTCTATAGTTGTTCTGTGTTAGCTTAACTTACGAGTTTAATTTGTTCGTAACTCAAA
>JBBPDE010000031.1:16072595-16105049 GCA_037974605.1 Nannopetersius ansorgii | reverse complement strand
GTAGAATTAAGGCAGTTCTGAAGGCGAAAGGGGGTCAAACACTGTATTAGTATGGTGTTCCTAATAATCCTTTAGGTGAGTGTATAAACAAACTCCACAACATGTTAACTGAGTAGAAAAGCTTTAGCGGTTCATGCCGGTAAGTCAGCAGTAAAAGTGTCGGTGTCTCTGTGAATTATTAATAAGGTGCATGTAGAGTTACCAGCATATACTGTAACAGTACTAATTATCACAGCTTAACTGTAACAGCATAGTGGCATTACAGATAAGATTATGAAAAACTGAAGAGTTTAGACCAGTACAGTAGTATCAATAATCACATTTAAAAACTTAAGCAGTCTTATTGCTTTAGGGTAGAAACTGTCACAAAATCTGCTGTGTGGGATCAGATGGTCTGGTGTTGTTTACTAAAGGATGACTGGTGTCCTTCATTATGCTTTTCTAAGGCAGTCCATGGTGTGAATATTCTGTTTTGCTGGAAGCTCTGTGATCTTTCAAAGCTTCCTGGTCTGAGCCAAAGAGCTTCCATTCCAGGAAGTAATGTATCCTGTAATGTATCCTTTTCTTCAGTGTGCCTGTAGAAGTTGCCCAACACCGTAGTGGACAATCATCCTTCCTTAGATGCCTGAGAAGGGCTAGGTGGGCTGTCTTGATAACTGCTACTGTGTGCTCTGTCCATTTAGGGTCATCAGTGAGCGTGACCTGCAGAAATCGAAATGTCCACAGTCTCTCCAGTATATATGGGGGCATGTGCCACTTCCCTCGCTGTAGAAGTTTGCGATCGTTTACATTTACAGCATTTATCAGACACTTCTATCCAAAGCGATTTCCATTTCCTACCTACAGGAGGCAACTCCTGGAGCAACTTGGGGTTCTTGCTCAGTGACCCAGTGGTGGGTTTTGCTGAAGGTAGGGTTCAAACCCATGACCTCTTGGTCTGGAGGCAAGTCCACCCCAGCTCACTGAGAAAGATGATCACGACACCCATTTTGTATTTTAATGTTACAAGATCACAGTAATCTTCAAATTTCAAACTACAGTAAAAAAAACAATGAATAAAAATAAAATTCACTGAACACCTAGAACGGCTGACAGCGTCAAATGTCGTAATTGAATCAGAATGGCGTCTGTTGGTCTATTGGAGCAGCAGCAGCAGCTCTGTACGGGTGTGGTGTAGGAACATGAACACACGGATCTATACAATTTGCTGTTGTTTTATACTGTTGTGCTTGAGAGACGCCATCGACCGGAATCACATTCCTTGTATGTGTCATTCACAGACTCTGCCAATAAACACGACTCTGTCTGACTCGGTTTCAAGAACACCCTTGTATTGTGAAAAAATGCCTATTTTTATAGTGTAAAGCCTAAATATGTCCCCAAACTGCTCCCAGAACATTTTAATGTCATTTTTATTTTCTACTTGGGCTAAAAATACAAATAAGGACTCGTTGGAAAGGTCTCCTGGAGATCTACCGAACTGTGGAGTTTGAAGTGTCTGAGTGTTTGCACCACAGAGAAATCGCTCTTGGAGCGCGGGGCTCAACCCTGGTGTGGAATTCAAAAAAAGTGTTTCCAGGTCGGCTACAGCCTGCCCTGTGTCCCCTCGTGTGAAAACATCCAGAAAAATATATTTATTGCCACAAAAAAAGCACAAACACGGTGGAGGATGTTTGCAGTTTCCGCGTCATTGTGGGGATTTCCGTGCACCATAATCAGTTCAGTTCTCAGAAAAAATCTGCGTTAGACTGAATCTGCGATTCCTGATCCGCCTAAAAGTGAGTGGTTACTGTAATCCACTTTCATCTTTTGTGATGGTGATTTGCCTTCAGAAACCTACCAGATGGGGCTTGTCCTAGTCTTCAGATCTCGCTCTGGAGACTAATATGTCACAGATATAGGATGTAAGCATGCAACAATGGTTCTGTTTTTTTTTTTTCCATTATTACTTTGGTCAGAATATCCTATTAACCATCTGCAGATGAGTTAACGGCACAGGATGTGGGTTTCCCACACATTTGTCTACAACAGCATTCTGGTCGTGGAGGCTGGTAGTACAGTGGTCTTTTGAAGTGAAGACCATAAACAAATTTCGTTTTGCATTTGTAGTCCTAACTGGCGAGATGGTGGAGTGCACCTTTGTGTGTTTGTTTTGATAATAGGCTAGTAGTCATATCTCCACACCCATGTTTGTTCTAGCGTTTCTGTTGTCTGTGGCGCCTACTTTACTGGAATTGCTTTATTCCTTATGACTGGAGATTGCTTGAATTGTAAGATTGAACATTGGCATGAGCCAAGTATTTGTTTTTTCTTTGTTGCAATGATAACACTTCTGGTGAAAAGAGGAAAGGGAGCCGAGTGTAATGTTCATCGGCCTTAAATACGGTCCGATTATTAGTAGTAGTTGTGATTGTATTTGTTGTGTAGTGCCTTTCTTAAACCCGGGACCCTTCCTTGTTTTTCTTGAAGAAATTGTAAAAACATACCAGACTCTCCTCCAAATGCATGAAGTCTGTCGTAGGATGTTTTGTCTCCGTCAGCCACACCTGATTATCTGTGTAAGATAAAATAATAGCTACAGATGCTGTTGCTCCTGTTTAGCTCTGCTCTCACATGGTAAGGAAAGGGCTATGCATGCAGCCATTCTCCTTTTGGACCATAAGTCAGTGGTGACTTTTTCAATGTGTGTAAAGCAGACCGTGTGTGTGTGTGTGTGTGCGTGTGTGTGTGTGGATTTCAGAGGAGTTAAGGCACAGCATGCCAAACTTGGCCCCGCGCACCAGCCTTCGTTCCTTGGAGGCAGTCAGAAACAGCCGCAGCATGGAGGCTAACCTGCAGAGTTCAGGAAACCGCATGTCCCGCCTGCCCCAGTCCCCCACAGGTCGGTACCCCCACCCCGCTACCTCCACCTCACCTGCTGTCACCCCATTCTTTTCCCTCACCACACTCCCTTGGAACCACCGACACCCATAGCGGTAACTCTGGTAAGTGCAGGTGAATTCAGGCTTCAGCCGTGACCAGTTTAGCTCACAGTGTGACTACAAATAAATCATTTTTTTTTTGGTGGAGAACCTGTTTCCCGATTCTTAGGTTTTGAATTCTACCTGCCCAGTTGCCCTTAGTATCCACTGCTGTCACTTATCCCTTTTGTTGCTCACCTTTATGCCACACATTACATTTAAACTGACCTTTTTTCAACTTCAGCTCATCTTTGAATAGACTGAATTCAAAATCATGCTGAGATTGAGCTACACATTGCAAGGTGAAAGGGACTGTATGATGGATTCCACTAAAATGTGATTGGTACAGCGACGGAGGTTTTTACAGGTTATGTGGCTCCCCCTATTGGTTCATTTTGAAACTGATTTTTGCAGATTTTTTTTTTTTCTAGGTATTTTTTTTCCAGTTCAACATAGAATCATTTAGTGTATTAGTGCCTTACTGAAAGGTTATATGAAGTAGATAGTAGTAGCTAAACTGTTTTCTACCCTAATGAAATGCGATTGATCATAATTATTTAATAAAAAAAGCTCATTTTCAAATATTAAATGCTAATAGCTACTATTCAAACTACTCAAACTGTTGAAACAATTCTGAAAAAAACTGCTGCTGTTCAGTCACTTAATCCACCGACTAAAGCTGTTAGTACCTGCCTCTCATAGGTGTTTCGTCTAGCCGAATAAGAGGCACTGGCCAGTCGCCTCTCTCGTTACGGGCTCCTATGAAAGCTCTCGGCCCAGTAGGCTCCATGGCTGCGGTGCGACAATCTTCAAAAGGACTCGCCGGACCTCAGGGGAGTCCCACAGTCGGGGTACGGAGAGTGCAGTCTCCAGGGCCTGCTAACGGAGGAGCTTACTCGCCGTGCAGGACGGCTGCAATCGGGCCCAAGCAAACCCCAGGCAGAGGCATGGCGCCTGCAGGACCTTCCGCCAGAGGCAGGCTGGCCCAGGCTCCTCGGAGGTAACTCCTAATTCGCTCATGCATACACTGCACTGGTGCAACCTTTTCTTTTGCTTCTGATATCGGAATTCAGCTGATAATCTGATACCAGTGGTCTGTTAAAGCACTTGTATTTTCTAGTAAAGTATGTATTCAGTTGTTCAAGAAAGTATGAGGATCTTTAGAAATGTAAAAATATGCTTTAATTTTATTGTAAATGGACATTGTTAGGGTGACAAATCCCAGAGGAAGTCAGTGAGCAAAGACATTTAGTTTCCAAATGTTGCATCTTTAGAACTCAATAGTCATCCAAATACATATGGTGTTGACAAGGCTCTTGTAATTAGAGGGTTTATCTCATAATGAAGATCTGGAGGATCTGGAGAAGTTTTTCAGGTTACAATTGACTTCTTGTGTTTGTTAGCCACATTAGCCTCCTAGCTCAAGCCCTAAAGAATCAAATACATCTAGAATAAGCAGAAAAAATGTGTAAATGAGATTTTTCTACAAACTGATTCTATAGGGGAGTCGGGTCTTCACCATTTCTCAGAAGGCCCTTATGTTACAATGTTATAACTACTAGGGATGCACAGGAATTATTATTTTTTGGCTGAAACTGATTTATTTTCGAAGGGTCTCCCTCTTCCGGGCTCCAGCGGGATGAAATGAATCCCGACGGCTTTCAGTGTCTTTCTTAGAGAAATGGAAACGATCCACACGGCAGACACGCTGCTCTAATCCAGTCTGGAGTTTGATTGCGTCGTCACTGTTTCGGGTGCATTTTCTGCCATTTTTGGCCGAAAATTTTCGGTGGCCGAATATTCAGTGCATCCCTATTTATAACTGATTGGTTGGTAACATTTTGTTTCTTTCACTGATTTAACAAAAAGCATTAAAGACGATGAAAAGAATCCCACACATGCTAGTGCGGTAATTATCTTCATACAGAATATTTGTAGTAGCTGATGTCACACTTTATAAGCATGTGGGTCACCAACCATTTTAAAACTGAGAGCTACTTCACGGGTCATACGAAGGGCTCCCCATCTGATACACTAGAACAGAGTTTACTTAAACTTCACGTACAATAACCGTGTTTTAAATGCTTTTTTTTCCAGATATTGTCATTTTCAAATCTATAGCAATGAACAGCAACAGGATAAAATTAAATGTTCGACGCTGTTCACTGGTGAGCTAGAACAGGTCCACTCCTGTGGTCCTTGGGGGCAGCCTGGTGCCCGCAGGCCCCACGTTGGTGACTCCTGCTCTAAAGACTTGCACAGGAATATTTTGAGATAGCTATCTACATCATGGTTAATGTCATGGTAAATATCAAGGATTATCCTTTGCAAATCAACATTAATATGGGCTTTATGTACCACAGTCCTCTTTAAAGGAAAGCATAAATTATGACTGGGAAACTCATTCAGTATATTGTGTTGGTGCTGGTCTGTGTGATTTTATTTAATTATTTTTTTTCCTAGGTGTATTTACTCACTTAATTTTCACAAAACCTGAAATGTAATCCATGCTGTTCTTTTGGCTGTCTTTTTACAGTAGGTCTCTGGGAATGACGAAAACATGCGGTCCAATGGCGGACGATTCCTGGAAAGATGGCTGTTACTGAACCTCTCCCCTTCCCCCCCACCCCTCACTAATTCCTAGAAAACACCATTGCTGTCACTGCTGTCTCTGAAAGTGAGACGGTGGAGACAGTGTCCCCACTAAAGGACCAGAAAGACGTATAAACACGCTAAGCCCAGAAAGTTTTACCACAGCATGACTCCTTTTACCCCACTGCCACACAAGCCAGAGGAAAGATGATGCAAAAACTGCAAGATTACAGTTTGCTCCTACAGACTGTAAAATAAGTTGTAATTATTTTTGTTTTTAAACCACCGGTGTACTTTTATTTTGATGTGAATTGGAGAAGCTGCTGGAATTCTAGGCATTTTAGTTTGTGTTGTCTTGTAATGACACTTGGAACATCCGTTATATTATTTTAACTACTACGTCGGGAATTGAGTTCCTAGACACTTTATTTCGAATAACTTAAAGTGGCTGCTGTGTTTTAAGTACCAAGAAGGCTGTCTAAATTGCATTTTTGAGGCACAGCGATGCAATATCTAAGAAGTCCTCTTTTGCCTCAGAGTGATCTCAGAAGAGAAAAAAAATTGTGATAAAATTGATGTGTATGTGCCAAGGTACTACGGTAATAATTATTTTTCCTCTGTTTGTTACTGTGCTCTTTACACCACTCCTTGATGAATATGTGAATAGTTTTGAATGCCTGTAACATCAAGGAGTAACGGTATGCAAAATACACTAGAGATTATCTGTGGAATTTCAAATGGACCGCCTCAGGAAACTGGGACCTGTAGTTATAATGGAATTTCAACAATAAACATAAATGCCATTTTATTTTAGGCATGGCTGGATGTTCTGCGTGTTTGCAACTCGATATGTATCTAGTATCTAGAGTTATTTGACAGAGCTGTTGTGTATTTTCAATGCACCTAAATGACCACTTTTTATGGTTAATTTTAGAATTGATATTTAATTAAACTTTAGGGGTAAAATTGCATGTTGCATGGCATTTGCAGCTAACTTTGAGGGGGAAAATTAACTGAAAATCAAGGTCAGTAAAGCTACAGAGTAAAGTTTATATATTTTTACTAAAATATATTCTAGTGGAGCAGTGGGTTCTCTGACTTAAGTTTATGGTCAGTAACATGTAACACACCTCTGTTTATAGTCTGTCCCGTATGCCTTCCTCATCTTCATTTATGGCATTTGGCAGACACTCTTATCCACAGCGACTTAAAATAATTAGTTGCAGGGACCGTCCCCTTGGAGCAACTGAGGATTACGTGTGTTGCTCCAGGACACGATGGTAGAAAGTGATGGTTTGAACCTGCAACTTTGTGGTCACCAAGTTGCAGGCAAGGGTTTTACCCACTAGGCTACTACCACCCCTCGTTACATCGTAGGGTAAGAGCAGCTGGTGGCATAGAGGTTAAGGAGTTACCCCTGCAATCAGAAGGTTGTGGGTTTGAATCCCAGTACTGCCAGTGTCACCGCTGAGGTACCCTTGTGCTCTCTGGGCACCATGCTGGTGGGTGAATGGGTTAAATCCAGAGAGAATTCCACAGTGCGACACGTATTAATTACAAAATTGTAAAAGCAAAATCAAAAACGCATCGTTGGTTGAGCCCCCACAACTTTTACAAACCTGCAAAAATGCATTTGGTCGTGTCTAACAACCTGGCAAATGAACGTTTGGTGAAAATGCACAAGGTGAAGCAGTGGGCAGCTGGTAGACTAGTGGTTAGGAAGTTGCCCCTCCGATCAGAAAGTTGTGTGTTCTCTGTGGTACCCTTGAGATATAGCCCATACACTACTGTATCACTTGGTGAATGGGTTAAATGCAAATGAAAAATTTCACTTTGTTCATAATTTGTGGTGTGTTCATGGGTGACTATAATACTTTAATACTGCTTATTAATTGTGAAATTCCAAACAAAAACATCTAACATCTGCATCCTTAGGCCCCCAAGTTTTTCAGACTGTATTGTGGAAAATTCTGAACTTGTAAAATGCAGTGAGTCGTGTCTAAAAAAGCTGGCAAATCAAAGTTTGGATGAAAATGCATTGTGTATGAAAAGCTGGGATATTGGAGGTTCTGATGGGCTCGTGGGTTCTCACTATGGTTCTGTGTGACGTAAACAGCCAGGGCTCAGGCCGCGCGCGCTCTCTCCCCCTCCCCCCCGCGCTGAGAGCGCGCAGCCTGATTGGCCGAGCCAGGCCTGGAAAAAACATTGCTCGGGGATTCAGAGGATGTACAGGCCGCGGCGGAGCTACCGCACCAAAATAACCACAAATCGCTCGGCACGCATCAGCCAGCACAAGGGGCCCGGCCGGCACGCCGGAGGGAGCCTGAGAACAGGTAAAAAGCGTCTCTGTTGACGTTAGAATTGCATGAGAAGAGGAGCGGCGGGCCCTCTCAGGCCTGCCCGGGCCTCGCCGAGCCTGACGGGAGGGAGCCCAGGAGGGAGCAGGCGGCTCCGCTTCAGCTCGGGAGGACTCAAATACGAGACCAAATATAACGCCTACACGACATATTAGAGCTTTAGAGGAACCTACGAGGGACATTTTTTCGCTCTATATGTGATTTTTTTGTGAATCCGACCGTTAACAGCCCTCTTCTTTCTGCTTGGCTAACGCCTCCGATGCTAACTAGCCTTCACTAAGATGGCGGAACTCAAGATGTCGGCTGAGCTCTGCTCGAGAATAAAAACAGGCAGCCATTCTCCCTCTATGCGGTCTAACGCTCGGGCTCCTGTCTCCCTGTCTTACTCTTAAGGTCCCTGTTACTGGAGTGTAGAGGAGGAATGATAAAATAAAACAAACACGGTCGGGATTTCGATAAGATTATGCAGCCCGTTCACGTCATCGCGAGCGGCTCCGTGATGGCGCGCGCCACAGAGAGAGATTGCCATGATTCTAGCGAGGTCTGACTCATGAACGAATCGTTCATCTGAATCGGTTCTTCTGTGTCACTCGAGTCCTGTGCGAGTCAAATCAGGCTTGTTTGTAAGCATCTACAGGTAAAGTGGCATTTGGCAGACGCACGTATCCAGAGCGACGTACAATCATCATTGGTTCTAATAATTGTACCTGAGCGTAAGTGTCTTGCTCATGGACATAGTGGTTGAACCTGCAACTTTGTGGTAATCAGGATCCACATGCAAGTGTCTTACCCACCCAACTATGCCACGAGTCCCCCCAAAGCCTGGTCCTGAAAATAAGATTACTCCTATATTGTTAGTCCCACGGATAGGAGGTTTGCGTAATTTCTGCATAATGTCTGGGGTACAACGTATAATTAGTTGAATAGAAGTGTGAGAATGAACAGGCAAGACACTGAAATATGCATGATGGAAGTGGGGTACACCATGAATAAGTGATGTGAACACACCACAGCACACAGTGTGAACAGCATGACATTTTTTCTCTGCATTTAGCCCATTCACCAAGTGATGCAGCGGGGTGCAGTGTGTGGGGTATGTTACTCAAGGGAGCCTCAGTGGTGCCACTAGCTGTCCGAGGATTCAAACCCACGGCTTTCTGATGACACCTCCCTAACCACTAGGCCACCAGCTGCTCTACCACGCAGTTTGTTGTAGGTACAAGGTATCTAATGAACCTCAGGTAACAAATCTCCACATTATGCTGTACTGATAGGCACATCTTGTAGGGCGTTGTCTGTTGTGCACAATGGAGCAGCTGGTGGTTGTTAGGAAGTTGCCCCTACAATCATAAGGTCGTGAGTTCGAATCCCAGGACTGTCAGTGCTTGCCTCACTCACTGGCTGCCCACACTGTTTTAACACTGCACTGTAGTGTGTTCACGTATCGTATGACACGTTACACGTTAATAAGTTGCAAGTCGTTTTTATTTACATTCAGTCTGTTGTGGTGATTTTCTCAACGCAAAGCGACGTCAGACTCACTCGGCTGTTTCGAATCTTTTTGTACTACTCCCTGGACTACACCGAGATAACGTTGACTCGCAGGAGTCGTTTGAAAGAATCGGTTTGGTGAACTGAATCGAATGTCGCATCTCGAAAGCTGTGGGAAGATACAGGCAGAGAAGGGAAATGAATAAATAGATCGGTTTTCATTAAATAATTGCAGAGGAGTACACTTCATGGCTCGATTGTTTGATGCTCGTTTGTACGTGACACAAGAATCACCTGAAATTACTTCTTTATGGCCGGCTGGAAACAAATGTCCCATGTTTTGGGGAGGCGGAGGCATTACGTCATTTTGGAAATTCCCTCTGCACAGTTTGAAGTGACTTTGTGGCGAATAGGAAATACTTTTCCTGGTCATGTGTACGTTTTATACATTTATACTGCCAGTAGGTTTATACAAACAAGGCTTCTGGTCTGGTCTGCTTTTATCCCAACACATGTCCACTCTCTTTAATCTAGTACTGATGGAATGACTGAATGCAACATGATGGGACACTTATGTCTAATAATAAACAGTAAATTAATGCATTTTATTTACAGTGCAGTCACTGGTCTTGTGCTAAGGCCCTTCTCTCTTTTTTTCTGTAGTGTGCCTCCCAGATGACACAAGTACAGTGTTGCTTAGTAGCTGCCACGTTTGGAAGAAATGAACAAATAGTCACCAAATGTGAAGGTATGTTGGCAGATGTATTTAACACCATTGATTTCTAAGTGGGACATTTGTGGGTTTTTGCTCAGATATCATCAGAAAACAGCTAACCTGTTTTTTTTTTAATTTTTTGCCATTGGTGAATGTAGCATTGTGAAAAGTAAAAAAAAAATGGATCAAGGTGGAGGGGTCTTGGAGCTTCACTCCCAAGATTTGAAAATGCCCCATGCAATGATCATGCAAGACTTTGGTAAGTGATGGTTGTGAAAGAATGTAATTTTCTTGAAAGTAGTGATCTTTTCTAAATGATCATAGTTTTATAAAAGCATTCCTAATAGGGCTGCATGATATTAGGAAAACCTGCGATATGTGATAATATTGAGTGTTGCGATGGCGATATCATGTGATAAGTGAGTAAAAACTTAGCCTTTATAGTGTTTAATGTTTTTCTGCTTTGGATTTGCTGGTAATAAAGCTAATAAAGATGCTGCCTAGTCTATACAGGAATAAAATGAAATGCAATATTTTCATTCCAACATGTTTTTTGTTTTAAAGAATTTACTTAAAAAGAGCATTTAATGCCTTCAATAAAACATTTGAACAATTGAACATTATTTAAAAAATATTTTCAGATTTTTTCAACAACTTTAAATGATAAATAAATGTAAACATAATTTAAATTATAGTAAGTTTTTAGCCAGAAAAAAATAGCAAAAGGAACAATCTATAACAGCAGCACAGAAGATGAAGAAACTGCCCCAGTGATGTTTTTGCCCTCTTCTCTGTGGCTCTGGGTGAGAAGTTTTGGAAAAACACCATTTACTGCAGTTCAGTCAGTCTTTCGCAATATGGATATTGAGCATGTTGATATCACGATGACAGTAAATTTGCGATATTTTGTGCAGCCCTAATTCCTGATACCACATTAAATTTGTGGTTTATAATCATCAGAGGGGTTTGTGTGGTTTACCTAGTTATCTTTGAGTCTTTGTGTCACCGTTCTGTCCGTCTGTCTTTACAGTTGCGGGAATGGGGGGTATGGCACACATAGACGGTGAGCACATTGTGGTGTCGGTGCCTGAGGCAGTGTTGGTGTCAGACGTGGTGTCTGATGAGGGCATCTTGTTGGAGCATGGTCTGGAGGCTGAAGTGGTGGAAGGGCCTGACATTGGCCATGAAGATGTGATCACCTCTGAGGGCGTAATCATATCTGAGTCCATCTTGGGGGCTGAGGTGGCCATTGAGGAGGCTCTGGATGCAGACCAGCATGTCTTGGCTGCTGACCTGATTGAGGAGACTGTCCCTGACCAGGTCTTTGTGACCGACCTAATGTCTGCAACCGAGGACAGTCCTCTGGACCACGAGTTGGTGTCAGAGGAGGTGATGGTTACGGACACAGAGGCTGTCATCCAGACACACGAGACCATGCCTTCCAGCGTTACCATTAAGAACGAAGATGACGACGACGACGACGACGACGATGATGATGATGATGATGACGATGACGACGAAGATGATGAGGATGATGAGGATAGCAAGAGCACCTCAGAAGACTACCTCATGATCTCATGTTAGTAAATGATACATGATCTATGATGGACTATTGCCCAGCCTGCTTCTGTGATTTTTTTCTCATTTTCAGAGATTTCTTCTGGCACAGTTTTAACATAAGTAGATTATATTTAAACATTTTGACACTAATTTGGTTCATTAGGTGTTGGCTAACCCTCGGGATCCTTAAGCTTATATCTCTTGGCAACAAATGTATATAGATCTGGACAGTAGAACACCAAATGTAACATTTCTTTTTCTTTGCAGTGGGTGATGTGGAGGAGAAGCTGGATATCAGTGACACACCATTAAAAATCGGTACAGAGGATGGCCAGGATGACGATGGAACCAAGGAGGATGAGTTTACCTCTGACGTCATTAAAGTGTACATATTTAAGACCGATGGAGACGAAGATGTGGAAATAGGTGATGATTTCGTTTATTTTATTGAGATCATTGTCTAGCCCTATTTTACCAGGAATCCTCTTTAAGAATTTCTGGGTTTGTTATAGGTGGGACGGAGGTGGTTGCAGAGAGTGATTTCCCCAATGGGCATGCAGTGCTGGAGCCAGCAAACGCTGGTCGGCTGCCCAGGGAAAAGATGGTTTACATGGCAGTGAAAGACACGAGCCAAGGAGACGACGACATGAGTGAGTTTTAGCATAGAGAGTTGGCACAGCCTATTAATAACAAGTCAACAAAGTGATTCACAATCAAATATCTGTACTAATGTTGATGGTTACAGTATATGGACTGTTATTGCTAGACATTAAAATTATTTATTTTTATAAGAAAAGTAATATAATGGTAACAGATTTTAGTTTATTGCATTATTGTTAAACCCAGTTGCTTACACGAAATATACCTCATCTTAAAAGCATCATGTGTTCTGTGCATAGATGTTTCCGAGATGACTGACCAGGTGTACATGGAGGTGATTGTTGGGGAAGATGAGGCTCCTGCACTCCAGGAAGTGCAGTTGGAGGAATCGCCATGTAATAAGACCTTTGTTCCCGTGGCATGGGCTGCTGCTTATGGTTTGTTATTTCTCCTTTATTGCATGCAATCATTTTTTTTTGAAGTAGATATTCAGCAATATTTTAAGTAGGGATGCACCGAAATTATATTTGGCTGAAAGCGAAAATGAGGAAACACTTGGCTGAAAACTGAAACCAAACCACCAAAAGAAATTATTATATACATTTTTTGTAATATTGTAGTTATGGCTGGGACCGTGTGTACTTGCAGTTGCGTAAATTAATATTGATGGTTTAAAGAATAAATCTGTTACAAAGCTATGAAAATATTTATTTAACATTCAAACAATGCACAATATAAAATACAATTTGAAATAAAAGCTTTTACTTGGCCCCACCCATGAAGAGCCTAAAAGCAAGAAAGCTGAAATATTATACAATTAAATCTCTTCTCTCATGAAACCAGTGAATTCAGGTGTATTTTAATATTCTGAGTGAAGTGCCTGAACACAGTGCGTTCAGAACAAGAGCTTTAAAACTGCTCAGGGATAAACACCATTATCTGTAGGCCTTCAACAGAATAGTGTATTAAACAGCGACTGCAGCCCATATATTAACTGGAATCACTGGAAAACTTTCCTGTCTTTTCAGAAACACAGACAGAGTGGGGGTGGGGGGTGGGGCTCAAAGGGTCTCCCTCTTCTTGGCTCCAGTGGGATGTTTTTGATTGTATATGATAAATGAATCCCGACGGTGAGAAAGTCTTTGTGGATGCACCCCCTCTAGAAATTTCGGCTTTCGCGTGTCTTTCTTAGAGATATGGAAATGCGCCACGCGGCAGACACGTTAACTCTAATACAATCCGGTTGTTCATCGCGTCATCGCTGTTTCGGTTGTGTTAAAAAAAATTGGTGGCCAAATATGCGGTGCATCCCTAATCTTATGGAGAGAAGTAAAAATGTTCCCTCACATCAAACACGTTTGGTGGTCTGTGCAAATGTGCTAATTGGGGGTTTCTATGTAGGTAACAATCTGGAATCTCGATTAGAGAGTAAGAATGGTGCAGCCACTCCCTACCTGCAGATTACTGACAGTATCAGCACGAGTCGTGCTCTCAAACAGAAGATCAAGAAGAAGAGGAAAGGAGAGACTCGTCAGTGCCAGACAGGTATATGAGTCATTGAGTTTCAGTGATCTAGCTGTGGAAGCAGGTGTGCAAGTTTGAAAATATTTAAGCAAATGATCCTCTGTTCCAGCTGTAATTATTGGCCCAGATGGGCAGCCACTGACCGTCTATCCTTGCCACATCTGCGGGAAGAAGTTCAAGTCACGGGGGTTCCTGAAGCGCCACATGAAGAACCACCCAGACCACATGTTCAAGAAGAAGTACCAGTGTACGGACTGCGACTTCACCACCAACAAAAAGGTGAGCTTTCACAACCACCTGGAAAGCCACAAGCTCATCATCAAGAACGAGAAGATCCCAGAGTACACGGAGTACACGCGGCACTACCGCGAGGCTAGTCCGCTCAGTCCCAACAAGCTCATCCTACGTGACAAGGATCCCAAGCTCCACAAGTGCAAATACTGCGAGTATGAGACGGCCGAACAAGGCCTGCTCAATCGGCACCTGTTGGCCGTGCACAGCAAAAACTTTGCTCATGTGTGCGTGGAGTGCGCTAAAGGCTTCCGCCACCCATCAGAGCTCAAGAAACACATGAGGACGCACACAGGCGAGAAGCCCTACCACTGCCAGCACTGTGACTTCCGCTGTGCTGACCAGTCCAACCTAAAGACTCACATTAAGAGCAAACATGGCACTGACTTGCCGTTCAAATGCGGCCACTGCCCCCAGGCTTTTGCAGACGACAAGGAGTTGCAGAGGCACATGGAGATCTTCCAGGGCCACAAGACGCACCAGTGCCCGCACTGCGAGCATAAGAGCACCAACTCGAGTGACTTGAAGCGTCACATCATCTCTGTGCACACCAAGGACTTCCCGCACAAGTGCGATGTGTGCGAGAAAGGGTTCCACAGGCCTTCAGAACTCAAGAAACACTCTGAGACACACAAGGGAAACAAGGTGCATCAGTGCCGGCACTGTGACTTTAAAATCTCGGACCCCTTCACTCTGAGCCGGCACATACTCTCCGTACACACCAAGGACCTGCCCTTTAAGTGCAAACGGTGCAAGCGGGGCTTTAGGCAACAGACCGAACTCAAGAAACACATGAAAACACACAGCGGACGCAAAGTCTACCAGTGTCAGTACTGTGAGTACAACACAGCAGACGCGTCGGGTTTCAAACGCCACGTCATATCCATCCACACTAAGGACTACCCGCACAGGTGTGACTACTGCAAGAAGGGTTTCAGGCGGCCCTCTGAAAAGAACCAGCACATAATGCGGCATCACAAAGAGACACTGATGTAACACTTCACTCCCTCCCCTCCCTCCCTCCCTTTAACCCGTAAACTAGAGCCCAAATTACACTGCAGAACACGAGAATGACTAGAACAGTGTAGCCTGGCAATTACAACAATATTCTGATTATTACTCTTTAACTTGCAGGTGTTTTTGTATTTTCAAATAACCCCTCAAACGTAAAACAAAGCAGGGTTTGGTGTAGATGTTTGAAATTAGATAACAGAAGTCAGTTTTATCATTGTCCGTTACATGGCCGCGAGGGGGAAAAAAAATCAGCCAGGGTCTCGAAAGTTTATATTTTTGTATCTGTTATGCTCAAATGCTGCGAGTAAATAATGTTCTCAACATTAATTGGCTAAGTGATGTTTGAAATTGTCTCTCATTTAAAAAAAAAAATGCGGCACTTAACAGCGATGTAGGCTGAACTGTACTCTTTTACCAACTGATGTGCCCAGTTTTTACCGAAACATCTTTTTTTAAGGCCATCGAAATCATGCTGTCAGTTACACCAGGACACCTGTGTTACCTGAACGGTCTCCGTTAGCATGTATCACACATTTGTAAACATTTTGTGTGTAGTCTCTCTCTCTCTTAACACCAACCAGTACATTTTCTTTTTCTTGGAGATTTTTATGCTGATAATATGCTGGGCTGTCCTTCTTGGTCAATAGAACTCACTGTAGTTGAAATGAATCATTTTAGTTGCTGCCTTTGTGAACGCCAGTGCGAGACGTAATGTGTTTGTATAATCACGTGTAACACATGTAACTGGCAAACATGCACACATGGCCGACCATTTCGGATCTCGACTTGCAGTTATGCCTTACCTGTATTGTATTTCTCTTGCACTGAATTCAGTAAATCAAACGTGATTATTTTTTTAAACACGTCTCTTGTACAGTGAAGGTCTGCTTCTACTTAGCAAAGCAAATCACATATAGCAAGTCCGGAGAGAATTCCCTTTTTAATTTTTCACTTATAACAAAGTAAACACTCACAGACATTAATTTTTAAATCCTGCCTGACTACAACAGTGATGGTTTTGTTTCTTTTGGTGATTTATAGCTTTAGAAATCATCACAAATTCCCACTCTGCATAACCTATAATCTAGGGGTAACACCAAACCACATATCGGTCTCATTCTCTGGTTCTCTTGGTGACACTATGATTGTGGAAGCCTAATTTATCTGACTTTCCTGTCCTATGAGGGTACTTTATTGCAGGTCAGCTTTACACTGGTGTTGTGACATTTCCAGTCCGGGGGCCCCATGCTATGCACATTTTTTTGTATGTTTGTTAAACTTCAGTTCAAGCCCTTTTTGAGCTGGGTCAAGAATATTAGACACATTCAAATGTGCCCATCGTAGGAACCAGTGGTTCTTATGTAGCATGTATCTCCTATTAAGTTACAGCTTGGTGCTTGTAGCCCCTTTAATTAAATCGGTCATTAGTTGAGACGCAGCCGTAGCATTGCTTTAGTGGACCTATGCAGTCTTGGATGAAGTATTAGGGGTGTATCTGTACATCATGATGCAGTACATTGTAATGCAAAAATGTGATGTGTGCATCATGGAAAAGCTGATGCAGCTTTCTATTAAATATGCCATGTCATTTTGTTTTTGAATGCAAACATTGGTAGTTATTTTGGAGGGGAATTCCACCAGTTTTATTTAATTCGGTTATTGATTTTTGGAGTGTTTTGGTGTGAGATGTCTTGCTGAAGGTGATAGAAATAAGAAGTCAGAAAGTCTACACTGCAGTATAGCTATTTTATATACAAAATAACCAGTGACCTAAATGTAAAGTTGATAATGCTGCCATGAATGTGTTCAAGTTTGAAGGTCCATCTCTAAACGATTGTTAAAAAATGTCTCTGACGTTAGACAACGTTAGACAAGGCATTAGCCGTGAACAACTGTGACTTGGTAAGTTTCACAATATCAGAGCATTTCGCATCAAAACACTTCAAACACCTTAAACCATTTAATTGTGCAGACGTTATTATATTTAGTGGAATTCCCTTTTAATCCCAGCGTGTTTATTCGATGTCATAAGTCATTCCCAGTTAAAGATCTCCAAGCACTAGAAGGTTCTACAGCGAAGTGGATCGTTATGTTATTTCATTCAAATTTTGTTCAGATGATGAAAAAGTATGAACCCAGTCTAGAGAATCTTTAAAGGTAATACTTTAAGTATGATATAATTTAAACTGGTGGTTCTTAATCTATGTTAAGAGGATCCCATACGCAGCACTTATGAGAGATTTGATGATAAACTGACGAGTTATACTCTGTTAGAGCAGAAAACCTGGATTAAGAACGATTGTTAGATAAAAAGTCTTGGTTCTTTTGGTTGGAGTGCATTAATGTGTTTAAAACACTTTCTTTTGTGTATTGTTGGTTCTTCTACTCATATAGCTTTCTGTTCCTCCCTGTCAGATATTTATTTTTATTTATTTTTTTGTTTGAAATGTCCATTTTAAGAAAATAATGTTGCACATGGCTGATCTTTTTATACGGGAGTGTTTTTTCCCCCAATATGAAGATTTAAATCTTGACTCCTTCATACAGGTCTAATTTTACAGCAGTATGTTTCACCTATATATGACTGAAATACACATTGCTAATAGCGGATAATGTCATGGTCAATATAAGATGACGATATTATTTAAAAAATATGTTTTACAGACGGGGATTAAGACTAGTCCTGGACTATGTTTCTCTTTCGATGGAAAATCTCCATGAGACTGTTTAGAGCAGGACTAGGCTTAATCCCTATCTGGGAAATGACTCCTTAATGTTTAAATGCACATGACTGTAATGCTACAGTATGTTTACAAGAAGTTCAGTAGCAAAGTTGACTTGAAAATTGCATTTCTTTACAACATAATCAGATTCTCCAAGCTTACCTCGAGTTCAGTTTGCCTTTGAGTTGATGGTTTTCTTCCGGTGTTTGTCTACTCTTACCTGGTTCTTCTCTAAAAAACAAACTTTTTCCTTTGTTTCCTTTTATACATTTTGACGAATGGCTTCTGTTTACTGGAAAGCACCATAAAGAAAGCTTGCAATGTTAACTGAAATTTTAGAAAAATGCTTTAAGCTACAAACAGTTAACACCTTGGTCAAAACGTGGATGAAAAGGTTTAACTTTAGTATCCTTTATTGCTTTTAAACATGACCTTGCACACAGACAGAAGACCACAGTGAGGGCAAACATTGACAGAAACTCAAAGGAACTATGATGACATACATAAAAGAAAATCAACGAAACACAGGGACAAACCACATTTGTTAATGCAACCGAACCATAATGTTAAAAACTCAAGAGTTTACTTTTGGAACAGGTGGCGAACTGTAGCATTATAATGTAGTTTATAAAAATAAACATGTCCCATGCTGTATATTTATAATATACTTTTAAAATATAAATACTATTTATCTCTATAATACATTACTACTATAAATTATACAATACAGTCGTGATATTTTTTCTGTACAAAACAGCGATAGATCAGGATAAATCTTTCCAATGCTAGTGTGGAATATATCTTCAAAACGGTTCAAAGCTTCACAAATATCTCATATCCTTTACAATATTTTTTTTACAAGTTAAATTAAGAAGAGTACACATTCGTGAGAAAATCCCACTTCAAAACGTTAGGCCTGTAATCCACATCCGATAACAGTCACTCAGCAACCTGTTGACTGGACAGTGTCCACTTCTCGTGAACTTGGGATAAAAGATCAGGTGGTTAACATGCAAATGACCAGAACAATGACACGTGAGATGTGTTCAAACCTCATGGCTTAAAGAGCAGTTACGATGATTCTTAGGTAGATTATTTAAATCATAAAATTGCAAGAGGAGGAGACGGGTCTTCAGACAGAAAACAACTGTTGATTTTATTAAAATACATAAAAAACTACTCTGTGGATTTCTTTAATATTCTCTGGAGTGCACAATGGATGACAACACAAGAAAATTCAGTAATGTTTTCAAATCAGGAATATAGGAGAAGTTTATATATAGGAAGGGCTGGAACACTTTAAACACTATTTTTTTGTTTTAGAAAACAACATTTTGGCCATTGTTACATCTATACATGTATAGAAACAGTTTCATTTCAGTGCGAAGTAAAAACTGTGGTGTATGAATGTGTTCATGATCGCAGAGCTCCCTGCTTTCTGCATCTACTCTAGGTGTGGTGCCAAATTAAGCTTGTGCACTTGACATGAAAGAATGAAAATATGCTGTGCGTTTCTATGACAGAGGTGCTTTCTTGTCATCTTACATTTAGGTGTGAGGTCAAGTGTTTGGATTTCTTTCATGATTGAAAACACAGCCTGAAAGGAATTTCTATTAGTGAGTTTGGAAATCTGCTACATTGTCCTCCCTGAGCAGGTGTTCCACTCCACCACCTCATGAGGGCGCCCTAGGGTGTGTTAATGAACGTCCTATTTCAGTGTGAAAGTTTAGCCTCTGGTGGCGATGTATGTCCAAACACTCTTTATGATAATGCAATGAATGAGGGAGTTCCGTGTCACAAAAATCAAAATAGTACAAACAAGCACATCACCAAATAACCATCGCTTTCACTACCTAATTCACAGAATCTGCTACTTAACATTTGTCTCTGCAATATTTTTGCCCAAGGGCGCGTATTGGAGATCATGTATTATTCCTCTGCAATATTTGTTACAGTTTTTACATGATTGCCCAGGATTCTATTCTTTTTTTGTTGGAACAATCAAAGATGTTCAAAAACTCAAGTCTTTACACAACAACAGTGATCAATATGTAAAAGATTTCGGTGTGTAGCCCTGTTGATCATCCATACAGCAGGGAGGCAAGGGATGGTTTTATTGTTCTCCCCTTTGGCACAAACAAGTGCAAGGTAGTCAGAGGTCCTCTGCAAGGACAATAGAGCGACTTACTGCTGGCACAACTCTGTAAACATGTAATGGACGTGTATGTAACAGTGAACCATGGAAAGATCTTTCAGAATGTAAACAAAATGAATAAGAGATGACCAAGGGTACTGTACAACATGATTCACGATGAGCTGTCATATCCTCTTGTGCAAAAAGAAGTTCTACTTGCTGGGCAATGTTTTGATGGAACGCGTAAGCGAGCCCATGTTGGTTGAGGTGGGGAGTTGTGGACTTGCACTCTTTGTGGGCAAGCTGCTAGAGTGTCCCATTGCCTCCTCAGCAGCCCGAAGGAGTAACGTGTAGTTTACTGCAACCTCTTCTACTTTTCGTAAAAGCTGTAGCCTCTGGGTTTCAGAGCGTACGCCCCGCACCAGCCGAATGAATGTTTGCGTTAGGCTGCACAGCACCTGGAAACTGGCTGTGACGGCGCTTAACATTCGCGAGGGACTTTTCTCAACACTTGCCACCCGTCTACATGAAGCCCTGAACTCTTTGAAGCGAACAGCAAGTTCTTGTTTGTATTCTGCCAGCCTTGCGGGAGGCATGCGAGGTTCGCCCTCAATCTGGGGACTGTTGGCACATTGACGTAAAATAGAAAGCAGCTCATTGGCATCAAGTTGTGCGTTTAGAAAGCCATCAGGTAGGCAGAAATTTTTTCCCTGCAGGGATTGCACTCGTGCCAAGCTCGTCTCCAAGTTGCCACAGGCCCGCAGGTCAATCTCCTGAGTTTGTGGTTCTTCCTCCTCTTCTTCTTCCTCTCCGCTGCAGTCCTCAGCATCAAGAACCTGCAATGTCTTGCTGACTACAGGCATAGCTCTAGAGTCCAGCTGCATTCCGGGCAAGACCTGGAGAGGAATTGAATACGACAGTTCGTCTTTTTCACTGCTTTCATCAGCCGCTTCACACTTGCGATAACAAAAGCAAAATGAGCAACACTTTTCCCTGTCTTCATTGTCTTCGCTTGGTAAGCCAAGCAGAAGCTCTGTGGTTCCCTCTCGACCCTCACGTTCTTCACCTTGAATGAAAAACACTCCCTTCTTTTTTGCATCTCCACCTTGAGTATGAATGGGTTCCACTGGGGTTGGGAGTCTTAGTCCTGTAGCTCTAACTCTTTCCATCTCCTTCTCCAAGCTTTTTGTTTTGGTGGATTTGACCTCAGCATAAAGAGGCGTGCTGTCATTGTTGTCAATTTCGCCTATACTATATCTCCGTTGTAGTTTTTTGTACTGTGGTGCTCCGATGCATTCTGAACGGGAGGTACATGTAGGTAAACACGATAAAGGTGTATCTCTGGGTTCTTTAGATTCCAGACTTGTGGAACGGATTCGTGTGGTTTTGATCTCCAAAGTCTGAGGCCGTCTGGTGGCCTCCTGATCCTGGGGAGATTTGGGTTTTGCAGGGGGGGTTTGGGACACTGGGGGCTTTGTCCTCTCTCTTCCTCGATGCTCCATTACAGAGCCAACTGGAGTATCAGGGAGACGCATTCCCCTACACATTCTCTTACAGTCGCAGCTTCGTCGCTGCTCTCGTGAGATGCCAGGGACTTTCTGTACTGGGCTGGTGCGCAGCTGGCAGGCACATGGCGTACCCGAGGGGATGGGAGATGAACCCTGGGGCAAGAACTCTCCCTGTGATGTTTTAGGTTTCAGCAATTCCTCCAGGAACTCTAGCTCATACTGCCTTACCTTCTGAAGTTGTGCACGCCGTTCATCTGTCTCCCGCCGTAAACGAGCAGGGAATGTTGCTGAAATCAGATTCCTGATGCTCAAAAACGGAGCACTTCGCTGTGATTTACCTTTGCTGTTTGCCTGCTTCTTACACCCTGCTCCGGGAATAGTTGCACCTTTTTCTCCGCTGCTCAAAACATGAGTTGTATCTACTAGGACGGGAACACTTTTAGTGCTTTTCTGAGGTTCAGCAGGGACTTTACTCTTAGAACTGTCTGTCTTGGCCTCAGGTATATCTTTCCTTTCCGATTGTACAGGCATGATAGGGGAGTACTTTGCTGGGGGAAGGACTGTAGATTTAGATATGTTTATGTCAGGTGTTCTGACTGCGCTGTCTTTGTTACTGGCTAACTGTAGTCCTTTGGCACAGAGTCGCTCATCGTCAGTAGGAGACGACGAATGGAACACTACCACCTTTTGGGCCTGTGGGTCTTTTAGTCGAAGTTGTGGCCCAGGCTCTGGTCGAACTTGACAGGTACAGAACAAGTCGTCAGCAGGGAGAAGGGCCTTTGAACTGGAAGGCTTATTGGTCTCACTTGAGGCATTCTCGGCATCTTGGCACATTTTTGTTGGGGAAATCTTGGCAGAAGTAGTTCTGTCCACAGGTGAGAGAATAGGTAAGGCTTTGTCGGTAGTTTCTGGGGTTACGTGCCCAGAACTTTTCTCCTTTTCTTTCTTGGAGGTATTTGGGCTCAGTTTGCCTTCTTTAGAACACAGTAGTCTCTCCTCTTTGCTGACCGCAGAAGTGCCCTTTTGATCAGGAACTTTCAACTTCCCGGTTTCTTGAGGAATAAGCTCTGCAGAGCACTCTTTGGTGGTCTCTGATCCCGCTTGCTCCGAAACTTGGTCAGTCTTTACTGCATCTTGGGTCTTGATTTCCTCCATTGAAGTTCCAGAGGTTGTGGCCCCTTGACTGGGACTGACTTTCAAGGGCATAGTTTTAGTGAGGATCACAGGCTTTGGTGGGCAACCACCACGGATTTGGCCCATGGCAAAAGCCCCGCCTCCAATTGCCTGTGTTGTGCAGCCAGGGATTGTCAAAGGAAAGTCACGTCTACTGAATAGTCGCTCCTTGTTGATGTGGTGAGCCAAAAGGTAGGCCTGGTTCTGATGCTGCTTCATAGCAGATACCATCTCTGACACATCTGTTAGCTCTGATGAATTTGTTTCATGTCCCGAATCAAGAGAAGATTCTGGAGTAATGGCTGCCAAAACAATCAACCCTGTGAGAAATGAGAAACAAGACACAGTGAGAGTCACAAGGGAAATGCAATACAAAGTCCTAAAACAAAGGAAAACACTGCAAAAAGAAATTAAATATATCACTGCCCAATGAGAAACTTCTATAAGCTGTCTTTTAGTTTCCAGTACAGGAATCTTAATAACCATGACCCTACTGAAATGCATAACGTGTTTTCCTTCCCATCTCCTTGTAACTTCAGAGCTAATTCTAGAGCAGGAATTCGAGAATACTTAAAATTGGAAAAAAAATTCGTAATAGTACCTTTTATCACATTTTAAAACGTTTTGTCAAAGTTAACTGTAGTTTTAAATCCAATGGTAAACATTATATGTACAGTACTGTGCAAAAGTCTTAGTCCCCAGAGAAATGCTGCTTAAAAGCTGTTTCCTATTGGACAGTGGTGTTAAGTTAGTGTTAAAACTCTTACATTACAACAAACAAACAATATTAACACAGTAAATGACACACAGTAAACTACATTAACACAGTAAATGGTGGTTTTCTGTGGCAAGGTGTTCGCTGAACCATTTCTAGACCTCTTTCCTCATGGAAGCCCAGTTTTACTTGCAGCTCCATCAAATCCCTGGTTCAGCTCTTTTTACTGCAGGAGATTAAATTAGGGGCTGATTATGGAATTTTATTCATTTACCCAATGACTGGAGGCCCTGAGCAGAACCCTGGATCCAAACCTGTGTTCTTCTAACAGCTCCACCACTGTTTAGAAAAAAGAAATCTTGATACTTTTTACTGCTTATTTATAAGCCACTGCTGATAGAAATGACTTCAAACAAGTTGCACAAGGGCCTAAGACTTTTGCACAGTACTGTATGCTAACCTGTATATATTCAATGACATTTTCTAAATTGTCTCTGCACAGAGTAAAAATGTGAATAAAAGACAGCAAACATTTTATTGAGCTTGGACCACTAGAAATTGTCCAAAATTACCTGAAAAAATAAATACATTTACATTAGCTTCCAGGAAGTTTGGTTTCGGCAGCGATGATATAGTGAATGGATTAAGTTAAGCTCTGAATATTCCTGGATATAGTAATATTTAACTTAATTAGATGAAACAGCTGAAAGAGTGTTTCGTTTGATCAATGTAAAATACAGGCATATTAATTCAATGGTGTGTGTACCTTTACCTGTCACAAATTTGTTATTTTTCAATATTTTATTTTAATTTTTGAAATACAAATATATAAAATAAGTTGTTAGCGGACATTTAGCACGTTTTAAGTTCTTGGTATGTCCACCTGCTGTCTGTGGAGTCTGTTGATGATGATGAGGGTAGTCTTCTGATGCAGCTAGGGCCTCTAGGGCCTGTAGAGTGGACACTAAAGCATCATCCAGCTCCTGAGCATGGTCTCTCACTGTCCTGGTTGCAACATTATCAATCAGTGTCACGGGTACATCCTCTCGACTGACGGCTGCAGGTCCTGCAGCTGCGTTGGCAATTGCAGCCGCAGCAGCGGCAGCGGCAGCGGCTTTTTGGTTCTTTTTAGAGTCATCCTCATCGGAGCTGTTATCTCGAAACCCTGGGGGTGGCGCTGCTATGGCAGGGGGAGGAGGTTGCAACTTCCTACCACCTTCGTCTGCCTCCTCATCCTCCTCACTGCCAGGGGGAGGCAGGGCCATGAGGTCAACAGCTCCTCCGTCTCGGGAAGAACATGCATTTGTACACTGCAGAGCAAGCTTTCCAGAAACTCCCTTCTCTGCCTTGAGTTTTGTCTTGCAAGAGTCACAGAAAAATCTCCCAGTGTGCTGCGAGTTCTCCATTGTTTTGGCCCTGCCCCTGAAGTCTGAGCTGTCATGGTTTGGGCTCTCCTGTTCGGCTACCGACTCGGCGCTCTTGAGGGTGGGATCGGACTTGGTGCGCGAACGGTTCTGCGTCTGAGAGATCAGGTTCTCATTAATGTCCAGTTGCTCCTCGGCCTGCATCTGAAGGTCTTGCAGCTGCTGCTGCTCTTTCAAATGAATATGGCAGAGGCCGAGGTGTTGCGATGGTGGCGGCGCCGACGTTCTCTGTGAAGCCTCTCTGGACGGCCCGTCTCGTTCCTCTCGGCGACTGCTACTTGACACTGAGGCCCCAGAGCGGGAATGAGGATGGGAGCTTCTGAAATCTGAAGGACAGAATTGTCAGAAGAGTTGAATATACAGGAGTCACATGGTAGATGGGAGAGAGAGTCCAGATGGCAAAAGCAGAGGCTGTGGAAGATCTCAGAGATGGAGGTCTTTTGGGATGTCATGAGATGTCGTGGTCATCCTCGCTGGCGGACCACAAGTAGATGGTGACAGCATCCAATGTATGGTTGAATATTATGGATTAAATGTTCTCAGGGCACAGATAAATGAACGATCCTGAATGTCATTTCTGTTAGGTGCAGAAAATGACTCAAGCTGAGTTAATTCGAGATGAGGATGGAAGGATCAACAACAGCAGGAAGAAATGAATGATTCCCATGACTAATGCAAATCCCAGAGGAACATAGAGAGCCTGCTACCTGCACAGGCAATGTTCTATGATGTTTTACTGATATAGAACAACTTTAGGAAGTGATTTTCTTAAATGTTAACACAGCTTTGCATCTTCATTGTGACGTTCAGTGAAGACAGTTTGCACAAGCACAAAAAATGCAATGGAATAAGAAGAGTATGAGTACTCGGAATGCTGCTATATTTTTTAATTAAAATCCAAGGAAGTGATCACTAACATACCTGCCTTGATCATGTGAGACTGACCAGGAGTCCTGTAGTAGATATTCCTTTTGGGATCCACAAAAAGTTTGTAATAGCCAGAAATCAAACAGGCAAAGTTTGATGCATCTGGCCACTCCATCAACAAGACCAGGGGCTAAACAAAGAAACAAAGGAAACGCCCTCAGCCACACATTCTGAATTATATGGAAGAAATATTTAATTGTCGGTGAGCTTGTTTGATTGCTCTGTATCGTACCTTAGCTTCAAGAATAGCCACCTCGACACGGGCGACTCCTTGATGTTCACGGAACAACTGCACTTTTGCTACGCGGCTGAACTCAGCCAGGACAGTTGTGAGGTTGTTCTTTAGGTCGATTACGTGACTGATTCCATGTCTAGGGCCCACCAACAATGTAGTGGCTGTATGTTTCTCATCCTTTGAAGGAGACAGATAGAGGAATGCATGACCCTTAGAAAAAAGTTATCCAAAGGGACTTCCATTCCCTACCTACAGGGGGCAGTCTCTCCCTGGAGCAACTTGCTCAGGGACCCAGTAGGGTTTTCTTTGATGAAGGTAGGATTCAAACCCATGACCTCTTGGTCTGGAGGTCTTTAATTATTTTATACTAAAACTGAGGCATATACTATACTACACTTTTATATACTTAAGAATAGTATAGTGATATATGCTTGACTTATACTGATAGGTAAAACGTATATAAAGTATACTTTTGTCAAACTTAAAGTGACCTTATAAAGTATACATAAAGTATACTTTTAGAAACTTAAAAACATTTTTTAAGTCTGAAGAAGTATTAGTCTGAAGAAGTATTCAATTAGTATACTTTCAAGTAAATGCGTGTACTTGCTATACTTTAACTCAAGCATACTTAATAAAATGAACAAGAACAACTTTTTGCTAAGGGCTCTCAGCCTTAAAACTGTTCATATTCTCTTTAAACATTGTTTAATACAAGCGGTATTTATTTAAGTCAGATTTACCAGTCCGACCGTGTGAAACAACAATCCTCCAAATGGTGGAAGGTCATTGAGGACCCGCATGTACTGCAACTTTCCTTGAAGTGGGGGCACCTGTAAAAACACAAGATTGGACGGAGAGAGTAATTATCCAGTAGGGGGCGATGTATTTCCACAAGGAGATCTAACCCTGGTTCTGGACTCACGCATGGCTTCTTCTTGCTAAATACATATGGGGGTCTGGGATGTCTGAGGAGATCCTGGTGTATCAAAATAAATTCAGATTTTGGCGTATTTTTAGGTTTATTTTAACAGGAAGTGTGGATTGCTACATTGAAAGAGCTTTCAAGAGACATGATATTCTAAATATGATATTCTAAAATGATCACGGAATAAAAGGTCACTCAAAGATTAAATATACAAATAGTCACACTAGTGATCAAAAGGTCATGCAGCAGTTTCTTTTCAGTTTGTCAGATTAGATATACAGGTTTAACAGGTTTACTGACGCTCCTATCGCCGCTACATGTCTGCATTAAAATGGTTCAACAGAATTCTCATTTTAGTGCATTACATTAGGGGATACATTAGTATGTCCTCCTGAGAACCGAATAATAAAAGTGTCAAATTTTTTTGTGTGAGATTTCCACTATTTGGGCTTAAAAAAACCTTACAATTTAAATTTCTTTGATTATACTTTTTATTTTAATTTCCCAGCACGTCCACTGTAGAGGACAACAGGACGATTTCTGTGTGAAAATAGAACTGAATTTAGAAAATAAAAAACGTGATATTAATCCAAAAATTCAGTTTGATTAAAACAATACAATTCTGTATCTCTTCTGTTGCTCATTGCTTGCAAGGACAACGAAACCTGTATTTTAGTTCAGCAGTGAATTATAAGTCCTAGAACCTCCTCTGGATAGTTTAGTTGTGATGGTCCTGGTTTTCTTTTCGGTTCTGCAGAGAAACATCTTGCATTTGCTGCTCCTCATGTATGTCTTGCGAGTGCAGTCCTTGTTCCAGCATGCAAACCCTCACAGGAGCATCTCTGGAGCCCAGGATCTCCTCTACAGAACACTATAGGGCTTGATGGGAATCTCCAGATACTTAAGGAAGATACAGGAGAACAAAATGTCCACTATAAAGGACCGAAATGAATGGGCCGGGTCTCAGGAGGATATGTAATATATTTGCATATTAGAAAATTGCATTCTGTATGTGATGATAGTGATGATAATGATGGTCTGATCTCTCAATGTACAGGATCCTAATTGTGTGACAACTGACCTGTGGCTGATTCTAGATGCATTTGAAGGTTTTCCAGAAAAATCTAAAGGTATTCTACAGAAAACGTTTCTAATGTTAACCATTAAGCCAATTTTCATTAGGAACTTCCCACCAGTCGTGCTTTTTGGAATGAAGACCAGAACAGCAGCCGTTCATGAACTGAATTATGTGTGTTCATTTCTTAAATGTCCTTTATTTCGTTATTAAGAATAATATAAATACCTTATTCGCATTTAATCTGCTCATTATTGTCCATAATGAGTGAAAAACAGCATATCCTAGAATTATACACTAGCTCATTATTCCTGCTTCTAAACATCGATTAAGTTCGATTACTGACTGTTCACTGGCTGTCTTATATATCCCATTATAAATATGTGGATTTAAGGTTGTGGCTGTAAATACAGAGAAAAAAAACGGAGGAAAAGTAACAAGAGTACAAGAAAAATGAACGACGCTGGTTTTAAACTACTTTGTATGCCACAGTGTATAGAGAGTCATGGCGAACCACAGTTTCACATTTGGCGTGTACCTTGTTGCCAGTGGGTGGCGGGTGCTGATAAGTCTTCAGCAGCTGCGACAGGGTCTTGCACACATTCTTTTCCTTAACAGTTGGCAACAAGGTGAGAGGAAGGAAAGGTTCCAGACCCCATTCTTTCCTGGAAAGGTAGGACACATCTGCTGACAAGTTTTACACGAACACAATGATGTTATAAAGTTTATTTCCTTGGATATATTAAACCGTGTAACTGCTGCTGACGTGTGTTGTCATAAATATTAAGGCTCATATATATATGGGGTGGTGGCTCTCATTGGCAAAGAATAGCTAGAGTCTGATTGTAATTGCTTGACATTTCCACAAAATCTTAAGGACTTACTCCACATGCTTGAGGGAGATCTTCTGATTGGGTCTCGCTATTGAGACTGTGATGTAAATGTGGAGGGCGGCCAGCCTAAGCGTGACGTCGGCTTTCCAGTCCATTCCAAAGCGCTCTTTAATGACATCGTTTCGACTCTGTTAGACGGGAAACAGTCATTTCAGACTTCGCAAACATAATGGTGAGGACAAATTAAGGGAAAAACCATCACATAGACTCTTTCATTCTTCCAAAGGATGTTCCCTCCACTGGTATTTTAATCGTGATGATGTAGAGCACTGGTTCCTAACCTGGGGTCCGGGTCCCCATTAGGGAGGCGCTAGAGATCGCAGGGGGTGCGCACAATTTTGTCTGCACTGAGCTTACCAAAATTATATTTGTACACATAAAAAATGTAGGGAATAACTTGTTTATTGTTTCTGAGGTTTATTATTGTAATTAATAACAGGTGTTGACATGATGTGCATGTGAATATCAACAGACTTCCCCTGTTTAAGTTAATGTATGTGTAGGCCTAGGTGCTACTCTGAAAAGTACATCTCTGAAAGTCTATCTTTATTCCTTATGTGAGGTGTGTGTGTGTGTGTGTGTGTGTGTGAGTAAGAGTATAAACAAAACCTGAAAAAAAACAAAAAACCTGCTGTTTAATTTTTGCAAACAAAAGTTTGTAATTAATCTCTTTATTCTTTTTGAGCGTCTATGTGGGTAGGAGTTGGGTTGGGGCGGGGCTGGCTTGACACAGGCAAGGGGGGCTTCAAGGAAAAAAGGTTGGGAACCACTGATGTAGAGTGCAGTGCAAACCATCTGGGCCTCTCAGCGTTTCTGTATGTACCACAGAGCATGGCAGGATGTTAATTGCAATTTTTTTGCTGCCCTGAGCAAAACAGAATTTTGCAATCCAAGCTTCAGTCCATAAAGCTTATAGTTTCTTTGTTAAAGAGGGTTTTGTTGACTGGAAGGAGGCATGTTGTTTTAAAGTGGTCGGTTTGGTCAGAATAGTTGAATGTTCTTCCTTTTCTTTTCCACTTTCCTTGACTTTGAGTGATCTGGTAGTGACCCCATAGGCCACAGGTCAAGCAGATAGGAAAGGAAGGATCATGTCTCTCCTTGGTACTTTGCTCCTGGTTCACAGATCAAACAATGATTGGCAGCACTCTGATTCAATGGCATGGAGTTAGGGAACACTACTTGTTTGTGTTCCCACCTATTAGGGAACACCTATATTTGTCTATACAGTAACTGTACAGCTTTTCAAGGGGTTACGTTCCAAGAGCACCCATGTATAGTGAAAAACGAGTTGTTGTGTTTTGGCAAAACAAATGCCTAAAAATGCCTATTTTTATAGTGTAAACCCTAAATCTGCCCCCAAATCTGCTCCCAGGACACTTTAATGTCTTTTAAAACTCAGTTTAATACATTACCCTTAAAGAAAATGTAAAGGTAAATCCGTATTCGCCTCTTTTATTTTTAATTTACAGTAAAAAAAAATAAAAAGAAATACTGAGACGATCCACGGGAGAGATTGTAGTCTACAATTGCCACAGAAGATTAAAACGGCAGCCGCCAGGAGAAATAAATCATCAGAATCAGAAAACTTTATTTATCCCAGAAGAAAATGGCATTAGCATTAGCATTAGCATTAGCGGCGAGCCAAAACAAAGACTCGTACACAAAAGAAAGGTTGAAATAACTCTCTCTACCCACATGTTTAGACAGAGCACAGCTCACTAATACTAAATAAACGGAGGTAACTGTTGAAGATTGGGAGAAAATGTTTAAAACATGTTTAAATTCATGCTCGCGCCTGCGCACTCCATAACGCTCTGGGATTGGCTACTTTCAAACCTCCCGCCTCTAAGTTCAGTGGTATTTTGCCATTTCAAGACGCACTTTCTATATTTATACAGTTATATTTTATATGGAAATGTTCTCAGAAAAAATCTGCGTTAGACTGAATCTGCGACTGCTGGTCCGTGTAAAAGTGAGGGGTCACTGTATTCACTTTTTCTTGCCTGACTAAAGAATTTACCTGTATGTAGAGGTACTCAAATGCAGCAGGGTCCCTCCTCAGTAAGTCAGCTGGGTCTTTAGGGAAGAAACAAATCCGGAACAGACACCTCATGCCCTGGAAGTAGGTCCTGTGCACCACCTGAAGTGACGGAACAAAATGGATTGTCCAAAATATGTAAACACAGTATAAGACCACATTAAAACATTTTATTTAATAGTCCAGCATTCTTCGGTTGCTATGGTGGCGCATCTATGTCATTCTTGTAGAGCAGCGTCATTTGGAGGTTTTTCTTTTTAGTTATTGGTTTTCAACTATTTTAGATGTATTTTTTGCTTCTTTTCACTTTCTGTCCTCAGGCTTGAGAAAAAGTCTTTGGCTAAGGTTGACTTTTTAATAGAGTATCATGACTCACCCTTGATTGTATAACAGAGTGCACCACTGTTCAGCTATTCTACATATATGAAATAGTTGACCATGAACAGTAGATTTCTTTAACTGTGAAGATAAACCGTGTCTCAGAGGGGACTCTGTTCACTTGCCGACCATTTTGCTCCCAGGCGGTTATTACAGTCATGCTAAAACAGTCCTTTTGTGAGGATGAATCCGAAACTAAAATCCAAACTGATGTTTTAAAAAGAATATTTGAAATCACCGGTGAAATCTGACAAACAACTGTGGTGTTCAAGGTTCGAATTTACTTGCTGTGAACATGTACATAGTGAAATGAGACAACGTTTCTCCATGAACCACGGTGCAACATACAGGTATGACAACAGAACACTACGATAAATAAGCAATAAATAGACAATGTAGAAGTGTAACAGTAATGTGAATGGAAAACTTAGTTTATCCGAAAATGTAAATATTGCACCATATATATATACACATTCATTCTTGCACATGACCCAATGTTGCACTGGAATATTCTTATTGCACAGCATAGAAAAACCAGAATGAGTAAGTGGTTATTCTGGCAACTGTGCATGTGAATATCTCCTCCAGGGGCCGGATTTTCTCTGTTAACAGAAGCCATGTTGAGCATTATGAGCTTTTCCATTCATTTTGTGAATGGTCTTTGGTTTTATGCAGCACAAGGGCAGACTCACATGAGAGAGAGGCTGGTTCTCCTGCAGTAGGTGCAGTCTCTGGTTTTGGTCCAGCCCTCCAGACTCCAGAACCAGGGCAAAATGCTCAATGTAGCGTAGAGACAGACGATCTTGTAGCGAGGATATTACATCCTGTTACATGGGCAAGGACAAACAATAAAGCAAAAAATCAACATTTAAAGAAATGTTATACAATTTGAATCCAACATACAAATACAGATACCATCGACGTTTGGATGCCAAATTTTGTTTCTACAGTCTTTTCTGTAAATACCTCCCAAAAACTTCTGTCAACAATCTTTGACAGAGACTCGGACTCGGTGCTGTGACTCGAGAGTCAAAACTCGTAAACCATATTCATTTCATGGAATTATTTATTTATATCTCGCACTCTTTCCAACGACCCGAAAACCGCTCACCCCGCCCCGGTGTCCCATTACTTTTGTCCGAGGTGAGCGGTTTTCAGCTAATAACGGTTTTCGAGGGGTCGTGGGAAAGGGGTCACTG
>JBBPDE010000031.1:15977522-15989553 GCA_037974605.1 Nannopetersius ansorgii | reverse complement strand
TATTTATTTATATCCCGCACTCTTTCCAACGACCCGAAAACCGTTCACCTCGCCCCGGTGTCCCATTACTTTTGTCCAAGGTGAACGTTTTTCTCCTAATAACGTTTTTCATATTTAACATTTAGATTTAAGATCATTTAAGGCAAATCCTCCATGTTGGTGAGGGCATATCACAGCACGAAGCCCCGCCCCCTGCTAAGTAACAGCCAATTGTAATCGTGGGGCGTGGCCAGTTAGCATATCTTCTAAACATTTAGAGCTCAAACATCCCACATTCAGAGTCGCTGTTTGTAAACATTGACACTCATAGACTTGCCTTGGACTCTGTAAAAATGACTTGTGAACATCACCGTTCACACTGTGTGCTCTAGTGTGGTGTGGTGTGTTCACGCCTGTAAGGGCCACTTTATTTATGGCTAAAATACCTGCATGCATAGAAGTTGCAGGCAAAAATTCTAGATAACTGCGTCTGTGTTGCTGACCTGTTAGCCAGGGAAAATAGAAAAGCAAGCAAGCTTGACTCTGAATGTCTGTGTGTTCAGCCAGTCTAGATTAGAGTTTCTCAGCTCTGGTCCTGTGGGACCCCTGATCTCACACACCTGATTAAACTCATGAAAGCTTCGATAATTAGCTGATGAGTTGAATCATATGTGTTAGAGAAGAGACACCTTGCAGCAGTCCCCCAGGATTGGGTTAGAGGGCCACTAGAGTCCTGTTTATCTAAAAGCCATACAATGTAGTGTAAAAAATGAAGTATAAGTAAAATCTGATCATGTCTAAATGGGCCTTCCTGATTAGGACTTGGCTGGCTAGGCTGAAGGTCTGCCATGTGAGAGCAATCGACCAGTCATATTTTGATCTCCACTGGGTGGGAACTCTGTAGGGAATCCCTAAATATGTCTGGAAGTCCAAGATACATCATTGACTGTGAACACAATCAGTGGGTGAACAGAGTCAGGACTCTTTATGGAAGGAATCAGTTGTCCATGGTTAGTTTAGAACGACTTAGAAATCGTAACATGCATTTCCTTGAGCTCACCACATAAATACCGGAATACCACACTAAAAACCAAAATCCCATAGAGTTATACATTATAAACTCTAAATAAGAAGCATAAATGTGCAGTTTGGTACAAGGTAATTTTTCAGCATCCAATATATCGTGCATCAGTAGTCATATGGAATACAACAGTACCTGAATCTAACTGTGTGTTTTATATGTGCAAAAGATCAGCATCATTTCACAATAAATAAGTGCTGGGCCGTTAACGGCGCGAGACCCTTATCGCGCAATAAAAAAATATATCGCCGTTAACGCCCCCACCCCCCGCGGACCGGCGCCAGTCCGTGAGAGAGTTCCTGCCGGTCCGCAGAGCCTCGCTTCTGCACCAATCAAAATTCAGTCAGATCAGGTCTGATCTCAGCGATGCTGTCACTGCGTGCCCCGCCCCGCCCCCTCGACTTCACGCCCCGCCCCTTGTTTCAGCATGCTAGAATGTTCAGCGTTCCGCCCTCTGTCTCATTCACTCCAAACTCTTCATGGACACACACGCACACACACACACACACGCGTTATGAGAGCCACGAAAACAAACAGGCTCCCAAAACACGCCCCGAGTGTCTCTGTCAGCGTGTCTTCCTCGTTTCCACCGGTTAGGGGCGAGAAAGCAGACACACCCTTTACATTAAAACGTTGATTTACATTTTTTTGTGTCAAATAATTCCTGTGGGTGGTTACATAGCTTGCGGGTCTACACTACGCAAGCTATGATGAATTTCACCTTGATATTTCAGTGACTGGTCCGGCTCACACGCGTTTTAAACTTGTCTTGGTCTCTCTGCCGGGGGGCGGGATTAACGCCGTTAATCTCATTGGAATCTTGGCGTTAACGGCGTTAAAAAAAAATGAATCGATGCCCAGCTCTACAATAAATAGAGAAACTCCAACAGTATCTAAGAACAAGTGTAACATGGATGTGTTTTAAATATAGCAGCACGTGCATCATGAGAGTGATGTGTTTGATGTTAATGTGAATAGATTGCACTATGAATGGAGTAAAGTTGCTACTTTTGTGTCTCCATCAATGTCCAAATGAAACCTGCACCCTTGGTGAGACTGACGCTGTGGATTAGAAGTAAAAGAGACGTTCAAAATGGAGACAAAATCAAAATGATGGATTCAGGTTCATTCTGCTACATGTGCAGCATGTAAAGGATGAGAAATGGCTTTCCCTAGACATTCATTTAAACCCCTGTTAACTTGGATTCATGTATTTGAAAAATGATCTTTATGAGCTTCCTGCACATGAAATGCCAGGAAAAACAAAGCATGACCGACTCATTCATTGCAGGCCAGCAAATTTTTCATAGCACTATGGAGGCTGGCAGAGACGGGGACTCGAGTCTGAGGCTCGAGTCGCAATTAAGTCGTACAAACAAAGACTTGTGACTTGACTTTAGACTTCCCTCAGCAACTCGAGTCTGGGACTCGGTGCTGTGACTCGTGAGTCAAAACTCGTAAACCATGTTCATTTCATGGAATTATTTATTTATATCTCGCACTCTTTCCAACGACCCGAAAACCGTTTTTTTTGTCCGAGGTGAGCGGTTTTCAGCTAATACCGGTTTTCGAGTGAGACATAGATTTTTCATATTTAACATTTAGATTTAAGATCATTTAAGGCAAATCCTCCATGTTGGTGAGGGCAGATCACAGCCCGCAGCCCCGCCCCCTGCTAAGTAACAGCCAATTGTAATCATGGGGCGTGGCCAATTAGCATATCTTCTAAACATTAACTCAAACATCCCACATTTAGAGTCGAACTTTGTAAACATTGCAGCTCAAAGACTCGAGACTTGGCTTGGACTCGGTAAAAATGACTCGTGAACATCTCTGAAGGCTAGTACCACTTACAACACACATGCTGTGGTTGCTGAGATAAGTGCATTTTGTACAATGTTTGGTGCAGTCACTGATGATCAGAGATTATACTGTTGAAAAAAACCTATGCTCCTTGTATTCAAGGGTGTTTGCTTTTAGAGGCAGACACGTCCCCTGTATGTTTGTTTTTGAATTTCACAATTCCATTTTCATATATACAGCTACAATTTATAGATAAATGTTCCTGTCTATAACACTCCCATATTGGTTGGTTTCCTACTGGCACTGGTATGTGTTTCTAGTCAACATGGTCTCTAGATGATATCCAAGTTCAAAGTGAACTGAGGTTCATAAACGTGTTTCATTGCCTGGTGCACTCACTGATGATCACAGTGATCACACTGGGTGTTTGCAGAAAACTACAACAATTGCAACACAGATTGAAGCAAAGGTTATGTTTCTACCACCAAAGCTCCTGTTCAGTCCTGTGTCAGCAGTGGTGCTAAGCCCAAAAGTTCAAAATTCCAAAACAAACAACAACTAAATTCCCAGCATAACTTATCATTATGGACTCACATTTAGCAAACGAATGTGCTGCCAAATGCGAACAGGATGGGAAACCGGGCCATTTTAGTAGAGTTTGCCTCAGAGAGAACACTTTAGTACTCTCTTCATCATGCGAGTGGTCATAAGCCTCTGAATAGTGGACGCTGATTTAAGTACAGCAGTGAAAGAGCGTCAGCTAAATGCCGTGAATGTAAATGTAAGATAAACCGTCTAGACACTGGTTTCGCTGTCTCCATTCTTAGAGAACATGTGTACCACCTTATATATAAAGTGTCCATTTGTCACATGTGAGCACAGCACGCAGTATGAACAGCATAAAATTCTGCCAGAATTTGCACTCAGGGAACAGTGTGTGGCAGTTCTGGGATTCAAACCCATGACCTTCTGTTCACAGGCGCAACTCTTTAACCACCAGGCCATTTAACTTTATGCCTGGTGACTTACATGACCAGACCATATTATAGCTACTGTATTGTTATAATAATTATTATTATTATTAGAAAAGTGCATTATTTCAGCAGTGGACAGTACTAAAGAAGGTTGGAACAGCAAAACCAATACAATAAAAGGTATACAATACAGGAGTATAAACTCTACACTATACAAATATGTATTAATAATGCAATATATACATGCTGTGATCAAACTTAAGGGCTTTTGTTTCTTGTTAGGACAACAACGCTTCACTATATTGTGTTATATTGTAACCTGCATTTGAATACACACTGTGTAACATCGCCAGTATCAGCACTAACTGGTGACTGTTAGGGTTTAGGTTCAACCTGTTTCAACTGCTTTGCAAACAAACGATATAGAATAAACTCATTATTTCTCTCCTACTGTCCCTCAGTAACCAGTTACTGCTGATACTGGCGATGTTCCACACTGCGTATTAAAATACAGGCTAGTGAAGCGTTATCATTGCACGAAAAAAGCCCTAAAGCGTGATCGCAGCGCGGATTTTGATTACAATGTATATAAAGGGGTGCATGAGTCCAGGCTTCACACTCTGCAATCAAAGTTCATTCAATTAGATTTTGCCAATCACCAAAGGATTGTTTATACAAATCAGAATCTTGTACTGAGGGCCTGGTCTGGACTCGCAATGCTCTACCTGCCACTAGCAACATAAAACTGGCATCAACAATACTGCCCCATTATAGCCTGTGTCTCCTCCAAATGCTTTTTGGAAAGAGGTGGCTGTTGACATTGTTGGACCTGTTCACATTGTTTCCCTGACTGCAGCTTTGCTGCAACTCGCTGATCATTACAGGCACTGGCCAGAGATAGCCTCTGCTCTGATGTTACCTTA
Source organism: Nannopetersius ansorgii (assembly GCA_037974605.1). Classification (NCBI taxonomy): domain Eukaryota; kingdom Metazoa; phylum Chordata; class Actinopteri; order Characiformes; family Alestidae; genus Nannopetersius; species Nannopetersius ansorgii. The sequence continues at coordinate 15,984,793 of JBBPDE010000031.1, read as the reverse complement.
GCAACCCTGATGTTTCTTGTCACTGTATTTAGTCAGGGAGGTAATGCTCTGGGCTCTCAGTTTGAATCTCTTGCTGAAAGAGATATCAGGCATTAGAGCAGCTCTGTCTATTATCTACAAGCGATTCAGGAAAACAGAAATGTTCAACCGTGTTCAGGAACTTGCAGAGGCAAACATGCAGGAAAACCTTGGAAGGCTTTTGAGTTTCTGCATACATGCAGAGTCCCCTCCCCACAATGTGACCAATGTGTCTCCTGCTGAGCTGCTGCATGGCAGGCCTCTTAACACAAAGTTTCATATATAAGCTGCCTCCAACCCACAGGGCCTCCTAAACAGCAAACGAATCTGAAAGAGAGCGAGAGAAAACAGAACACTTGGTGTGAAATATCCCACATTCTATCCAAACGCTTCTATCCAAATATCCCACAATCTATCCAAATAACTGGAAAAATGACATGCGAGGTTCATTTGACTGCATTAAGCTGCAGCCCAGAGAGTCGTTTACTTCTTTTCAAAAAGAGAAAGTGTGGAATGCCACCCACATCGCCTTACCTCAGTCATTTCAACTCCTACTACAGCTCTGCCAGAGCTTATATACCACAGTATACCACATTTAAACACCTGAAACTGTGCACAATCCTTCACCTTCTCCACCTTCTCCACAGTGTGACAGGCCCTAGTGTGGTCTAAAGACTATGCTACTTTAAAAAAAAAAAAACGAGAACATTTGTCTCAGTAATACAATTTTAATACAATTTTATGATTAGTTGTGCTGTCATTTTTTTGAAGATGATTCCTTAAAGGTGTCATCTTCGTCCCATCAGCTGCCCACTTGGATCCCCAAAACTTAGTCCTGGCTCTCATGGCTTCTCTTATTACTACTATGCTGATGATACACAGCTATAGCTGTCCTTCCAGCCAGACAACCACATGGTCTTGGCGCGCACCTCGGTTTATCTATCAGACATATCCACATGGGTGAAGGATCACCACCTAAAGCTAAACTACTGGTTATCCCAGCAAATCCTTCTATCAATCACAAGATCAATACTAAAATCCCCTCTTCACTCCTCGCCCCATCTGAGGAGGTGAGAAGTGCTATGATTGATGACGAGCTATGCTCCTCTGACTGCATACCCTCTGTGTCTCAGTTATGTTGCTTCGCCTTCTATAACATCAGGAAAATCTGGACATACCCGACTCAAGCGATGAGGTGAGTCTGAAATTGCGCACTTACCTGAGTGCACTGAACTGTGCACTGAAATGTAGTGTGTAGAGCACTGAGCTCTTCCCACTGTAGTCACGCTGCTGTGGGTCAGTGCTGTTCTAAATGGAACACTGAGGTTTGGCACTTAGTGGAAGTGGTGGACGAACATTTGCTCGCGATTCTTCAGCCGCCAGAATATCTGCCGGTTTTACCGCAGTGTCCATCAGTACAATAACTTTATTAACGTTGTTACATTTATACCAACCAGCCGCCTCCGCTCTAGCTTGTATTTCCCTGTTTGCCGCCATTATTCCACCTGTTAAGTCCCGCCCCCTCCGCTACGTGGTCAGAATGGCGCCCGATCAGTGCGAGTAGTGTTCATCGTTCTGCACAGCGTTTTTCAATGCAGCATCCGGGTTCTTTCAGAGTTTTAGCTTGGTTTTCAGTGTGAGCGCACTACGCCCTAAAATCACGCAGTAAAAGGGCACAAGTGCATGATTTCGGACACTCATCTCTCGTCTCGGTTACTGCAATGACCTCCTAGTGGATCTCCCAGCTAATACAACAAGACCCTTACAGCTGGGTTAGGACACAGCAGCTTGGCCGGTCTCCACTGTTTATTGACCTGCACTGGCAACCAGCGTCCGCCTAAATTAAATTCAAATCACTAACTCTTGCCTACAGAGTGACATCGGGGTCAGCGCCCAGCTACCTTAATCCTATCATTCAGACTTACATTAATACTCCCTCTGCTTCTCCACGGAACATGGCCAAGGTCTGCAATCCCTACACACATGGGGAACCCAATCAGGACTCGTCTCTTCTGTGGTTCTCTGCTGGAGGAAGGAGCTGCCAAAGAGCACTAGAGCGGCAGAATCCCTCTCCGTCTTCAAAAACTTCTATTCAGAGAGTGTTTCCTCTCTTGATACACTATATATATTCCTCCAATACTCCCAACATAAAGATTTTAGCACTTAGGCCTCTCGTCTGGTTCTCACTGCGTCCTGAAACTTGGGTGTTTCTTTAAATTGTAAGTTGATATAAGAGTCTAGATTTAATGTGATGTATTCTAATGCATGTAACCTGAGAACTAAACATGAAAACGAATACCAACACAACAAATACCGGAGTCACCCTATTTGTAACTTCAGCATGGAAGATAGTAGTATTTATTGCAACTTAAAAAACATCTTTTGACTTCCCTTTGAAGCCACATGCTTACCATCGAAACCTCGCCTTACCAAACCTGCCTGACCTTCACCTCCAGTGAGCTTTAGGTTGCAAATTCAGATTGCAGTTGTGATAGGCTGCCATGGCGTGGGTGACGAGAGGGAAGGGGAGGACACCAGGGCTGAAGGAAACAGAGATTTAATGCTCAACAGGCAATCAAACAGAAATACAACATGAAACAGAAAAACCCGACTCAGGACACAACAGAAAACAAACCAAATAACAGAACAGAATAACAAAACAAGGGGCAAGGCTCGTGCTTCTCACAATACGTTTTAACTCAGAAACAAGAGCTCGCTGAGCACCGAGGGACCAACGCGGTGAAATCATAATCCAGCGCGAACACAGAGCGCAGAACATCAGATTTTCTCAGAAGCACGAGCCTGCAACGGAAATGAACAGAGACACAGAGCATGAACATAAAGGCGAGAAAACAGACCATGGGAAGACAGTCAGACACAAACACGCATACGAAGACGAATATGGACACAGGGAACTGGGGCCGGACTGGGGTTTAAATAATAGAGTGGAAACGAGGGACAGGTGAAAGTAATAAGGTCGGGGAGTGGTACAAATGAGACATGGGGACTAGAAAGGGAGCAAGGGAGGAAAGGGGAAGGGAGGACTGGAGGGGAATCGGGACTAGAGGGGGCAGTGATGGAAGAACGAAAAAGAAGGAAAAGCGAGACTGATAACTAATATTCAGGGAATAGGGAGCGGTGTGTACGGGGAGAGGGCGAGGCGACCGTGACATAGGCTACTGTTTGTTATATGTAACCCATCCCAATGTGGGCATTGAGGTTCATTTGTTAAATTAATTTATTTTACTGGCAATCAGATAAAAAGTAACTGAGTAATTGAAAACATGTAGAATATCGGACCCGATAACTGGACAGGCCGATAATCAGTCGACCCCTACACTGAAGTGATGCGCAGATTTAAAGTGAAACAGACATTGAGAAGGATCAGTTTATTTTGCTCACTTACTCTAAATTTTGTCAGCAGCTACTGCACACTGATCACAAAATAATGAGGCAGAACAACTCATGCTTTGTAATCTGCCTGATTAGTCATTTTCTTATCTAAAGTATGTTAATGTACATTTTAAACGCATCAGTATTAAGTTGAGGGCTTACCTGATTGGAGCAAACATCAAATCACCCGTGTTAGTTTGTTTATCTGGAAACTAAACAACGGAGAACAACGGTCCCCATGAAAGTGTATCCCTCAGAGGAAAATAATTCTGGAGAGTGTAGTTCACTGAGCGATTTGTTCATGCAGGCACGCTCACGGTCCCTCCCTCCCTCCCTTTCGGTTTCATGTCGTTACAGCCCTAGTTATTAGCATGGGTCTAATGATACTATCAACTCACGCTTTGGTTTGATAGATGATTCAGGGCTTCAAAACACACAATATATATATTTGATGAAGCACGAATGAAAAAAATTCACAATTCTCACAATCTTCTGAATGGCATTTGAATGAAGAAAAATTTAACTGTTAAACTAAAGGCCAAAAGGTGATGCATGACTGGGATGTGGACTGGAACAGGTTTGCAACTAAACAATGCAGACACTTCAATTATCATCATTTATGCTTATTTTCCACAATGCAGGTTTTCAGATTTTGCATTGTGAAATCACGATAGTTCAGTGGATTGTTACACCCATAGTAATTAGGCCCTTAAGACTGAGAATGCTCTCTGCAAACAGAAAGTTTCTTAAAAGGAACTTTCTGGATATTATAAAATGAAAAGTTTGATTCTTTCTGCTTGGGATCTCGAGGGAATTCTCAAACAAATAACGGCAGCGAGGCAGCGGTGGAGCAGAGCCTGTTATGGAGAGGGAAATGTCAACACCATTCTCCTCCAACAGCTGCCTAAACGCTGAGAAAGAGTTCCAGATGATCTGCATGAGCACAAACCACTAATAAAGGCCCTATGTTCCACCAAACCGTACAAAGTGGAATTGGATTTCTGTCTAAGGTAACTGCTCACGGTTTATGCCCATTCCTGGACAGGGGTTTTCTGCTTTGGCAATTTTTCATTGAAGTTTATTTTCTAGGCTTAAAATGTGTTCACAAGGCCGGTTCTGTACAATTTAACTATGTAACGTTTTTGTAACTTCCCTGTCCAGGAAGAAGTAGTCGAAATAGAACTGGGTGCCATTTAGGTAATTTATTCCACGCGTTCTTGACCTTCAAGCTGCTTCTGCTAATTGCTCTCTTTAATTATTGCATGCAGCTTAATGGATTCCATCCCGATGTTGAGGTGTGCCACTGTAATTCAGGCACACTTCTCCTGCTCTGGGGGAGCCTTGGGCATACAAGCTACAGTAGAAAAGCAAGGTGGTGATCCACTCGCCCTGGAGGGACAATCGGGAAAAAAAAAATGTGATTTGGTTCCAAAAATTTGATTAAATCAAAGCAATTCACGAAGAGCAGTTTTATGAGCGATCGATAAGGAGCGTGGCCTCTTAAATCTAGCTTGTATCTACAGTTCAGGGAAGCTGTGTGTGCTGAGGCTCGTCACGCTGATGAGATCCTGCATCCCTGAATGACCGTAAAACACAGCAGCACGTCCTTCACCCAGGCCCTGCCATTCTGCTCACGTCTTGTTGTGCTCTGCGGTTTCGGGGTCCATTTGTGGTCAAATGAGGGGAAATGAATTTTCATGAGTTCTTTCAAAGCAAATTGAGATAGAATTAAAGTAGGGACTCACAAAGCCCACGGGGGCGAAGGAGGCCGCGAAGGCTGCGAGCCCCTGTTCTGTGACTGTTAGGTGCAAGGCAGCAGATGAAGGCTGTGCGCCGGCCAAGCCTCTGCCACTTCACTGCTTTTACAGCCGCTGGGAAAGTGCTGGAGATGCAGGTTTTCTAATCCATTCGCTTTATGGAGATGCACCCCCTAAAAATAATTATACTGTAGTTAGCATTATCTCAGACAGGAACTATGTAAGATGGATAGGAAAAGGGAGAGAGAAAAAAAACCCCAGAAGAAACAATGGAAAGTAAGAGACAAGAGACATTAGGATGCCACTCTCAGGAGAACACAACAAATGAGAAAAGAGTCATTAGGGAGCTGAACTCCATAACGGGTCTCTCTGACAGCTCTCTATTCAAATCCGCACTGCATTAGAGTCCGCTTCCCTTCCAGCTCGGGTCCATTCCGACTACCCCATCGATGCTCAGGCAAGATATCAGCATTAAGGCTGCTCTGCAGCACTCCTCTCAGTGTATGTTAATACATCAAGTTTGCTGTTTAAGTACATCTCTTTACCCGCTGCTTTCACGAGTAGCACAATTAAGTTGGCGCCGGGCCAGCGGGCTTTGGCCGGCAGCTCTGCCAACCCGCATAAAGTAGCTATAGAGATTTAAGATGTCCACTGGGTGGGAGCAACATAACTGGACTGCCGTCTCAGCAACTTCCACGGGTGGAAATTCACAGAAAGCATCTTTTTCTTTAAAAAAAAAATGAAATAAATAACTCACGCTAGAAATGAAGCCAGCACTAAAGGGAAGAGAAGCCAACCCTGTTTGTGCCGCCATTATGAATGATTCCGAGCATGAAAGGCGACAGTATGTGGTGCATTTCTCCGCACAGTGGGAGAGCATTTGTAACCCTTCACCTTGAGCCGAGGAGCCCACTTTTAGCGTTCGGCTCACTAATCACACAGCGGAGCGGAAAGGACGCCTAAAAGCATGATCTGCGTACCATCACTACCTCTCCCGCCGGACATCCCGCTGTGGCTTTATGCACACCTGTGTGGTCTCATAATCCAAAAGTTACTACAGGGCTGGTTGCGTAAGGATAACACATTTCTGAATCAGGTAAAAAGTAAATCTTGCCTGAGCAGAAACTTCCTGAATATGGACGTTTTGTATGAAGGGCACACAGAACTTCGGCCGTGTATTTCTGCAACTCCATTGCAAGCCTTTTCTGGTTGTTTTTGCTGCTACTCCCTGTAACCCGTTTTGAGCAAATCTATATCAGAATAATAAAGCCATATGGCTGGACCCCTTGTTTTATGGTCCAGGGCTTCTCAGCTGGTGCAAGGGCTTAAAAGCTGCAAACAAGATCAAAATTCAGCTCTGAATGGCCTGCAATCTTTAACACATCACAGCAGGATCAATATTAGAAAATAGAGTCTGCACCCACTGCATCAGAACACGGTGTTCACGGAGGTGCTTTGAGGGAGTCCTGAATGATGAAAGGAAGACTTATTCCTGAAGGGGCCATGCCGTCTATGTTGTGTGCCCTACAGAAGATTAAAGCAAAAAGACTTTCCATATGATTACCATACACAAGTGCGGCTTATTTCATGGAACGCACATCGAGACGCATAACAGACTCATGTCACTAAATGGACTTGTGTACCTCATGAAATGTTGTGAGTCGTCTGTTTCAAAGCTACGAGACACTGGAAACATTAGCTCATGAACTATGGAAGACATGCAGACCACTAGAATGACCTCCCTGAACAGACCTTCTATCCATCAGGAAACTGTTGCACAGGGGGGGCGCCCGAGGAGTGGGGGGGTTGCGCGGCGCGCAAAACCCTTATAGCAGCTGCAAAGAGGGACTAACTCCATCTGAAAATCTCTGTATCTGAATGCAGTGTATTAAAGTCACATTTGGTGTAATGGTCAGGTGTCTTATAAGGACAAAAGTAATGGGAGCGCTGTACGTGTCGGCTAGTTTTCGCAGGGGTCGGACGTCCCATTACTTTTGTCCATGTGGTAGCAAGTGGCACGACAGGACTACCTGCCACCTACCCCCCAAACACAAAGCCTCATGGGGGGGATGAGGCTTTGTGGTTGGGGGGTAGGTGGCCGAC
>JBBPDE010000031.1:15946622-15960338 GCA_037974605.1 Nannopetersius ansorgii | reverse complement strand
TTTTGGAAAAACACCATTTACTGCAGTTCAGTCAGTCTTTGGCGATATGGATATTGCGCATGTTGATATCGCCATGATATATATATATATATATATATATATATATGTATATATACATTTGGGATATATGAAAATGAAAATGTGTTATAATGCCAAAACAGTGTTTTCTGAATTAAATGATAAAACAATGACATTTTAATAATGTGACTGGAATAAACTTTCCTCTGGACCAGTCACATTTTATATTATTCACGATTTAAGATTCTTCATTTGTCACTTACACAGATATACAGGGACGATGTGTAATGTGTTACCCTGAAATGTCTTTGAGACTGGGCAAATTAAACCATTAAAGACGTAATAAAGTAAATAGAAACAAATATATTCATTACTAGTGTCTAAGGTGTGCACACCTGAATAGTCCATTCCTCCGAGTGAAGCAGGGGGCTGCCACCAATGAGGGGTGCTGGGATGACGGTAGCAGTGTTGGGATTTGAACCCACAACCTTCTGATTGCAGGGGCAATGTCCTTTAAATGTGAAGTTAATTGGAGTTCATATTCATATCCATGCATCTCCACATGAAACAGAAATACATAACACTTCTAAAAGTCGGACGCTGTCAGAAACAAAAGTTTCTCAATAATGTCACATAATGTAAATGTGATGTAATGTTTTCTGTATAAAAAGGCATTTGACGTCACATTTAACTGATAAAACAGTGCTAAGATGCACAAATAATTACGTTCAACAACAGAGTTGACTGTTAAAAGCTCATAGCTCTTGATAATAAGAGACATTTCACTTGTTACTCCCAGTATTTATTCCACATTAGCCCTACTGCTTCAAAGCAACCTGCAGATATAAACAGTTTCTCATTGCGTAAAAATTCTTTATGTAATCCTGCATGGTGAAAGAAAAAGCATTTTACACCCTTTTATTGCACGACATTCTGAATTATGTAATAATAATAAAAATACATTTTATTTATTTAAAGGCGCCTTTCTGGCACACAAGGACAGCGTACAATAAAACAAGTGCTACAAAGCATAAAGAAAAATAAAATACATAATTATTAATAATAATAATAATAATAATAATAATAATAATAATAATAATAATAATAATAATAATAATAATAATAATAATAATAATTACAGAAAAGAAAAAAATAAATAAGTATCAGAGCAAGAAAGCTCGCTTGAAAAGACGGGTTTTGAGTGTATACACAACCTTCTGGGCACCTTCTATCCAATTTCTCATTTTCCTCATGTATGAATAAAGCAAACATCTACAATGTTTATATGTTGCTTATATGTTGCAAAACTGTACAAGTTTCATGTTGTCTGTATTTAATATTCACTTTACATGCAGTTTGATGTCCCTATATGCTGTATTAGAACCTCGTATGTATTTTATAGGGAAGTCAAACTGCATGTAAAATGCATATTAAATACAGACAACATGAAACTTAGATAGTTTTGCAACATACTAGCAACAGATAAACACTGTAGATTTATTCATATATGAATTCATACAGGAAAATTAGAAATTCTGTTGCTTGTCCCCCCCCCCAGGGATAACCACTATCTCAAACCACAGTTTGAATAAAGTTTGGTGGTTTATTAAACCCGAAGGCTATGGCCAAAACAACGAACAAAACCCCGCAATGCTACCTTAAACGAAAAAATGTCTAACTACCCTTCTTCCCAAGAAAAGAAAAATATATAAACCCACTCCTACCTCCCTACCTAACCAAAAACAGAAACAACACCTCCCACCCTTTTATAAACAAAAAGGCCCCCTTTTCCTACAGGGTTAATGTAACATATACGTACCAACAAAGAGCAAGACTTAAGGCACTCACAGCACATTTGAACAGTTCCAGGTAACAATGGAGGAAGAACAAAGAAAACCAGAACGCTCCCCTCGGGTCTCTACTTCCACCTTCCTTATTCCTTTCCTTTCCTTTTTCCTAGTGCTATTTTATTGGATATCGTCTTATTTGCAGATCTAATTATATTTTTCTCACAGAATGTCCAATTTAAAAATACAAATACTGAGTAGGTATGTCACTAATCTATTAGGAGATATTTCTGGTTTATGTCCTGCTTAAAATAATGACTCCATTCATCAACACAGTCTTGCTGTAACATTTACAAACCCTGTGCACTGAATTGATTGTTTTGTTCTATGTCCACTTAAATCTGAACTTTGGGAGGTTGGTAACACCAGTATACGTTAGGTAACACCTCTTTTGTCAGTAGAAAAATGCTATTCTGTCGCAAACAATGAGGACTCAAACACGGTTCTGATTTTCTTACGCAGCTTTGGCGGGTGATTGGAGACTTGAACAATGCATGTATCAAATGTATGGATGGCTTGCTTTCTCAGAAGTGATGTTTCCGTGCAGAAAACCAACCTAAAGTAGGATTTAAAGAGCGCCTGGGGAAGTCCCTTCCTTATCTCACCTTTTCAACCTTTCACAGGCAGACTTTCCAGCGTCAGAGCTCGCACAGCCCGCAGTTTTAATGATGTGTAATCGTGTTATAATTTGATTTTCATTTGAGCGATAACAGTGTTCCATAAGCAATAAGTGAAAAATAAATATAGATGCCTAACAGCCCATTATCTGGAAACAACGTCCAGCATTTAAACATTTACAGCTAAGGCAACGCCGTTATGAAATTGTAAATGAGTAACTGGTGAATCGTTTAGGGGAGCCTTAAGTGATTTCAGAGCTTGTTAAAACCAGGAAACAATCCTGAACATTAAACTGACCCCCTTCAGTGGCTAACTTATGACTTTACCCTGAAACTATGAGAAAAAAACGCCCCTGAGAAAAAGTCCAGTCTAAAGTCCATTGGGAACGACTGAACGTTCTGTTTCCTCATTTAGATCATCTTACCGCCTTTAACAGGTAGATTACGATCTTTTTTTAGCATCAAGGAAGCAGATGGATGTTTTCTTTTCTTTTCTTTTCATTCTGTGTTTTTTTTTTTCCGTCCAGTGGACAAAATCAGGAGACACTCAAACAGAACCCGCACATTATATGAAGGTTATTCGTCCCTCTGTTGCATGCATTGTGATGTTTTTAAAAGGGCTTTACTGTCCTCAGTCGGATAAAATGGTTGTAATTATTTTTAAAAAATCGAACCATTTTTAGGCGGTGTCCTTTGCTAAAATGCCTTAATTTAACATCCTGTGTCAATGGAAACTGAGTAACTAATATTAATATTTAAATACTAAAAGGAAAGGAGAGAGAAACGTTTCATTAAAATCCTAATAATGTGAGTGTGACGTAAGGTTTTACGTATAAAAGGCATTTGACGTCACATTTAACTGATAAAACAGTGCTAAGATGCACAAAGAATCAAGTTTACCTTCGTGTTGATTTCGTTTTGCAAAGGAAAACAACAGAGGTGACTGTTAAAAGCTCATAGCTCTTGATAATAAGAGACATTTCACTTGTTACTCCCAGTATTTAATCCACATTAGCCCTACTGCTTCAAAGCAACCTGCAGATATAAACAGTTTCTCATTGCGTAAAAATTCTTTATGTAATCCTGCATGGTGAAAGAAAAAACATTTTACACCCCTTTTATTGCACGACATTCTGAATGATGTACACACAACCTTCAAGGCATCTGTATTTATTAAGGGTGAGGTTGGGCGAGTGAGCTAAAAGCAAATGTGCTTGCAGTTTCAAAATGACCCTGAGCCATAAATGGACCCACAGATGTCTGTAAGGAAGAAATGAAAGCGAAGGGAAAGCCCCCGCCTAGATGGCCATAAACACCGTCTGAGTTCAGCTCAGAGGCCAGTTTGAGGAAAAAGTCGGCCGAGGAAGTGCTGGCGAATAAACTGACTGCTTAGAAGCCCACTGACAGGGCGGATGACGTACTACGCACTCCATATTATGCTCTGACAAAACCAGTCGCTTTTGGACAGGAAAAATAACTGAGATATTTGGAAATGTGTGCCTCGAATTCCCATCAAATTCAAACGTTGAGAGTGTTCTTTTTTTTACACTTTTGCCACGAGACCACTTTTTCAGAAAGCTATATTTCTTCAATACTACATTTCAGATCTAAAGTGATGGTTCCCAGGGATGCTCCACATCCTGAAATATCTGTACATATTTTAGTTGGCAGCATTACAGCCATGGCCTCTCTTTAAAGTCACTTTAAATAAAAACTGGCACTCACCCCACTCTCCCCTTTTCCTAACCTTTTCCTCACCCAACTCTCGCCTTTTCCTAACCTAGTGCCTGTTGTCAGGTTCCACCACGATGCTTGGTGCGACTGGAAGGCCAGGATGACTTTAGGATGACAGTTAATTTAATTCCGCGAACATGTTGTCACGGTGGGCAGGAAGACACAGCCTTGTTGCGTGGCGGAGGGGTCCTGGCGTGACTGGCACGCGAGAGCTGGTAAACCACGCTGTTGGTTCTGAGAACGCTCCAACAAAGGAGTTGAGACCCGCACCTAACGAGCCCGATCTGTACTCACGGAACCCGATTTGAACTTGGGTTGGGACACGTAGCATGAAGCTTGTCACTTCACTGACTGTGCGAGGAATGTATACCTGTTACCTGCTCTAATACCTGACGTGCAGTCATTTCCGGTGCCTCGTTCCAGGACCTTCCTGTTCACATCAGCATTCTGTAGTCTGGGCGTGTTAAAGTGGGGCGATCTTCAGAGACAGCCACACTATGTCTCATGCCTTCACTCTATTCAGCACATTAGATTTCAAAGGCAAAGGCTGTATCATGACAGTCGAGGCTACATTGTGTAAACTGTATCACATTTCCTAATGCTTCCAAAGCCTGTCATCAAAAAACCCGGCTATGCAGGGAGAGGGCGTTTTGTTACTGTTGTTTCTAGGCACTACGATGAAATTGAGACCTTTATATTGCAGTAGAGCGGGTGTGTCTCCGTGATGATGCGTACTGGGAAATTTTGAGCCTCCAGAATCCATGTCTCTGGGTTGACAGGTCAACCACCATATTCAATAGCAATCAATTATACAGTAGTGGTTAATAATGGAAATTTGAGAGTTTAAAAGCATCAGAACCTACACTGGGCTTTCCATCATTGAGGAAGTGTCAGTTTTATGAACCCCATACAAAGACCCTCTAAGTCACGGCAGCCTCTCTGGGATCGACAGTCGGTGCAAAAGTGTAGTAATAGTTGACTTTCAGAATCTGCACACACGTGCATCGAATGAACTGATTTCCATCACCACCAGACTCCTCTACAACTAGAGCATCCACAAGAAACTTCGAGGGCGGACTGCTGGACAAGCTCCACAACCTCGGCTTGCTTAGGTCCTGGTTTCTTCTAATTCTGTTGCTGTTAGAAGAATTTTTTGTCCACTAATAACTCATTAAACTGTATTCACTCACACTAGTACAGTTACTGCTCCTGGCGACTGCACTGTGTGTTGTCTTGACCTTTTTTGCGCTCTCTCTGTAGTCCTGTCCTGCCTGCACCCGTGTGGTTGTAGGTCTTGTGTGGTTTCTGTTCTTAGTCGTAGAGGAAATGATAATAAACACCTTGACTTGACTTGTTGTCTGATGAACTAGGGGGTACTGTATCCCCCAATCAAGACCAAGACCCCCCCCCCCCAAGAGACAGAAGGGGGGTTCTTAACACTGTTATAAAGGCAGTATCCCTCAATTATGAAGGTTTAATTCAGATGCTACTTCACGGGTACTGAGCCATAGAAAGGGCTCCCAGTTCGATACACTAGAACAGAGTTTACCTAGATTTATCTAACCTTCATGTATAATGAACATTTTGACATTTTCAAATCTATAAACAATGCAAATGAGATTAAAGTAGAATAGCAACAGGATAAAATTAAATACACTGGTAAGTTCTGCTATTTTTAGACCCACAGGCCACTCACGTGCTCCTTGGGGGCACCCTGGTGACCGCGGGCACCGTGTTGGTGAACCCTGGTCTAAGGGTTAATTTCATAATTTGGAGACTATGGGTTTGAATCTGACACCTGTGGCCTGAAGCCCAAGAGATGTGCAGTGTTTTGTGGTCTAGACTCATGAAAGAAAAAGCGTCTAAACTCAGCGAAGAGCTGTTTTTTACATTCATCGATTAAAACAATAATTTACATTTGCCAGACACTTTTATCCAAAATGACTTCCATCCCATAACAAGTGTTTCTCTAAAAGAAAGAAGTAAATATTTCAACAGGACACCACATTTATGGGTAGTCTATGGGAAACTCTGGGGTGACGTAGAATTTCCACAGAGATATGGAGAACAAATTCAAGCTCGAATTACAAAGTGTCCAAACCTGTAGAGAACATGCCACATAAACTCCAAGCAAATTATACAGCTTGCTTCATTTTGTGAATCTGTAGTAGGAAATGTGCACCTCTACTGAAGATAGATATATTGAAGAAAAAGATTCTGCACGCCTAGTTCTCTCCAACTTATATCTTGGTTTTGGTCACACACAGGCCAGTGACAGGCTCATAATGAGCATTTTTGTGTTTTTTTTGCTTTGTGGCGGCTTCATTTTATAGTGTGTCCTGTTTAAGTGTCTGCCTACATGAGGGTTCATCATTTTGCATACACTTTGCCCCTCAAGTTTTTGTATTTTAACTGTAGGAACATATTGGTGGGAGTCACTGGTGATTATTTTGCACTTTACTTTGTAGTCCCTTTAAATTTGGCCACTTTGTCAGTGCTTTTTTTTTCCCCCGTTGTACAATGTCCTCACATATCATCACAATGTTACGTGTTTTTCAAGGTTTTATTATAATATGTCAGAAAAAAAAGGAAAATATGGAAACCAGTCTCCATGCAAAATAATACATATGATGGCATACAATTATAATGTGCTTATAAACAGTCAAATCCTTACATCATTGATGAAATAATATATACAAATGTCTTTCAAGTTTTAAAATACATCATGTAATTGTTATAACCATATATTTTACAGAACAAAGCAGCAAAATAATAGCAAATTAGCATGTTGTACCTAACCTGTAAGCTTAAATGTGCAATAAATAAGGCTCCACCCAAAAGCAAAACAATTAGACAAACATTTATCAAGAAATAGCATAAAGAATAAATAACAATGTTGCAACACTGCTGTGAAGTACAATGAGAAGTCAGGAGCTCATGAAGTTTTATTTTCAGTTCATTTCCAGTTCATCTTCATATCTTCACTTTTGGATACTGACCATTGAGATCTTACGCCATACTGTTCTTCACCCTCTCAAAAATCTGCCGCACTTTTACCGCAGGAACGCAGCCTTCTCGAAGGATGCCAATGGTACCTGAAGAGAAGAAACTCCATTAGTAAGTATCTATATATAAAATAAGGCACAAATAACAGTTATTGCTGTTTTCGGTTTCATATTACCTTCATTGATTTTCAGACAGTTGACCACCGTTGATGCCACTACTTCATTCGACTCTCCGTCACACAGTACTCCTTGAATCTTGTGTCCAAGGCGACTGTCGGAAATGAAAAAAAGCATTTTTTTTAAGCCTTGCTAACAATATAATTGGCGAGAGAACCATGCACAGTTGTTTCTCTCAGGGATTAAATGACATTTTAATATAAAATGAAGGAAGGAAGATCACAGGGGCATTTCCATGTCATGTAAGAGAACTGACCAAAGTCATAATTAAGTTGGCCAGCAAACTGCCTTTTAAATGTGAAGACCTTTGACAGATGGCCACCAAGCAGCTTATTAAGGGAATGGATCAGTAAACAAGAGCTCCAGGTTGGGCCAAGGAAAGAGTTTGATAATGCTGTATTGTGTTTTGTTCTAAGTGTACGGTCTCCTGATAAAGGCTATATTGTCTCGATTGTAATAAACGCTTATTAAAAAGCACCAATCAGCAGAATGCAACTTACGTAACGACCATGTCATGGTGTGTGCTGTCCGGTTCACCACTCGGGTTTGCGGATGTGATGGCCAACGGCCCGGTGATGTCACATAGGTGTGCAGTGACCGTGTGGTCAGGGACGCGGATCATGATGCTTTCCTTGGTCCCGACGCGGTCGTACGCTGGTCCTACACCTAAAGGTAAAAGAGTTCTTAGCGAATACCCAAGACGAGAACGTTATTCTAAGATGCATGATGGTCTTTCACAATGGTGCTCCCTTACCAAGCTTGAAGAGCCAGTCACCCTTTGGCACGATGCAGCTGATGCCTCCAGGGTAAACGTTTCTCATGAACTCCCACAGCAGAGGGCTGAATGGAGGCTTGGCTGCCACAAGCTGATCCACGCTGGAGATACAGATACAGACGGGCTTCTCTGCAGGACGGTCCTACCAAGCGGAAAGGCACATAGGTCAGCCAACCTAATGTTAATTGTTCTCATGTTTCTGTAAGTCACTGATGCCAAACGTTGCCCTAGAAGCCTAATGCTTTCCCTGCACCCACTTCAATGCAAAAAAGGGCCATAAATTAGATGATTAGTTGCTTAGAAACCTTTAAAATGTGCAGGGAGGTTTAAATGACCAGGGTTGGACATTTTAGCAGTGAGGTATCGTGTACACAGTATCAATTTCGATATTGAGCTCACTTTGATGTTATAGATCTTCTCTATTGCACCAGGGTTCTTGCAAGAAGCAGCCAGAGCGTAGACAGTATCCGTAGGAATACCACACACGCCACTGTTCTCCAGCAATTTGGCAATCTGTTGGAGCCCACCGGTCCCCCGAGAGCTAGCAGTCGGACACGGAGGTGTAGAAGTGGCTTCCTCCTTCTTTTTATTCTGAGAAAAGAAATTTAAAAAAAATTAAAACCTTTCAAAGCAAACTGAGATGCCGTATGGGATGTATATTAAAATCAAAGCATTACTTTTATCAGTGCAGGACCAACTGGAATCAGGTTCTTGGAGAAGATGCAGTTAACAAGTGATGCCAGAGTCCCGTATAAGCAAGTTATGGCGAACAATGCAAGCATCGCGACTGAAAAAGAATATTAAAGAGGATATATAAACGTATGTACTCATATTCAAGTTAGTGGACATAAAGTTAATGGACATAAAGATTTCATGCTATGCACCAGACCAGCCTTACTTTCCAGCTGGTAGGGCAGTCTACCAAGAGTGGAGAGTAGAAAGCAGACCACCATGATCTCCATGAGAGTGGTTAATGTCAGAAGAACAAGGTTGCCATAAGCAGCTGCAAAATATGAAGGTGATAGAATTTAATGTATCTTCATTCAGTTAAAACTGAACAATGCAAAATGCATGCTAATAACGTTCACTACCTCTGCAATAAATACATACCAATGAGCATCAAGAATCCATTGACCACCAGCAAAGCTACTGCTCCAGCTGTAAAGCCGCTTGCCGACTCTGTGGAAATCTGCAGACGAGGCCCTGTAGGTGGAGAATTCAATATTATCAGTAATCTAATTTGATTTAACAAAGCATGTACTGAATATGATATAATTTTGTATGCACATTTAGCACAATTCTAATATTATATGGACATACCTCCAAACCTGAACCAGGTCCACATGGCCCAAATGACCACATAGAAGGATGGGACGACAGAGCCGAATCTCTGGCCACCCTGAACTTGCAGTCGGCTGACGTATCCTTGGATGATGGTCCCTGGGATGAGCACCCAGGGGACTGTCAGGTCTAGAAATGCCAGTTGGGGCATGTTGTTTTGAATGGCTGACAGTGCCGCCACTCCATTGGTGAGGTAAAACAGAGCATCAGGGAGCTGGGAGCCCATTCCCTCGAGTGCTTCCTGTGCAGACTTCCTCCTCAGACAGCCAAGGCCAATCTGGAGTCGTTCGGTTGAGAGAGGCTGGGGTCCGACGGGAATCAAAGACTTCTCGGCAATGGTGTTGATGAGACGCGCGAAAGTGCCATAGAGCGATAAAGCCGTGAAGATCGCACAGACCACTCCGAAAAAGATGTAGTACCTATCGAGAGGGATCTGGGAGATTGTTGAGATGGTTACCAGGAAGAAGAGGGCATTGTGGACGAGTTCCAGGGTGTCCATGTTTAGGCTTGCTAGGCAGAGGACCAGAGCTGCTGCCAGGAAGAACCAGTCGCCCACCATGGCCTGTCGTCCTGTAGCTGCTTCACTCCTTCCGGTCACCACAGAAACGACATACTCCTCCCAGGTTTTCACAAGCCAGAAGGTGCAGTGCAAGCCGAACTTGGTTGTGTGGTAGCAGTCCTGCCGCAGGTAGGCATAGTAACTGGACAGGAGCTGGGCGGCAGAGTTGATGGATATCCAGATGGCCGCAACTGTGATGGATGGGAAGTACCCAAGGGCATAGAAGGCAAAGATAAACGGCGAGACCGTGTCACAGAAGAAACCCAAGGCCATGGGTTCAGCATATTTTGTGTTCTTCTTCTTCTCTTGGCCGAGACTTTGGGAGCTACTGGCATTGGTTGTCCCGAGAAGCAGCACGTTGAAAAGAGGGTTCCCAAAGCCCTTGAGGACGTAGCGTTGGGCCACTCCCTTGATGAGTAGTGCTGCTGAGCCATAGATGGCAAAGAGCAATATTGAGAGCTCCAGCACTCCTGAGACCACCAGGGCCCACCCGCCTACAAGGCCTACAGCTTCAAATACCAACGTGAGGGTGATTGACCCAAACACAAAGGGCATGATGTAGTTCACTGTGGCCGAGCAGAACGACAGCAGGAAGGAGAGCAGGGTGTATGGCACCAGCCCAGCTATAGCAGATTCAGTGAAGTGACTGGGGACGGTGGATTCTCTGCCAGAGGAGTTTGAGAAAAGGATCTCGAGTGTACTGTTGACTGCGGTTGAAGGGGCCATAGCATCTGTAAGGTGCTGGTTTGCACCCAGGAATATTCTGGTTGCACCATAACTTCCCCATAGAGCTGCATAGCCGATGAAAGCTGTGGCACTGAGATGATCATATTTGCGGAATGACAAAAAGCCGGCAACCATTTGGCAAACTCCACCAATTAGAATTAGATGAACACCTAAAAAAAAGATCCAAATGAAAACCAACATTAAAATTATACGGAAACCATGTGCCACCTTTCTGGAGGTTTGAGGGTTACTCACAGCGTAACTTAACTTTTATTATATGTTCAGAATAAAAATAAATGTCAAATTAAAATTTATAGGAAGCATTAATTTATTCACATGTTCATATAAACCAAACAAAAAAGGCACTTTTGCCAAAGGGGCACAGTAAGCTTTACAGTTTGGATTCTTGTAGCTACTGTTACATTGATTAAAAATTTATTTCAATGTAACAATTATTGATCTGTTTTTACAGGCTAGTTTATAAACTAAGCTATATTAGCCATTCCCCATCAAGGATGAAGGACTGTTTCTTGTTTAAAGACAGGGGAAGTGACATATCTACTGACATTTGGGTTTTCCACTAAGTAGCTGGTTTAATGGAGCAATGTGAGTTATAACAGTGAGATTACTTTGTTTCAGAAAGTAATGATTAAAGTTATCTCATTTTGAGATGTGATCTTAGTGAGAAACAAAAAATCTGAAAACATTAGATGACCTGCAAGGATGTTCTCCACTCCAAATGCCGGAATCCCACTCCTGGCTCCTTGGAAGTTCTGCAGCATCACCAAGAATGCACTAATGCCATTGGCCAAGAAGCCGAGCACTCCAGGCTCGCTGTAGAAACTCGCAGGAAAACCACTCGCTGATGCCATCGGGTCTGTTGACTTTAGCTGATAAGGTTGCACAAGGAAACAAAGCCAAATTATTCAATACTTTCAGTCACGTTTAGATCATCTGAGTGTTGGAATCACTTCTCCGCCTCAAGGTTATTTCCTTTAAATGATTATGTACAAAAATGAACCATTAGAAAATTAATTGATAAAATAAACATTAGCAGGATTGATATAATGTCCATATATACAGTACATGGAATTATACTGTGAAGACTTCAGTGTTTGAGCTAATTTATGAATAAACATGTATGTTCTATGTTTAATCATATTTAAGCCAGAGATGGGGACTCGAGTCGCATTTAAGTCGCACAAACAAAGACTTGTGACTTGACTTTGAATCGGGTGCTGTGACTCGTGAGTCAAAAACTCGTAAACCATGTTCATTTCATGGAATTATTTATTTATATCTCACACTCTTTCCAACGACCCAAAAAACTTTCACCTCGCCCCGGTGTCCCATTACTTTTGTCCGAGGTGAGCGTTTTTCAGCTAATAGCGGTTTCGAGGGGTCGTTGGAAAGGGGCCCCATTTAGAGTGAGAGATACATTTTTTTCATAATAAACATTTAGATTTAAGATTAAGATTAAGATTAAGATTTAACATTAAGATTTAAGATCATGACCCTGCTAAGGAACAGCCAATTGTAATCATGGGCTGTGGCCTATTAGCATGTCTTCCAAACATTTAGAGCCCAACATTTACAGCTCAAACATCCCACATTTAGAGTCGCCGTCTGTAAACATTGCCACTCAAAGACTCGAGACTTGACTTGGTCTCGAGCACAAAGACTTGAGACTTGACTTGGACTAGTGAACATCTCTGATTTAAGCAATAATAATGAAATAACACATAAAGGGTCGGTTTCCCAGACAGGGATTAAGCCTTGTCCTGGATTATGTAGTACTGAAAATAGAGATTTTCCATTGAAAAGGTGGAAGGTAGTCCAAGACTAGGCTTAATCCCAAGTCTTAAAAATAGACCCATAATGTTTGTGAGGTAATCCTAAAATGTTTGGATAGAATTTGCTCTAGTTTTGAGACTATTCTGCAGTTAAAATGCTCAGTGATCTCAAAAATACATGAATCTATCTGCGTCTTTTTCTGCCCCTATTAGGTTTTCGTTCCCTCCCTCTTGGTCACAGCCCTTACACAGGTGTTTCATTACATTCCCTGTCACCGGCCCAAGCTGACACAGGTGCTCTGTTCAGCTGCCAAACAAGTCAAACTCGCAGCAGCTCTCCGGTTGAGATGCTGACCCCGACCCAGGAGCTCCACTTAGAGGCACGGTGTAACACTGCATGTCTGTCTATAACCTGACTTCTCTCTCCTCTCTTAGGATCTGATGAGAAACTTGTTCCAGGGAGAGCTCCACAGATACCACTTCACTCGCAGTAAGAATAATTTAATTTTCTAGACAGTTTTAATGAAAATTGGGTTTGAAATAGTTGATACAGACTGACATCTAATCTCTCTCTTCTATCTGCTTCATTCAGAAACCAAAGAAATGCTTCAAAAAGGAACTTACCCCGTCGGAGAGCCTTGGTTTAAAGAATCAAGGTGAAGCAGAATGATGCTCTATGTTTATAAGAAATGCTTTTACAGAGTGGGAGGAGCACCAAAACTCCGAACCAACCCCAAAGCCATCTCAGAGGATGACATAAATGACCCACACCCAAAACAATCAGCTTCCTGCTCCAATGATGGTAAATCCCACCCAAGATGCCAAAAACACAAAGGCTTGGGAAGTTTCTGCCCTGTTTCCTTCTGGGGTGTTTTATCAGCCTTTCTGAGTTGTATATAAAGAGACGTAGACTCACCTGTGCAACAAGAGCATCCTCACAGCAGCATTGTTCTGTCCTGCACAGAGAGAGAAGACTCAGACATTTCAACTTGAAGATTGCAGAAAACCTCTTCATGATCTCAGCCAACATGCTCTCCAAAGCACAGGTAATTACTTTATATATGTATGTAGTATAAAGGCAACTCTTAGAGCAGGTTTTATTTTATGTTTCGTATTCCGCCAGT
>JBBPDE010000031.1:15932270-15946522 GCA_037974605.1 Nannopetersius ansorgii | reverse complement strand
GGAGGGGAGGAGGGTCTCATTGTAATTTGGCGTAAACGGCGTTAAAAAAATTTATCTATGCCCACCTCTAATATTGATATATTTAATGAGCTAAAGTTAAATATTAAAATATCTGAAGAAACTCCAGACCCTTGAGAATTTTCATTCCGTTTGCATAAACACAGATAAAGTGGTCCAAAAAAGAGAGTGAAGTGGACAGAAATGTCCCACCGGAGGACCAGAGGGAGAAACTAAAAAGGTGTGATGTCAAATGTAAACACAGCTTCAGATGGTTCATAGAAACTCAGTTTTGACTCTTAAACCAACACATTTAAACATGTCAGCCCATTCAGCCGATTGCAGGCCATTTACAGAGGAGTCTTGCTCTGTCTACTGTTAGAATGAGACACA
The DNA here is from genome assembly GCA_037974605.1 of Nannopetersius ansorgii. Classification (NCBI taxonomy): domain Eukaryota; kingdom Metazoa; phylum Chordata; class Actinopteri; order Characiformes; family Alestidae; genus Nannopetersius; species Nannopetersius ansorgii. The sequence continues at coordinate 15,946,132 of JBBPDE010000031.1, read as the reverse complement.
GAAGAGGACAGATGATCATGGAGGTCATTATGATGTATTTATATCATATTTAAGAAGTCATATCTTCAGCATTGGAAGCACAAGAGTCTGTTTACAGATAAAACGGTTGTGTAAAAGTTACATGGGACTGTTTTATGGGACCATGTGTAGACTAATGGACTTTTATGGCTTGTCCATGTATGAACTGACTTTGATGTATTTCCCTGAAAAATAATTACTCTCTGAATTTGATTCTGAATCATCATCTTCTGCTTCTGAAAGGATGTAATATTATATAAGAGTTTGCAAAGCAAAACGTGATTACGTGTATCCAGACATGCATTTAGAGCCTCACACACTGTTCCTTCAGCTTCCAGAGGTGTTGTTTGCACAGAAATGCAAAAAGCCTTTTCAGTAATTACTTCTGAATTAGCCGTTTCCACTTGGATTTGCAAGATAAGGACTTTTTTGGTCGGACAAAAGTGCTTTTCATGCGCTACTTCAAATAGCAGTAAGAGTGCACGGTGAACCCAGAGAGTCATTAGGCCTTGGCACACGCAACGGATACTATCTGCGTAAACGTGAGAGGGCTATTTGTGCTCGGACCAAAAGTTGCGTGGGTATGAAGGAACCACCTAGGCTGGCAGCAGTGCTGAGTAGGGGCAGGATATTTATTTATTTATTTTGACCTGAATGACCTTTTTTAACCAGTTACGACTGAGGGCCTGGTGTGTTTATCTCAACATAGACGCTCTAGCAGCGACTATCACATTAAGAAGGTCAACAGCGCCCCCCTCTGGTCTACTGGCTGTAGTTGGAAACCTCGATCAGGTTGTGGTCAGGATCTCTGAAATACAAGGAAGTGATGGGGCCTGCTGCTCCTGTCCTCTCGACCGGTCCCTCTTCAATATCCACACCACAAGCCTGGACACGCCGACATAAAACAGAGATTCATTCCATTATGAGGACACTTCCTGACCAGTATAGACACACGTCCTGTCTCTTTGTTTCCTAACATTATTATAATTCAATCGGAAACAAAAATAACATCTACATTATTAGGTAAACCCACTCTTTGGAACTGATCAAATTTACCATATAGAGTCATTTGGTCAAGTTTAGCCACCACTATAGCCACCTCCTACACACTGCTGCACATTTAAATGCTCAATTACAGTTGTTTTACTGAAAAGTTATATATTATTCTAAAAGGTATTATACCTTTTAATTGTCTTTTTTTCAATAAATAGATTTTGTGCAGGAAAAGCGTCCTATTTAAGTTTGTTTGCAGTAGAAGTTTAATAGAACATGTGATAGAGGAGCACTTTGTTTATAACTGATTACAGACTGTAGTGCAAAACTTGAGAAATGGATCATTTTCATCACAGCCGTGACTCTGATATGCCAATCGCTCGAGCAACTGTGCAGCATCAGATGAGCAATGGTCTGCAACTGTTAACGTAGGTGATATTAATAATGTGGTTCCGCGTTCATTTAAAGAAGGTGAACTAAAAGTAGTTATTTTATAGAGTTACTCTAAAGTTCTGTTTTTTATTGGTACGTTTACAGTTTCTGGTCTGAAAAGTGGTGCTTAGTTAAACCCACAATGCTCGACTACCTTCAGATGAGCGGCAACTGATGCCAGCGGAGTCTTGGTGACGAGACAGAGGTCTGCTGAACCTGGTGTAGGAACTTTGGCTTTGGGTTCAAACTCCTTCCCAACTTGATGCAAGTTGAATTTCTGATTCCCAAAACTCAAGGCTTTGCGGTCTCCCTGCAAGAGACACAGAGTAGTAACGGAGCAGATACGCTTGACATATTGCATTCACATCACATGATAATTAGGATCTGATAACTCCTGAAAATTCCTCTCAACACTATTTGGACAAAAGTATTGGGTCACTCGACCATCACACCAGTCTTTAATGACGTTGCATTCAAATACACAGATTTTAATATGGAGTTTAATATGGAGTCTGTCCCTCTTTGTAGCTATAACAGCTCCCACTCTTCTTGGAAGGTTTTCTAAAAGATTTTGGAGTTTCTGTGGGAATTTGTGCCCATTTATTCTGCAGCATTTATGAGGTCAGACACTGATATTGGACGAGAAGGTCTGGATCACAATCTCCGTTCCTGTTCATCTCAAAGGTGCTGCATGGGGTGGAGGTCAGGACTCTGTGTGGGCCAGTCAAGTTCTTCCACACTGAACTCCTCCAGCATGTCTTTATGGAGCTCGCTCTGTGCTCTGGGACACAGTCGTGTTGGAATAGAAAAGGTTCTTCCACAAACTGTGTCCACAAAGTTGGAAGCATGACGTTGTCCAAAATGTATTAAGCATTAAGATTATTGGCCCTTACTGGATGCAAGGAGGCTAGGACAAACCCCGAAAAACGGTGTCCCAATACTTTTGTCCATGTAGCGTATGCCGATACAAGTTGGTAATTCGTTAGCTGTGCAATGCTGCCACCGTGTGCCTAATTATTACACACCATAACGTAATTTTGGAACATAATTCATTAGTGACATTCAAACCTTTTTATGAGATCAATAGAGATTAAATATGTTCCTGTAAAGGAGAAATGAATGGACCTGCGCTACCTTGAAAGTGACGACTTCCATCCCCAGGACGGAGGAGTAGAAGTGTGTGGTTTTCCTGATGTCCCGGACCGTCAGAACCAGGTGGTCCAAATGGCTGATTTGTACCGGACTCGAGCTGCTGAGGCGGATCCCAGCAGGACCATTGAATACGGCAGACTTTATAAAAGGAAACAAGCCACATTTTAAAACCCATTTGTTGTTGAATTATGTACTTTTAACTCAACTCCACCACAAACTCGCATCGACTTTCGCAACATAGCATTTGTTCTTGTCGACGTATTCTACGAATTACGGTACAAGGAAATTCAGTGTTTTGAAACGAACGAAACGGTATTAAATGTATTTTAACAGATTACTGAAACAAATTGGTTAGCTATAGCCAACCAAGTAAGCCTACTTATCACTACTTTAACATTTAACTCGGGGGCTTTTATAGTTCTCCTCATCTTAGATCAAGCTAAGTGCAGAAACGTTAGCGTCTCGAAAGATAATCAAATAATCGCTGTATTTTATTACCGTGGTGAAGATGGCATGGCGAAGAACGCGGCAGGTTGTTAAAGCCATTGAACCCGATCGGATGTTGTTAATGTAAGCTTCTTCACGATGCTGAAGCTCTATCGTACTTTCTTAAGTCGCTTCCAGTTTAGCTAGAGAGGTCACTCGAGAAGTTCGGGGGCGCAACGCTTTACCGTAAAGCCTGACCTTACCTACCTGTTGAAGACGGACAGGTAACAAAACACTAAAGTGGCCTAAAAGTCAAACATGGACACAGAACAGGACACAGGTGTGAACTTCTTTCTTTGCATTAAACCCATTTACCAAGTGAAGCATTGCCCAATGTATGTGCTTTCAGTGGTGCGGAGAGGTCAGCAGGGGCACTCTGACTGGTCTGCAGCAAGCTGAGATACACTGTTCTGACAGATTTCGATTAGTTTTTTTCAGCAGTTTGTGCTATAGTACCAGACCAGACGAGCTAGTCTTCATTATCTACAGGCTTACTGCCTCGACACGCTAACCTTCAGGCTCACCAGGCCTTGGACACCAATGACCCTCTCTCCGGTCTAATGGTCGTCCTTCCTTGGACCAGTTTTGATGGATACGTCCCACTGCATCCTAGAAACACCCATCAAGACCTGCAGTTGTTAGATGCTCTGATCCAGTTGTCTAGACATCACAATAAGGTATCTGTTGGAGTCACTTTGGTTCATATCCATTTTTCCTACTTCCAACTCCAAAAACTGCTCACTTGCTGCCTAAAATATCCCACTCTGGGCCACTGGAAAAACTTCACCTGTCCATGATGTCCATTACCCTCTTTCATAAAACCACAGTAAGCGTTCCAGAAAATCTAAGCAACTTTCTTAGCCCAGTTAAACCAAATATGATGCAATAACTGCATTTCAAATAGGTAACCTAGTGCTAACATTTAGACTGTTAGATGGTATTGGGTAGAACATAATTGTGAGTAAACTTGTAAATTGTTTGTTAAACAAGCAAAAATCATTTTCAGCGGGGGTTAAAATTCTGCACTCGGGCCCAGAAGAGTCCAGTTATGTCACCGGTATCGTCCATCTGGTACCTGTCCTGACTATATATATATAGGGAGAAACATTCGAAACGTGAAGATTTCCTAAATTTGTTCCTATTTAGTAAGGAACATTCATTTTAAGGTTCAGGTTCCTTGTACTGATAAGTGCAGCCTTCCAGGACTGCTTCATATTCCATAGAAACTATAGGGCCACTGTGGTTGCACATATCTTTATTGTAATATACAAATAACATTGTGGCTTAGTGAAGCCAGAACAGACTAGTTTGTAGCTGGTTCTCAGCTCAGTATACTGCAGAAATGTCCAATGATTGTGGAGAAAACACATGGTGCAAACATAACCTAAACCGAGTGGCAATGAATACAAAGTCAATATAAAGTCAAGTCGCCCGGCTACTACTGTTCTTTTTTTTCCTTCCCCAGCTTGATTTGAGAGAGAAACACAAGCCCACACAATTTCTCTTGAGGTTCAGAAGATCATACCATGACTCATTCGGGTTAATAATAGAGCAAACGGAACACAAGGCGAAAAAAAAACAAACAAACCCAATACTGACGATGTGCAGAACTAGAATTAATTTCATAGTGAGTGGTAAAAGGAGCCCCACGTTCAAAATGATTAAAACGTCCCCCACTGCAGGCTCCAGAAGTTATGTCGGAGGAACTGCTGGATTCTGTTTTCACAACACAATGGGTCGGAGTGCATAGTTAATGCGGTCAGTTGGTGAGCAGGTAAGGATAATTCAGATCCATTCCCGCTGAACGCAGTTCAGTGAGGAGGAACAGTGATGTAAAAATTATGAGACCCTAACAAAAACACTCCTTACATTTTTTTTTTAGTGGATTGGCCGCTTGTGTTCAACAAAGGAAGCTTATAAACTAAAATGCAACAGTGCCACCAAATGTAACTTGCACTTTTAAACCAGGTTTAACTGAACTAGCTTAAGGACATCAGGACTAGGAGGTTGCATGCCAACAGAGCAAAATACAAATATCTGATACTGCTGCCAACAGGTGGATACCATCCCTGGAGTTGAACTCCGGTTTAGAAGCACTGAGTAGATCTTTTTTTTTTCCTTCTTTTTCTTCAACCACAAACTTTTTATTCTCTTGAAAGGAAATCGTACACATAAAAACCCTACTATATGATTTTGATACCCTTCTAAGTGTTTGAGTTCGGCACAACAGTGTAGTGCTATTGCAATATACAGAAAGAACCTGTAAAAAATAATAAAGCGTTGTTTTCAGGCAATATGTCTTCATTTTGAACGTGAATATTCACAGTCTACAAGAAGTTCATACAGGTCAAATTCTTTACAGTCTTCCCCATTTGAAAATATTGCACTAACATCTGTGATATGTAGGCAAGTCTACTCATTTCTGCAGTTGATGGAAATGGAACGAGCATCTCTTTATACCACTGTCAAAGCTGAAAAGCACTGGAAGCAAATGCAATCTAATGGGAACATAATGCTTCGTCCTTGTATCAGAATCATTTTCAGTTTCACCACAATATTAATGGATATTCATTCTTTACAAATGTCTTATCCTCAGTTGCTTTTTAACCCTGAGGGATGTTCATCATCTTTTTTTCAGAGATTAAGCCAAGTTCTGGTCTAAAAATGAAGATTTCTCCTTGGCCGTGTACTTTAGTCCATTAGGCTAAGCCTAACCTGTGTCAGGTAAACCCAGTCCAAAGCTAAGGGAAAGGTTCTTGTTAGGCCAAACCCAAACCTAACCTATATAAAAGCATTTAATAACATTACATTTTCTACATGTATGCATACTTAAGTAATGACGATGCTGGTTACTCCTTTTGAAAACCTAACATTGCGGACGTGAGTCAGAACCACAACAGGTCCAAACAGTATTTGAAAGCCCCCCCCCCCCACCATCCCAAAAAAAAAAAGTATATAAATAGATCCTTCAACCTTCAAGATGCCATTTAACCACATTGCACCTTGGCTCATGTACAAACTATTAGTTCTCAATTTCTGATGATCAAACTGACTTGGATAGCATAATATTCAGGGGAATCTTCATGTATGAGCAAGCAAAAGAAAGGATATTACAAATATATCAACATATGTGCCACTGCAAATGTACTCTGCACTTCGGGTAAAACTTTCCAATGGTTTAAAATAGGTTGGGTTTGACAGTGTCTATGAGACACCTCACATCACATGGTACCAAATGCTATAGTAAGGCGAAAGAACAGTTGAAATATGATGAGGCTCCACTGTGTCTAGACAACGCTCTCACGGTTGGCAGAAACGAGGACCGCCCTGCGGCATATCGGGCACGTCGAGTTCTCTGAAAGCCAGCGGTCGATACAGTGCACGTGGTATTCGTGCGAGCAGGGCAACTTGCGGAGCTTGTTGCCTTCTGCGTATTCCGTGATGCAGACGCTACAGGTCTTGAGTGCATCACTCTCGCCAAAGTTGCGCATCGAGAGGTTGTCAATTTGCTCTTTGGTGAGGCCCCTGGGCTGGTCGTCATCTTCGTCATTGAGTAAGAAGAAATGTGCAAGTCGCAGAAAGGGCAGAGACGCGGTTTCCTCCAAGCTAATAGGAGCCCGAGGCCGTGGCCTGCTGTCCCGTGGCTGTGAGGGCGACGCATTCTCCTCCCTCTCCTCTGTCCGTGCTTCGGAAGCACCAACCTGACTTGAACCTTCTGGACTGCTGATAACGGAAGCATTAGATGCAGAGGCACTAGCTGTTTCAGGAATTCCTGGTGTGTCGACGAGATCTGTGGAGGGGTTGGAAGCGCGGTTTGAGTCTGATGAGTCAGAGTCGGAGTCCATGAAGTAACTGAGTTCGCCAAAGCCGGTCATGATCTGTCGGATCATGGACTGCAGTGCCAAAGAGGTGGCCTCACCAAGACCGGCGTCGGAGATCCTTCTTATGGGAATGCGGATAGTGCTGACATACGTCCTCACTCCTGCCCGCTCGGAACGGGAGAAGGTCCTGCGGAAACCCCCGCGCTCCGTTTCATACAGAAAAGTGTTGTTCGAGGTCTGTGAACGAGACCGGGTGCGGTTAGCAATGCTGTCTCTTTCGCGGTACTCACCAGGCCGCACCCTACGTACCTGCAAGTCCAGCATTATAGTCGGAGGGCGCCGGCCTGAAGCTCCTGCTTCTCCAGCAGGTGCCTCTCCTTGCTGGGGTGTTAGAGGTGGCTCAGCAGCTAATACGGATTCTTGGCTTTCTGCCTGGATGTTATTCTGCCTGGACAAAACGTGGAGGCGAGTCCTGGAACTGCCCTCTTCCTGGACTTCTGGGACGGGCTCTTGACTGCGAGAGGGCAGTCCATTGCGGGCCTGAGAGAGTCCATCCAACTGGTCGAGGTTAAGAGGTAAACGACTCCTAGCTGTGCGGGCCCTGGTTCTGCGCTGTTCTGGGCTTGGGCTACGTGCTCTAATCTGTCCTCTACGTGGTTCTACTGGGGTAACACTTGGGGGAGTTAAAACCGGACTCTGTGGGCTAGACTGGCTGGCAGTAGGTGAAACAGCGGCAGTAGGTGAAACAGCAGCAGCAGTAGCAGCAGCAGCAGCAACAGCAACAACGGGGAGCTCAGGCTCTACTATAACAGCCATTTCCTCCACCACAGGCTCCTCGACCACCTCTGCTGGCTCCAAGGGCGTCTCCATGGGCGTCTCAGGCTCAGACACAGGGCCATCTGGAGGGACGGCGTCTCCTTCCAACCGCTCAGCTTCAGTCTGTGTTTGCTGTTCAGCTATGCTGCGATTGACATTGATCTCCAAGCTAAAACGAAAGTCTCCGCTACTTGGGTTGGTTCGGCTCACCGCCCGCCATGACTGGTTGCCCCGGTGGCCACTCCTTGTGGTGTTGCCAGTCTGACGCACAGTATTGAGCCAATCAAGAAGAGAGTCCCCATTGGATGCTTCTTCCGTACCCTCCGATTCTGGGGCTGAAGAAGAAGAGAACTTTTTTCAGCACTGGAATCTTCAAAGCACTTCAAAAGAAACACATAGGTAGTCAAATAATTTACAAATAAATCTGAAATCATCACAATACCTGTGGGCTGCTCCCCGTTGCCCTCAGGGCTGCCGCTTTCAGTGCTGTTGCTGCCCCCATTGGGTATCTGCTCAGGGCCATCTTTGATTTGCTGAAGGCGGTTTGACAACTCTTCTTCAGTAATCTCACCTGGCAAAAGAAAAAATAATTGTTAAAACACTGAATATGTTTGACAAACAGGGTTTTTTTCCCCAATATCTGGCACTATGAGTCTGTTGAAAGACGGCTGTTATGGCTGAGGAGGCAAGTCGTCCACTTTATTGATTAGACGAAAACAGGACGTAATTACAGAAAGAAAAACTTAAATCAGACAGATTTTTTATATCTTTATTGACAAGGTACATGTAGAAAACAAATAATAATAATAACATATGAGAGAATGTGTCATGCATGCAAAATATTATTCCTTCATATTATATACTTCATCCAAATAAAAACCTATGGTGTTCCAACAACTAGCAAATGAGGTTAAACACATCTATAGACCCACTCAAACAAAAATCACCATATCACTGTTACCCCTCCTCTCCTGCGAAAACTGTCCCAAACACAGCGGTGCGTTGATACATTTAGCCTTGTTTAGATACATTTTTCTGTGACTTTCTACACAAATATCACCTTCTGTCTTTTACAAATGTTAGTCTCCCAGTGTGCAGATCCATATTAAAACTCTTTCCAAATTACAGAGTCTTTCATCTGAAAACTGTTTACTTGCCGTAGCACTTTCCATCCTCTACACTGGGAGAGTAATAGCAGGAAGGAAAAGAAAAAGTCAATCATAAAAGAAAAAGCCCACAGGCTGAAAGAGCCCAAGTGATTATAATGGCATTTATAGGTATACAGGTATAACTGCATTGTGTTAATTTCATAAATGATTAATTGTCTATTGTAAGATATGACCAAGTGCCTCAAACATGAATCTGCAAAAGACATAACCCGTTAAAAACTTGCTTGTCCTACAGCAGGCATTTTATTTTCATCCAGATGTGACGGTTTCAACCCGAAGATGTGTACATTTTTATTACGGACATCTCTGAGTAAACCAATTGGTTAAGAGGTTTATGGTCTATTTTTCATGTTAACTTGTTTAATTTGCTGAAAATAAAACTATTCATTTCTGTACTAAAAAGACCAAGCTTATATTGTTCAGTACCTGGACGCCAAAGACAGTTAAGAGTATCATATTAACAAATAGACATTTTAGATAGTCAACCAAATTTTTCTTATAATTGATCAATTTCTTTAGAAGAACTAACAATATGTGGAACATTCTTGGATCAAATTGCAATTCTCCCAAACTGCTGCCCCAAAAAATATGTGAATCAGCAACAGGACAGTACTGAAATCCACCAGACTTACCAGGACAAGACCTGTCCATTCAATGCCATCTCCTGGCAGGGGCCTCAGCTAAAGGATGCTCCGTAATAACTTTCCTTTCCACTGTCCTGGGACAGAAATGGATCAGCCGTCTTCAGGAGGTCCACAAAATTGAGAAGTGGTTTTGTTTTAAGCACAAACAATATTCAAATTATGAAAGTACAACACTTAGCTTCACGACCAAAACGGCTTTATTTCTTTCTTCTCGAAGTGGAAATAAGTGTTCTTTGCTCTCGGGAAGCATTATTATACATGAACAAGTTCAAACCAAAGGACTTGGTTTGAGAGGAGTTCTGCGTATGTATCTCTGATAACCACAATACAGAATGGTCCACATCGGCTCAAGATAACCATAAGTCATCAGTGCGTACACCCGAACGCACAATTAGCTGAGCTGACTGCCAGCCAGCATCACGTTTATTTCTGCATCGCCAAATTCTAAACGTTGAGAGCTTTCACTCTGCCTCCAGAAGTTCTCCCAGGTACAAAGAAAAAGTATTAAAAATAAAAAAATGAAGTTAAAGTATTAAAAGAGAATGTGATGGTCAGCAGGGAAATTAATGGAACTGAAACAAGACTCATGCCCTAACCTTTGTGGACCACAGAGTAGAGTAGTCGTATTTGATTGCAACCATTTTACCAACACGTTTATCACAAAGTAAAGTAAATGACCCTGCTTACATTTGACACGTCACCAAACCAAGACCCCATTATCAAGAACCAAATATTCTATCTAGATTAAAACAGCTAGTGACAAATAGCTGTCACCTTAGCAATCAAGAAAACGTCAAATTTGACGGCAAACTCATGATTAGTTAGAGGAGAAAGCACTGAATTTTAACTCAATCAGAAGATTTACAGTTTTCAAACATCTTAGTCTAAATTAATTCATGACAAACCATAAGACAAGTGCAGATCATCATCCGCTCCTGAATAAACACTATTTCCGAATGAAGATGTGAAGACGGACAAGATTTACAGCAGCTTGACAGACTACTAACATATTCCCTTAACATCTGGGTACCCACTAAGGTATTAATGGTTTTGAATGTTAAAATATGCATATTTTTTAATATCAGGTGTAAATTGGTTCTTTGTTCTCAGCTTCTGTTGTATGTATTTCCTCAATCATGACACCCCCTCTCCCCCCCAAAAAAAAAGAAAAACATTTCATCTTTGACCTTTTGTTTGTGTGTTGGTGGGGGGGTCCTCTATTTAAACTCGAGTTTGCAATCAAATTGGACTTTTAATTACTAAGGAGACTAAACTATTTTCACTATCTGTTTTAATTTAATATGTGAAGACAGTTTGAAACAGATAGTGAAAAAAAATGCTTAATTACTTGAGTAATTAAGTAAAGTCATATTGGATTGCAACCACTTTACCAACACGTTTAAATAGATGGGAAATAAATGGATCAGTTACCTGGTGTGCCAAAAAGGTTGTTGTCTCTCATCAGTCTGTAGTCTTCCTCACTCAGGTTGTTGACAAACTGGTAGAAAGCCTCCTCTCTGTCCAGGCGGTCCCTTTGCTGCCTGCGTTGTGAATCGGACTGTTCACTGCCCCCTTGTTCTGCATTGTCTGAGCCCTCCATGGCTGTTAAAGCCAAAAATGACTGTCAGCACCACCTGGAGACAGGGAAGCCGAGATTTACAACCCACAGATGTATCTGCTCGTCAAGAGAAGTTCAAAACCGAGGCTTAAGAAGCCAAAGGAAGCGTTCACTGTCTAACTCGAGAAACAATAGCATCTGACCACTATTTCTATGCTGTGCAAATCCATGCTAAAATGATCCAATGGCTTCGTGAAGTTTACCTCTCACTCTAAATGTGTAAAATACCATAAAAAGGAGATCGATACAGAAACACTGCTAAAATTATAAAAACAAAATGGCATCGACGACCAAAAAGACACCATTGTGAACCGTTTTGGGTGTATTTTACAGCTTAAACTTCAAAAATGGACACTAATAGCGAGCCTCTGCTCCAGCAGGAGTGAAAACAAAATGGCATCAAGAAAGAAGGCCTCTAGCCTGTTAGCGTCGTTAGCTTAGCCATCTGACAGAGGTGAACACTTGATCCAATTAGGAAAGCAGATAATTTCTGTCTGTTGTTTGGACCAGAGAGACACCAAATGGCATCTGCCTTATCAGCTACTACTGCAGCTTAAATGTGTCCTGTAATCTTACAGGAAAACGTTTATTCTTTAATCAAAAAATACTGTTTTACTCGGTCCCCTTTACTGACAATAGTAAGACCTGCTACAGCCTGCTCTGCATTTTTAGCCACTAAAGACAACCCTTAAGGTCTTCCAAACCAACTAAATGAATCAAGATAGCAGTTTTAGGTATGTTAACCTGAAACGTTTAATGTTAAAAACAAGGTAGCGAAAATATTTGTATTTTTAGCCACTAAGGACAGCCTGGGTAGTTCATTAATGTCTTCAAAACCAACTAAATAAAGAAGGATAGGAGGTTGGAGGTGGGTTAACCTAAAAGGTCTCGTTTAAAAGACATTAACCAACTTGTGCATTTTTAGCCACTAAAGGCAGCCCGAGTAGTCCATTAAGGTCTTCCAAACCAACTAATCAAGCAGGATAGCAGGTTTGAGGTGGGTTGACCTAAAATGTGTCATGTTAAAGATAAATTAACCATCATATTTGCGTTTTACCCAGTAAAGACAGCGTGAGTAGTCCATTAAGGTCTTCATAATCAGCAGAAGAGCAGGTCTGAGGTGGGTTAACCCAAAAGGTCTCATTTAAAAGATGATTTACCCAACAAAATCACTTTCAGTAACGTTACTGGGTCAAGCTAACGGAAGACGGCTAGCTCGAGTTAGCTCACTTAATATTTTTCCAATACTAGGCGCTTTTAAACTGCTCGTTTGGAAACATAACTAATCATACCTTAACAACGAAAGGCCTATTTAAAATCATGGTGTGATTTTTAACAAAAGGGACCAAACTAGCGAGCTAGTGAAGCTAGTAAAGGTGAAAGGCGTATTTAGCATCGCTAACGAGTTTAGCATGAGCTCTCTATTGTTAAAAACACTGTACAAACGACTCCTACCTTTCGTAATAGGATGATACTCTCAACTGATGCCTCTTCTACTTTCTGAAGCTGGCGACGTCGTTTAAATGTGAAACTAAGAGCTTTTTATCCAAGTGTGAGTGGTCTGTTTCTCCAACATCGGTCTGTTATCGACAGTCTCTATTCCGGAGTTGTGGGAACATTGGAGGCAAAACAAAAGTCCCACAGAAACTCAAAAAATACGAAAGTAAAAATAAAACAGTTCTTGATTCTGGAGTGAAACACAACATTTCTATGATTTTGAAAAGGAGACACAAAGTACGTAAGAAAAAGTCAGATTTGATTGCAAACACTTTCATGTTTAAATAGAGCAGAAATCACGGAATTAGCAGATTTTCCACATATCAGAATCAATGTAGGGTAAATGATCCTGATTACATCAATAATGAAAAATTAAGATAGCAGGTCAAAAATAGCTTAATTACCTGAGGAAGAAAGATAGTGAGAGTAATTAAGAAATAAAGCACTGAATTTCCGTCTGTCAGGAGATTTACAGACATTCTGCATTCAAACATAAAAGTCTAAATTAATTAATTAATGAGACACATCTACCACAAGACAAGTGGAGATCAGCATCCGCTCATGGATAATTACTGTTTCTGAATGAAGATGTGAGGACTGACATAGTTTACAGCAGCCCACTCTACTAAAAATGTACTCCTTTAACATCTCGGTAGACGCTTAGTAAGACATTAAGGATTTTTAAAAATACATATTTTTCAGTATCAGGTGCAAATAAACTCTTTGTTGTTAGCTTTCGGGAGTTCGGACTCTATACTCGAAAAAGATGCTAATTAAAAAAAAATACCCAAAATATTAAAATCAGTATTTATGTGTACTTATAATTTATTTGTACATCCAGCTTTATATTACATTTATATTAGAGTCTATACTTTTAAAAAAGATAACTTAAAAAAAGTAAATGTTAAAGTAATTATAAGTTTTTTAAGTAATAATAATTAATTAATGTTTACATTTGTATTGGAGTTTTAAAATATATTTTAGCAATATCAGGAGCTCTTTTTTGTCAATTTCTGGATGTGCTGACCTCTATTCTTCATTATTCATTAATAATAACTAATTTCTGCATCTACACCACACACACACACACACACACACACACACACACACACATATATATACTGCTCAAAAAAATAAAGGTAACACTTAAACAACACAATGTAACTTCAAGTCAATCACACGTCTGTGAAATCAAACTGTTCCCAATATTTTTTTG
>JBBPDE010000031.1:15916540-15927305 GCA_037974605.1 Nannopetersius ansorgii | reverse complement strand
CCACCGTGTTGATGGTCATGGATGATTGCAAGTGTACAGTCCATAATTTTCTTTCGTTTTTAGATATTCTGGAGAAATCCACTTCGTATTATGACAAATGTATATCCCAAACCAAAGGGTCGGAGCAGTAACAAGTTTTCGACAGAGTTTTTTCCACAGATATGATCATCGGACGTCAGCTAGAATCCGCTCTCTGTGCGGAATGAACGCTGTCCATATCTTCTTCTGTGCTTTTCATTAAAGCGTCTTAAAGCGCTTGCTCGTCTGTTCTAATCCCAGAGCCACGCTAAGCTGAGGTAAATGGAATTTGGAGTTCAGAATGAGTGTGGTTTTGGTTAAAAGAGTGGTTATGTACCACTGCCAGCTGCAGGGGGTGCTCTTTAAAACACAGCATTCCAAAATAATACGGGAGGAACCCGGAGTGCCGAAACACTCACGGAATCTCGACGTAGAACCGCCTTAATTCATAGAAATGGATAGAAAATGAAACAACTAGTATTGATAGATTTTGCTTGAACATTTGGCACACATTTTTTTTTTTTAGAATGGATGCTAGATTTCGTGAAATAGTGCATTTCTATACAGGGACGCGGGCAAAAAAAAGTGAATTTTTGTAATTTCCATGGCTTAGAACTGTCCCCCTAAGACATGTTCCAGTACAACTCCTGTAAAAGCATAGTAAAAGCATAGGAAGAAAATCATAACATCATTCCATCAGTAAGAACAAAACGTTAATCTGATATGTCTTCGATACAAAATGGTCCCATTATGTGCTATTGATGTCTCTGGGCCTACAAAGGACGTTGATTATCCTCGATAGGAGGCTGAGCATTTCCCGTAAAAAAGTCAGGCAGTACGAGGGAGACGGCAAGGAGAGGTCATCCTGCTCTGCATACAGAAAAGAAAAACAACAAAAAACCTAAAAGGGAAGCTTACTTTTCACAAGTGTTTCTTTTTTTTCTTTCTCCAAATAGCTACATGTTTCCAACGAGGAATATAATTACAGAAATTTAGGGCAGCAAAATTTCACTTAAAAGGAAAAAAAAAAAAAAAAAAAAAGGCTCCCCCACATATTTATCTTTTTTTTTCCTCTTCAGACAAAAAGAATCAAAACAACTACAAGGAAAAAACAGCAAAAGCAAGAAGGAAAAAACGCAGCCATGGTAGTTAAATCTCAATCAAGCCAACACAATCACTCAATAGGTAGTTTGCAAGTACAAGAAGTTTCTCATGCAAGATAGCTATATCTTCTTCAGGGGTGCTGGGGGAGGGGGGGGGGGGGTGGCAAATAAGGAAGGTGGGTTAAGGGTAATGTAATTTCCATGCATCTCTGGCGTTGACTCAGTGCAGGTGTCAGGGCTGAGCAGGAAGTGGTGGGGAAAGTGAGGAACGTGCATCAGCAGCTAGTTACAAAATATTACCTCAGTTTTTCAAAAGAGGTCATCAGTGCTATGTCCTTATTTGGGTCTCGCTCAGCCCGCTTGCCCTTAATGTTTTCAATCCGAGGGAATTTTGCACTGGTCTTGTGACGGTACATCTTTTTGTGCGCGGGCCCGTTTATGCCAGGGACGCCGAGGCTAGGCTTGTCGAACATGTTGCAACCCAGAGCCAGCTGTGGGAAAAAGGGGTGTGAGGCGTTGAACTTGGCTTGATTTTTGCCACCTTTGCCTCCCGATTTCCTGCTTTTTGCACCCATGGCAGAGGCAGCACCTTTCTTCTTGGGGTCAGATGAGGTTCCTGCAAGGATTTTGAGAGTCTTTAGCTTCAGGCTGTTTGCCTCGGAGGGTAAACAGATGTCGACTGCAGGGGCCCATATTGGCTCAATAGAGGCCATCATGAAGCGCTGCACTTCAGCCATCCCTGACACGATGTTTGACAGTATATTCGACGGCTCTTCAAACTCTCGCTGTTCGTCGGCCTTACAGCTGCTCTCCGACCAGCCCATTCCTGGCCAGTCCTCAGAGCCACTATCTGTTAGCTGGTGTTTTGTACACTTGGCGCCCCCTAGTGGGCCGCTACCACCCTTTTCATCCAGTAAGGCCTTGAGCTTTTTGGATGCACGGGAATTCTGTCGTGGGGTCTTAACCTTTTCCCCCTTTGGAGCTTTTGGTGCTTTGCTTTTTTTAGTGCCTTGTCCCGCAGTTTGCTTGTTGCTGTTTTTCCTCTTCGACTTTGTGCCTTTTGCGCTGCTGTTCAACGCGATCTGCTCGTTTAAGCCGGCTTGACTCTCTCCCTTCTTTTCTAAGCTTAAGTGGCTGTCATCGTTAAAGCTGTGCAACTGAAACTGGCGACTGTCTACCGTGAATCCAGGCAGATGGTCCTGCTGCTCTATCATGTTGCAGTTCCATTTCATTTCTTGAGAGCCCTCAAGTGTAATCTCGGACCAATTCTGGACATCCTTGGCCTTCCCCACTATCTTCAGCTCTCGCCCCACGACCTGGGGGGATAAATTGGGCGTCTCTGGGGGCGAGAGTTCCGACAGTGATGTGTGTCTGAATTTATCTGGAGTGAAGTTGGAGATATCCAGCAAGTCTGTGGATTCCCTCAGGGGTGTGATTGCATCAATACTCTGCTGAATCACCAGTTTGGGACTGCAGTGGGCCAGAAAGTTCTCGTTCACATCATCCTCGCCATCCTTCTCGCAGGACTTGAGACTCAGAGAGCTGTAATTGCTGGAAGTAGCTGACAGCGAGCCAACTGAGTCGAAACTGATGAGCCTGCCGTTGTCAGTGTGCAGTGTGCCTCTTTGAAACTGTAGCTGGCCCTCCACGCAGGGAACCTGACATACTTGAAATTCTGCATCAGGCGGCAGCGCCTGCTCAGGCATGTAATTTTTTTCATAAAGCATTCTGTTGCTTTCCAGTCCCAGCTGGCTGTACCCTTGCACTGGCAGGTTCTCTGACACTGGCATAGGCATGGCACTTGAGAAGTCGCTGGGCAAGATGTCCGTCTCAGGGATTTCAGTAGCAAACTGCTGGTTCGGGCAGAGCTGAGACTGCCACACCTGGGTAAGACTAGGACAGTTCTGGGGTGACTGTTGGAGTTCTGATTCAGAGGGTGGAGAGAGTACACAGCTTTGGGCCAGCTGAAGAGAAGCAAATCGTGTCTCCTCTAAAGAGAGACCGAGCGAGTGTTGCCTGGGGGTCTGTTGAGAGAAAAAAGAGACACCGGTGCCACCCGAGGAATCCGAGGCATCTAACAATGTCTGTAAGTAGCCCCCGGGGATAACAGGTACGCTCGTAGCCACATCCTCAGATGACGTAGCGTTGTTAGGGGAGCAGGTGGCAGACATGAAAGAAAATTTTTCAGTGGCCTCGGCTGTTCGGCTCTCACACAACTGGGGACTGTGTTCAGCCGAGTTTATCTCTGTTTCCTTCCCACCCCCTACTGCGTCTTTATTTTCAAGCACAGTGCAAGCGTCGGTCAGGTTTGTCATGCTTTCGCTGCTCTCCTCAAGGTTCTTCATTCTTATGCTTCTTAGCCTCGCTTCGCTTTTAAATTTCCGGATTTTGACTATTTTATTTTCCAGTCTCCTCTCCTCCATCTCTTGTGATCTGCTCTTTCGGGTCGTATTGTGTACGACGCAATTTGGTTCTAATGCACTTGCACAGCTGGGGGCCGCTATTGTCGATGGCCTTGCAAGGGGGGAGGCCTCCTCTTTAGAATTAACTTCCTGCCTAGGATCAGAGGGAGACAAGCCCTGCTTGTGGGGTGATTGCTCCACCGTCTGAATCCTCTGAATCCTGAGTCTGTTTGCTAGCTTGTATTTTCTTTTGGGAGGACTGGAACTAAAGGATCGATGGCGGCCGTTAGGATGGTTAAGATTGTGTTTATCTCCTGCAGCCAGCCTAAGCTGTTCCTCTTGCTCCCTCTGTTTCTCCTGCCAGAAATCCTTCAGAGGAGCCAGCTTTTCATATTCACTGATGGTGTCCTTGTTTAAGCTTACAGTCGTGACTGCTGGATCAATTTTGCCAAGCTTCACACACATGTATTTTTCTCCTTTGAACCTGTTTATAATGATATATTTGATTATCACAGGCGGCTCCTTGCGGGAGGATTTTCTCCTCTTTTTAGGACACCAGTCGTCATCCTCTTCCTCTTTTGGATCAGAAGGCAGTTTTTCGCGTTTTTCGTTGTTTTTTTCACTCTCAATAGAGTCAACATCATAAAGATAGTCATCACTGAACCTGGCTTTTCTCTTTGCCCGTAGTCCGTAGTTTAGAGGGTTGGAGGAGCATACATTCTTTCGAGAAAATGAGTTTCTGTGTTTGCCCACATGGAAAGTGTCAATCGAGGAGCCAGTGCTTGAGCTGTCATCGCTGTACTCCCCCGAGTCTTCAGCCGAGTTGCTGGAATCAGTGAAGTAGTTCATTTTTGGACTATAATCAAGCGTCCTGTCTAAGGAGCTGTCACTTCCATCTCCTTTACTTTCATTTCCTAGTCCGAGTTCCTCAGGTTTGGTTAAGAGTCCGTCCTCACTCCTCTTAACCACACTGCTTTCTTTTTTTGTGCAGTTCACCAGGACACTGGGGAAAAAGTTGAACTGCGTTTCCTCCTGAAGGACATTGGTCTTTTCCCTCATGTTGTCCTGGAACGACTCGTAGCGGATCTTCAGGGAACACACGTCGCTGCTCAGCGTAGAATCATCGTCATCATCAAACATGTAATTGTCTACGTCCTCCTCCGAGAAGAGGTTCACCGAGAGCTCATTTTTTGAGCAGAGGTCCAGCAGCTCCATTTTACTCTCACTGATGAAGGACTCAAAGTAACCCCAGTCCTGGTTCGAACTGGTGAGGAGACCCTCTTCCCCATTGCACTTGTCCAGCAGCAGACCCTCATACAAGTTTTTGGTGGTCTGATCTGGGTCGTTTTCTATTTTTTCTGTATCCTTTTTCTCCCCCACATGAGACTTGGGTATGGGAAAGCTCAAAAGCTGGTCAGACAGGAGCTGATCCCCATAATTAACTGTCTCGTTGGTGCTCATGCACTGCATGCTAATGTCGGAGATGGAGCAAGCGTCATACTCCCGGTTTATGTCGGCCAGTTTGAGACCGATACTAGGGTCGGTGTCCGATGCCTCCTTGGTCTCAATAATGCAGCCCAGGCAGGTGCGGCTCTGCTGGATCAGGCAGTCCTCGGTCAGCCCGGAGACACCCATCGGCTCCATCATGGCGAAGGGAGGCTTGTTGCTGTCTTCAGACAGGGACCAGGAGCTTATACTCTTGGTAACAGCGGATGTGAGGGATATGGCGTGACTAGAGGACTCATCAGTGGGCTGCTCAGGAGCCTCAGCGAGAGTCTGTGGTGAGGGTGGGCTCGGGAGGCGTTGCTCCCCTAACGCCAGGGCCACTCTATGGCAGTCTGATCTCCCTCTCTCGGCACTCAGTGCTGCAACCGAGGAGGACAGGGGGAAGGCGACATCAGCGGCACTGTACAGCTTTTGATTACCTCTCAGCTCACGCAACCCTGGACAAAGACAAACAAAAAACACTATCAGCACTCTGTGCCAATGACACATGCCAATATAATACTGTTAACATAAAATAACAGTAAGTAAATAACAATGAATTCAATATCATCAGATGAAGGCATTCATATGCATGGCAGTGGTGGAAAGCTAGTTTACACAAAGAGATTTTATGTTAGTTTCCTTTGAATAATAAGGCTCTCAGGTAGAAACGGCACATGTTTGAAACAATATAATCTATGCCACATCCGTCGGTCTGCCTCTTTATAAAGCTGTTGAATTAAAACAGCACCATATGAAACTGTATAGATGATACGCACTATATTATTCTCATGGTCAGCCTATAGCTAAACGCTCTGGACAAATAAATCAACAACAACAAAAAAAAATGTTGATTAGATGAATGGTGCTTTGTAACACTCTCTAACCTCAGCACCTGAAATTACCTCACGACAAGCTTTAAAGGCACCAATTTCAGTGTCAAATAAAAACCACAGCTGCAGCAATTTTCTAAATGTGTGTCCTCTCATTAATTTAATTTGGAGTTTTCAAACAAACATTTCAAAATTACATATCGGACCGCAGATATAAAAATGGCTAATGCTAAGAGCAGGTGTTTACTGAATCTTTGCCTAGTGGGGTCTTAGACTAAACTAGCACCAGAAAAAAATACATATGTATTAAATACACATTCTATTTATTTAGATACGGGTCGATTATGTCGAAAAACATCAAAAATATCGATTTTCTTTTTTGGTCTTATATTATATCATGGAAATAATTGCGAAAATGTACTTAAATGGCTGTTTAATTTGAGTTGCCACTCTTAAATCTTACAAAAATATGAATTATTTGATAAGTATTTAATAAATATTTTGAAATAACTGAAGCTTCAGTCTGATTTAATGTATTTTTCTAAGGATCTAAATGCCTGTAGTAAAATGTTGGTGTTGAATACTGGGTGCATTTCTTTGAATGCTATGGATTGTTACAGAAATCAACAAAAATGTTGCATTTTCAGTTGGAAAATGGTGCTGCGAGACCAGAATTCAAACAACTGTAACTTGACAACCGTTGAAGATGCAGCTTTGACCAAGAAATCATTTTAAAGCTTAATTATTTGTTTTACTGATACCAAAATCTCAATGTAAAATTTTGGGTCACTGTGACTAATTTTGCCAGATCAGGTCACATATTTAGTGCCTGTTTCCAGAATTTGAGGACACGGCATTAACTTAAATAAAGAGTTAAAACAAACAACAAGACGAAACAATTTCTTTTGCATTAATAACTGCTCTCTGTTTGTGTGAGCGCATTCTTGTCTGGATCGCTGTGAGGTTTCGAACAGCTGAGAAGTTAATGGTCCAGCTGAAAACAGATGGAGCCGTGAAAACACCAGACCCCTCCCAGCCATGACATTAACCCAAGCAGGAATGAATGCACACATACACACTTTCACCCAGACGACCGCACAACCATATTCACACTGTTTTTGCAAGAGTCCAGTTTGAGACCCGGTTATTTCCCAGGTAAGTAAGAATTAGTACATTCTGAAAAAGACAATAAATGTAATTGTAATTGGCCCAAAAGTTAATGTAAGAAAAAAATACAAGAACCCTTATGGTTTAAAGGTGTAAGTCAAGCTCATCGGTCTGAAAAAAAGTTTAAAGTTCTAGTGGCAATTTGGCAATCAAGGATAGACGCTTAGAGAAGTTGTTCCCAACCTGGGGTCCGGGTCCCCCTTAGGGGGCGCTAGAGATCACAGTGGGTGCACACAATTTTGTCAAAATTATATTTGTACACATTAAATTCATAAAATCCCAATGTCTGAGAAACGTGTGTGTGTGTGTGTGTGTGTGTGTGTATACAAGTATAAGAAAAAAACCTACAACCGCTGTTTATTTTTTGCAAATAAAAGTTTGTAATTAATCACTTCATTCGTTTTGTGTGTCTATGTGGGTAGGAGTTGGGGTTGGGGGGGCGTGGCTTGTCTCGGACACAGGGAAGGGGGGTTTCAAGGAAAAAAGGTTGGGATCTATCACAGGGGGGTGAAGCTCTGGTCCTGGGGGGCTGGTGACCAGCACAGTTTGATGGTTCTCCTCAAACACATTCACTAAACCCAGCAATTAACAGGCGAGTTGAACCAAGCAGGGAAACCACCAAAACCTGCTGGACCACGGCCCTCCAAGACACCCCTGGTCTATCAGAAGAAAAGATCTCAAGTCTGGGCCATCTACATACACCAGAGGTCTTATTACAGTGTGAAACCAGGCCAATACATGAAAACTATACACATACATAAGTGTGTACCTAGTGCTGGACATCACATATGTAGGGAAGAGGCCTTGTGTAGTGAAGCTAGCAAGTATGCATTTAAACATATTGAATAAGCTTGATATGCAGCACTTGGCAGCTGCTGAATAACATAAAAAACTCTCATTAGGAGACTTTGGTGGGTCACAGAAGCGACTGTAGTATGTTGTGTGTGCCCAATCGGGGTTATCTAATAAAGTGTTTCTTTTTTTGTGTGACTTCCTGTCTATTTGGGCCTAAAAAACACCTTACAATATTATTGAATATACTTTTCATTTCCCAGCATGTCACTGTAGAGGACAACAGGACGATCTCCGTGTGAAAATAGAACTGAATGAAAAAAATAAAAAAGTGATATTAACCCAAAAACACATTCAATTTGATCAAAACAAAAAAAATTCTGTATCTCTTCTGTTACTTGTTGCTTGCAAGGACAACAAAACCTGTATTTTAGTTCAGCAGTGAATTATAAGTCCTAGAACCTCCTCTGGATAGTTTAGTTGTGATGGTCCTGGTTTTCTTTGTGGTTCCTGCAGAGGAACATCTTGCATTTGCTGCTCCTCATGTATGTCTTGCGAGTGCAGTCCTTATTCCAGCATGCAGACCCTCACAGGAGCATCACTGGAGCCCAGGGTCTCCTCTACAGAACACTATAGGGCTTGATGGGGGTCTCCAGATGCTTAAGGAAGATACAGGAGAACAAAATGTCCACTATAAAGGACAGAAGTGAATGGGCCGGGTCTCAGGAGGATAAATATGGGTCATCTTGATCTACACATACAGGAAGACTAGTTTAAACTAAAAAGAGTTTTTTTTTTTTACAAAACAAATCAGGTCTGTGAGTTACAGAGAATACGGCACATTGTATTCAGTTACACTTTGCGATCTAATGTAACACTTTCAGTGTTTATGTCTTGGAATAGTCTTCGCATGTTAGTCCAGAATCCTCAGCTGTTCCAACAGGCGAGTGCTGCTCTTTCTGCCAAGCTGTGGAGCAGAGACTCACGGGGAGCTGACAGAAGCTGACTAATTGGTTCTGACATCAGAGGGTGAGAGGGAAGTAATGTCACACTTTCCACTTGCTATCAAAAGATCGGCACGCACTTTTAAAACAGAAAGTGAGGATTCGAGGGTTTTTTTAAAACGATTTTTGTGATTTTCTGTGGTCAGACACAAAGGGCATTTGGGGTGATTAGGATTTTCTGGCAAGGGGTCCAGAAACGAACCACTGCCAACATCCTGGACGTACTTTACTGAACCGCCTTGTTTCACCATTAAGATTCAGGATCCTCAGCAGCAGGTCTATGGAAGAGGAGAGAAGAATCCCCAGATGGGCTTCCTGTTTACTGAGGTTTCACTGCATGTTATCCCCTCGCCTGGCCTTGAGCTACGACTAGCCTTTCCTATGTGCGGCGCACATTCACAGAGAAATAGAGATCAGAACGTGATTATAACCGCTAACGAATAACTTGCGAATCCAGGAAGATTCTGATCACGGATGGCCTTTAAGGCTAAATAAACAGTGTCGGGTTAGTAAGCTGATTTGGACCCGGATTGGTGGAGGGATCCCCAGATGCTTCTGATTTCTAGTTGGTGGGCAAGTCCTAGTCCAGGTCTGCTTTCTGCCAGATAGCTCTGTGCATAAATGACCACATGCCTGCCTGTTTTGACATGGCAGAAGGCGGGAGGGGGAAAAAATCCCCTACATTGATTTGAGATGAGCCGAAACAGCAGTGTGTCCATGCATGTGTCTTTTCTCTGAGGCTTTTAAAGCGTGTTCACTAACCATTTTCATTTCTGTCTAAGAACTGGGAATGCACGAAACATCGGCAGGCGATGGGCAGAAATGCATAACAGTAAACAGCAGGGATGCACCAAAATGATTTTTGGCCAAAAAACGAAACTGAAACACAAAAAAATAAATAATTATTATTAAATTACTAAAATAATAAATCTGTTACAAAACTATGAAAATATTTATTTAGCATTCAAACAATGCCCAATATAAAATACAATTTGAACTTATGTTACTTGCCCCCCTAGAAGAGCCTAAAAGCAAGAAAGCTGAAATATTCTACAATTAAATCTCTTCTCTCATAAAACCAGTGAATTCAGGTGTATTTTTAAATTCTGAGCGAAGTGCCTGAACACAGTGCGTTCAGAACAGGAGCTTTAAAACTGCTCAGGGATAAACACCATTCTCTGTAGGCCTTTAACAGAAGAGTGTATTAAACAGAGACTGCAGCCCATATATTAATATATCACTGGAAATCACTGGAAAACTTTCCTGCCTTTTCAGAAACACAGATGGAATGTGTGGGGGGGGGGCTGGAAGGGTCTCCCTCTCCTGGGCTCCTGCGGGATGTTTTTGATTTTATATGAGAAATGAATCCCGACGGTGAGAAAGTCTTTGGGGGTGAACCCCCTCTAGAAATTTGATTGCGTCATCACTGTTTCGGTCACATTTTTAAAAAATGCCGTTTTCAGCTTAAAACTTTTGGTGGACGAACATTGGGTTCATCCCTAGTAAACAGGCTCTCATTCCTGGGCCTGTGCATGTGCGTAAATGAGCTGAATGTTTAGATGAGGTGTTTTTGTAGGAGAGACCACAGCAACCTCCATGGCTAGGGACTGGAACCTCTGACAGGATGGATACCACCACCATCAACACCACTACAGTGGCTAGAAGGTTCCAGGCAGGACCACCACCAGAGCACCAGGAGTAGTATTTGAGCTACATTCCCCTACCCCTGTATGTTGCTCAGGGTAGGAGCGTCTGCGGTATACAATGCTAATTAAAAACAACATGGCGTACAGACACTGCCATGTCTAATAGTTATGCCATGACTACACTCAGGGACGTCACTAGGACGGAAAGACAAGGAGGGCTTAGCCCCCAGGGCTGTAGGAAGGAATTAGTGTGTATAGAGGCTGAACACTTTTCACCAAACCTTTCCTTTCACTTAAGGACACAGTAAAGTTCAG
>JBBPDE010000031.1:15835090-15850944 GCA_037974605.1 Nannopetersius ansorgii | reverse complement strand
TTCTTAAGCACTGATGTACGTCGCTCTGGATAAGAGCGTCAGCTAAATGCCGTAAATGTAAATGTAAATGTAAAGGATATCTAAATTAATACTAAAGGAGTGTAAATTAAATGCGCTTTTAGTCTATAACTATAAAAGTAACAGGGTTGAAGGCTAAGCTCCTGCTGTATATTTGATCTGTGGAACGCTCCAGATACTTTAGAGGGGTGAAAGAGATCCGACACCACAGATGAGTGAATGTTCACGGGAATTAAAATGATTTTCTGAAAATGTAACAGACGACCCATGAAAGGTGTTTCAAGTCAAATGTATTCAAATGATGGAGATGTATGACGCACTGAACAATGGGACGAGCATGAGTGCTGTTATGTTGAGTTAGATGTTTTGGTGTTAATTTGGAACATGCACATGTTCTGAAGGATCTTTTATCAACTTGTGGAATCACCTTTCAGAATTACATGGGCATGCGTAGCATTGGTCCCTTTGATTACAGAAGATACAAGGTTTTCAAACCATTCCGTCGTCATTAATGAAGGAAAGCTGAACTTGGAGTCTCAGATTCAACTGAAGTTCTTAATTTGAATTACGTGAAGACGGATTATAATCAGTGCATTTCACGATATCAAATAAAACAGGCCTCCAACTAAAGGAAACGAGGCTTGGAGGAATAATGACCGCGCTGAAAGACGCAGGATGACCAAGAGGAAGCCGATTCCAACCCCAGTGTGAAAAATCATTAAGGGTACGACAAAAAAATTAGCCACTATAACAAAAATCTATTTAGAATGTTTTATTTTCTTCTCTCTGCAGCGTCTGATCACATCTTATGGTTCAAATTGCTGTTTTATCAGAGCGCTGACCTCACCAAGATAACGAGGCATCGGATATTTGCTTAAGGTGCCGTTATTCAAAACAGCAATTTATATAAAGTGTTCATGTTACATCCAGCGAATACATCTCACTTACAAAAAGCCGCCCGGCTCCGACTCGAATAATAGGAGACTTCGATCTTGTACAAAGCCATCATGTTATATTAAATATGTACACATCCATGATAAAAACAGCTACCTGCAACTGGTAATCACAAGGAAAAATAGAATAATTTAAAATAAGTTTAAACATCTTGATACTCCATTAAATCTGTGGTTCCCATGCTTGCTCCTGGAGAAGACCATGCTTGCATATTGGGCTGTTTAAGTGGTAATAAGTGGTAACTGATTAAAACGGCTTGGATAGTGTAGTTTCTTAACAGGGACAAATTTTACCCACTGCCTGTTTCTCGGTTTAGAAAAATTAGCTTTCAGTTTCAGCTTCACGTGTTTGTTCAGATTTCACAGAATTTTATTCTACTTTTCTAAAGACGTCATCATGTAAAAAAAAAAAAAACAAAAACAGTGAAACACTTTGGTTGCTGCACTCATCTCTACAGCGACTGATGGAAAGTCCCCAACCCTGCTGCCCTTCATGGATCTGACCGAGCTCGATCCTGCACCCAGGTCAGGACACCAGACTGCACAAAATAATGTGTCTAATGTGACTTAAGTCTAGGTTGCTCACATATAAAAATAGGCTTCCTATAGTTATAGTGGGAAGAGAGAGAACACTAGAATATGCAAGGCAAGGCGCTCCAGTACACCAGCATGGGGAACAGAAAGGCATGGGTCACGTAAGTGTGACCTGTGGATATAGAAGATGCCATTTGCCAGTTCTAAAGAATTACTCCAGAGTTTTTCAACGTAAAGTCTCTCCGCTTGTGGCACACAGTTGTATCGTTTCCTTTCGTTTAGAAAAACTCTGTTTGACTTCTCACTATTATTACTGTGTCCCAGGCCAACATTTTAGCTGCACTTTTATTAAATATAGGCAAATTTCAAAACTGTCTGGCTTAAACGACTGCATGCCACTGATCTGCAGAGACACAATAGGCTGAAAAACGCAGGCGCGCTGCTGAATTGACCGGCAGAATTACTCAGAGTCAGGACGGCCTGAGGCAGCCCTCTCATCCTCTGTCCACTTTCTAGAGCAAGCCATGGGACGACATGAGGCCCCAAAATGGCAGACTCTCCAGAACGACCTCTGTGCGTGTGCACGTGAGTACGTGTAGACGCCAGATCCTCAGCAGGAGCAGTTCCCGCAACCCTTGACGCTGTTGAGGATCTCCTCCTGCAGCTTCCTGCGCTCCTCCTCCTTCTGCGAGACGCGCTCGGTCTCGGCCGGGGCTCTGCCGGGGCCGTTGCTGTTCAGGACCTTGCTGTTCTGCGTCTGCCACAGATCGGCATAAAGGCTGCCTGGCATGTTCAGGAGCGTGCTGTGGTCTCCCCGCTCGGCTACCTTGCCCTAAAGAGATAAAGAGAGAACAGGAGGAATGGACGGAATTGAAAGAAAAGAGGGCGAAGGGACAAACAAGAGAGTTGCATTGAATGGGAGAGACAAAGAAAGCAAAGAGGGAGAGATAACGGATGAGGCAAGAGAGAAAGCGGGGTGACAGGATGAAAGAGACAGAAAGAAGGAATAAGAGACAAACAAGGGAGAGAGAGAGAGAGAGAGAGAAGATATTAACTCACAAACTTATACAGAGCAGATAAGGTTAATGGCAATTAACAGTGTATTTTTTTCTCCATGGTTGTCATGAGCTCAAACAGTGGAGTAACATACTCTACTGCAATCCAGAGCTCTTCATTCCTCATACTGCTGTGCAGTAATCGATAAACAAAAGCTACGCTCACGCACACTCATATGCACACGTGCAGACACATGCATGCACGCGTACACACACAAGCATACACACATGCATGCAAACACACAGTCTGGCAGTTCATGCAGGCTTTGCCCTGGGAGTGCTTAAAGAGACTACATGAGGGTATTATGGACCCATTCATCTATGAATCATCAATAGGAACGCAGAGGCTTAAACGCGCCTAAAAGGCCGCCAGAGCAGCTGGAGACGCTCCTGCAGCAAATAGGAGCAGCGAGCAGATCAGCACAAGATCAGGAGCCACGGCAGAGCCAAGGGAGGAGCAGGAGGGAGGGAGTGTGAGTCAGAGAGAGAGAGACAGAGCGAGAGCGAGAGAGAGAGAGAAAGAGAACGAGAGACAGAGATGAACAGATAGAGAGCGAGTGAGAAAGAGGAAGAACGAGAGAGATAAACAGAGAGAGAGAGCGAGAAAGAGAAAGAGGGAGAACGAGAGACAGAGAGATGAACAGAGAGTGAGCGAGCGAAAGAGAGAGAGAAAGAGAACGAGAGAGACAGAGATAAACAGAGAGAGAGAGCGAGAGAGAAAGAGGAAGAACGAGAGACAGAGATAAACAGAGAACGAGAGACAGAGAGAGAACGAGAGAGAAAGATAGAGAGGAAGAAAGAGAACGAGAGAGAGAGTGAGAAAATGAGAGAGTGAGAGACAGAAAGAATTGAGAGAAAGAGACACAGAGAGAGAGACAGAGAGATAAACAGAGAGAGAGAGTGAGCGAGAGAGAAATAGAAAGAGGGATAGAG
The DNA here is from genome assembly GCA_037974605.1 of Nannopetersius ansorgii. Classification (NCBI taxonomy): domain Eukaryota; kingdom Metazoa; phylum Chordata; class Actinopteri; order Characiformes; family Alestidae; genus Nannopetersius; species Nannopetersius ansorgii. The sequence continues at coordinate 15,847,451 of JBBPDE010000031.1, read as the reverse complement.
AGAGAGAACGAGAGACAGAGATCAACAGAGAGAGAGAACGAGAGAGAGCGCGAGCGAGAGACAGAGAGAGAGAACGAGAGAGAAAGTGAGAGAAAGAAAGAGAACAAGAGACAGAATGAGAAAATGAGAGACAGAGTGAGAGACAGAAAGAGTTGAGAGAAAGAGACACAGAGAGATAAACAGAGAGAGAACGAGAGCGAGCGAGAGAGAGAGAGAGCAGAGACAGGCCAAGAGACTGAGAGAACACACAGCGGCCCTGAACAGGCTCACAGGCTGTGTGTGGGCGCTCGCAGCACTGGGTCTTAAAAGACTGCCAGCAACAAAGCAAAAGTATGAAATTAGCTGCACAATGACAGGCGAATGTGTCTCCGGGCTGTTTTCTAGTTATTGCCACAATTACTACATGCAAAAGCAGGCAGGAGCGCATGCCGTATTTTTAGCAGTCGCTGCGTTTTTGCAGCAACACGATTGTGACCCATTTCGAGACACTAGGAACCAAAAGTAGGGAAAAGTCTGGAAAGTCTCCCAATCTCAACCCCACCCTCTTAGGAGCAACACCAACATCAACACTGATCAGATCCAGACTTGGTTATAACACACAGCCGTGGTGAGGACTCAAAAGAGCTGAAACCAAGCAACACAGATGAGATTTTACCTTCATATATAGCTGCCTTAATAATAAACACAGGTGGGGAGAGCAGTAATGTATGCATTATTCATGGAATACTGATGAATGAACACTATCTGGGATACTAGCTCACTCTGAGGTGCTGGTAGGAGGACAGACAAGCACACAACAGAACTTTCTGTCGGTTTAATTACTTTTCAACCTCTGTAAAGGAGTCTGAAACGATCAGTGAACAGCAAAGCGACTCAGATCACACACAGCCCTGTTTACATCGTTTTGTGCAGCGAAACCTACAGACAGAAATTATGATTTTGGTCATTTTTTGATAAATTGCTTCTAATATGTCTTCTCTTGTAACTTTTTTGTGCGATTTCCTCTATTTGGCCCTAAAAAAAACACCTAACAATTTAAATTTCTTTGAATATATTTTTATTGTTATTTCCCAGCAAGTCCACCGTAGAGGACAGCAGGACGATCTCCGTGTGAAATAGAACTAAATTTAGAAAATTAAAAAGTGATATAAACCCAAAAACACATTCAGTTTGATCAAAACAAAAAAATTCTGTATCTCTTCTGTTGCTTGTTGCTTGCAAGGACAACAAAACCTGTATTTTAGTTCAGCAGTGAATTATGTCCTAGAACCTCCTCTGGATAGTTTAGCTGTGATAGTCCTGGTTTTCGTTTCGGTTCTGCAGAGGAACGTCTTGCATTTGCTGCTCCTCATGTATGTCTTGCCAGTGCAGTCCTTGTTCCAGCATACAGACCCTCACAGGAGCATCACTGGATCCCAGGGTCTCCTCTACAGAACACTATAGGGCTTGATGGGGGTCTCCAGATACTTAAGGAAGACACAGGAGAACAAAATGTCCACTATAAAGGACAGAAATGAACGGGCCGGTCTCAGGAGGATGTGTGCATTTCTGTACTTTAAAGTTAATTATGCTCATAATGTATCAAGCAATTTTATTAAAGCCTCGCAGCTCCGGCTGTACTTTGTTCATGCAGAGTAATTTCACTGAAAACTGCATGAAATCTGATCTCAGTGGATAATGTTGTTCTGAAGCTCAAGTTACTTTTCTCAAGACCTTCTATTAGATCTCAAGCTTCTGCGCTGTGTTGAGTTTACATTCAGGTTCTCATTTACTTTATTTATTCCACTCATTTTATTCATTACCTGAGAACAATTTTAATTTGAACAATTTTAAATTTAGAATAAACAAAGTTAGTCACTCGGTTACCAAAGTTACAGAAATCACATTCATTTATGAAGCTTAAATTTAATTTACTGTTTCTGCTTTAAACAGAGCAAACTGCTGCGCCGTGGACGATGGTAACACACCTGGAGCACTGCATTATGATGATGGAACTGAAACTCGTGATGGAAAGTAGCTAGATTTGGCCTCAAATGAACACTATTGCTGCTGTGCAGTAAAAAAGGATTACAGTAATCCCTTGCCTTTCACACGGGGTTACGTTCCAAGAGCACCCGCGTATGGGGTGGAGGTGGCTCAGTGGGTAGGATACTTGCCTCCGGACCAAGAGGTCCTGGGTTCGAATCCTACCTTCAGCACCACCACTGGGTTCCTGAGCAAGACCCTTAACCTAAGTTGCTCCAGGGAGAGACTGCCCCCTGTAGGTACGGAATGGAAGTCGCTTTGGATGAAAGCGTCTGATAAATGCTGTAAATGTAAATGTATAGAGGGAAGAAAAAAAAGCCAAAAAATGTCTATTTTTACAGTGTAAACCCTAAATCTGCCCCCAAATCTTTAATTTTAAACTCAATTTAATGCATTACCCTTAATGAAAATGGAAAGGTAAACCTGTATTTGTCTCTTAATTAAAATTGCCCGCCAAGATATGCAACTTGGAAGGTGCGTGACAAAAGTATTGGGACACCGCGCCGAGGTGAATGGGTTCACATGTGTGAAAACGTACAGAAAAAATATATTTATTGCCACCAAAAAGCAAAAATAAGTGTAGGATATTTGCAGTTTCCGCTTTATTGTGGGCATTTCCACATAAAACTATGCGTTCGGTTCTCAAAAAAAAAAAAAAAAAAAATGTGAGTGACTGAATCCACGATCCTGATCCGCATAAAACTGGGGGATCACTGTATTTTCATTTAAAACTATAAAATAAGAAAATGCTCACACTACACTTAGGGGTAAAAATAAAAATGTAAAAAGTTCTCTTTTAATTAAACAACAAAAAAGTTGTCTGTTGGTGCTTGTGTTGTTCTGAATTTTGAAGATTGGAAATGTATATCAGTCCAAAAATATCGGTCTCCTTGATTCCTAATAATTGAATTTACTAATTATTGGACTTTGACAAAACCATGATAAACCTATCATTCGCCACTTTGAAAATAACTGGGGTGATTTTTGAAGGAACAGAAAGTCCATCCAGTTAACTTTAACACGGTGAGTCAGAACCTGTTCACTAATGAAGGGGGTCAAGCGTCACCACAAAGGCACATTCTCACTGTTTCAAGGCCAGTTTTAAAGCAGAGGACCTACAAGTTTCACAGGGTCCTCATTTTTAAAGCGGTTCCTTGTTTTTCATCACCAGCACAATGTTCAAGGCCACCCTGGTGGTGACAGCACTGCTAATGCATTTCTCTAGTTTGGATAAAGAAAAAAGGCCACGAGACAAATATATTATACTTGTTCAGCTCCCAAGTAGTGTTTTTGGTAGTGTCTTAATTTTTTGTCTAGTCTTCGCGTCAAGCCATCATTTTAGTTTGTATTAGTTTTAGTAATATCTGTACTGTTTTAGTTCAGTTTCAGTCGACTAAAAGTCTGAGCATTTTGGTCTTATTTTACCCGCATTCTCCACCACTATTTTCCACCGTTTTAGTCAATGATGGTTGTATTTTAGTCTCTTTTTTTAGTAATGCAATTCGATTTAACCCAGTCAGTATAGTGTAAGTACCAAGTAGAACAGACTAAATCTACATTTTCTTTTAGTCAAATCTATTTTACAATTCAAACAAGATTATCTTATTTTTATATTATTGTTATCTTATCGACTCAATACTGTACATCTGTTCCAGACACGGAAGACACTCTGATTCGAATTTACGTGTGTGTGTGTGTGTGTGTGTGTGTGTGTGTGTGTGTGTGTGTGTGTCTCTTTTCTCTCTCCCTGGCTGTATAGTGGCCCTGCGTCCCAATACTTTTTTCCACTCGTTAGATTTAATTCACATTGCCTGTCAATAGACAAAAGTATTGGGACGCAACACCATTCAACTCTAAGGTCCATCTTCTCAATACTATTTTTCTTCCCTCCCTATTATACAAGGAATAACGCCTCGTCTTCTTTTAGTCAACCGACATGGAGACATTTTAGTACAGTTTTATTTTATAAACCACATTTAGTCTTGTTCTTGTGTATTACATGATATATTTTGTTATAGTCATCATCAAATGACCAGCATTTACGTTGCGCCTCGTCTCGCTTTTGTCATGTGATAACTGTTTGTTGACGACAGCAACACTACTCCCAAGTGGCACGGCTGGCTAAGAAGGCGGTGTCTTACTGGTGGGAATCAAAGCTGGACTCCAGGATAGGAACACAACCTTCTAGCCCAAAAGTCCAACTACCATGCTCTTATTGGGGGGGGGTGGATTATAATATAAAATATACAATATTGACAAAATACCATAATTACATTACGGCTACACCCTGTGACTATGATATGCCTTGCTGTATAACATTAACATACTGGTAAAGCCTTGATGCGACATGATTAAAGAATGGCAAGCATTATTTCAACCAAAATAACAATATCTGGGTGAAAGTCACCAAAATGGCCCGAGATCTACGACAGGTCTCAACAGACAATAAAGCACTGCTCACTTGTACATTACAGACTTCTACAACAACCGTTATCTGACTGATATTGCAGCAATGATTGCCAAGCAGTATATTACTGGCCCTGGTGAGCAGTTGGCTCTAGAGCTGCAATAATTACTCAACAATAAACAATGTTTATAATTTAAAAAATGCTCTTAATGAACATAGACTTTAATTGAGTCATTTACTACAAAAAAGTGGCTTTTAATGTTCTATAACGTTCATTCCCACTGATTCTATTGGGGACATCCTGATAAAAATTCAAGATGGGCAACAACATCATTTGTCTGAAAGCTTTTAATGCTGAGCACCACTGAGTAGCAAAATGTGGCAGAATTTGCCACAAATCATGTTCAATTGCGGTTCTGTCTCAAAATGCGGTGCGCTAAGTAGTCCTTTGAGAACGCCATATATAAGAATGCATTGCCTTGTCCATCATGCTCTGAACTAGACTGTGATCATAAGAACTTCACGCTTTACTCTTTTCATAAGGAATCAGCAACAACATGCTAAACTGCTATAATTAATAGTGGTGGCCGAATCTTGAATTAAAGCTGTACAGATATGTTTACATGGTCCATGACACAGGTGACCAAATATGAGCTATGAAAATAAGATGAGACAACCCTTTATTAGTCCTGTCATAGGCAGCAAGTGGACAGTTCAAAAGTAAGAGCTGCATAAACGTTAGAATAAAAGCTATACAACAGTATAATATAAAAAAATAGACTAAATACAAAACTATAAACACAGAAGTTTATGTATGCAAAATACATGATGCTGGGCAACGATTACAAATTCTCCTAAATCCTGTTTATCTGCAATTAATCGCATTGTTGTACGTAAAATTAAATCATTAAGAACAAATGTGCACTATACACTCATTTTAATTAAAGTACTGCTATATGAACGAGAACATTTGGTTTGCAAAGGTTTTAAACTAATAAGGAGCTTTTTAGCAGCAGCGTTCCCTTAAATACAGTTAGTTCAAATATCAAATATAAAACCAAAGCTATTTGCCTCTGCAGGGCGTTCACGTTTCTCTAGTTTGGAGAAAAATCAGTTCCCCTCAGAGTCCAGAGCTTGGGGGTGGGGGACCATTATAGCAGCTGCAAAATGGAACAACTCCATATTCAAGTCTCTGTATCTGAATGCCATATCATTAAAGACCCTGTTAGTGTAATGGTTGGTACTTTTGTCCATATAATATGGTCAAAAATAATGGAACTCTTGACCCCTGCGGACCACGGGCTGCACGCACACACACCAGTAAAAAAAAAAACAAAAAAAAAACCCCAAACCTTTAAAATGAAAGGATTATTTAAAAACCTGCATTAACGCGCGATAAAATAATTGTCAGCGTTAAACCAGCCTCTGAGTATGAGAGCCATTTCATGCCAAAGTCTGTTAAATTCCTACACTACCACCTCATTCTGCTGATTGAAAAAACACTGCTGTAATCAACACTCTTCTCTTACAATGCGATACTGCTAGAGGTATGTCAAAGTTAATTCTTGGCATTTAGTTTAAAGGGGACATATTATGCAAAACTCACTTTTTGCATCCTTTTGTATTTCCATGTGTGTCTCTACTGCTCCTATAAACACTCCAAGGTGTAAAACAACATCCATCTGTTTTCTGTGAGTCAACTGAAAGATTTTAGTGTCAGGAATCATGAGCTTCTTGGATTTGCATAGAACCGCCCCTCATCCGTCAGGCCCCGCCCACATTTTTGTCTGCTTGTTTTACAAGCAGCAGAAGACGGCGAGCGCTGAGTCACTCATGAAGAGTTGTGTTCATCTGGCTCTGGGACTGTTTTCTGCCTTTTTCACGTGTGTTAAACGCGCAGTGTACGCATGGAGTAGGTGGGGCGAGGCCAACAACAGCTGATTTGGAATGTTTTGTCATTTCCTTTAAATTTCTGCTTTAAAGAACAATATTTTTATTTGGAAATGAGAAGAAATATTGTCAGCAATTCTTAAAAATTTCTGACAATAAGGCAAAGCTGTTCAGTTGAAAACTTGAGAGCTTCAAATATATGTAAAATCCAGACTGGAATATATAAGTAAGTACACAGTGGGTATATATCAGGTAAACACTGGAGTGTCCTCAGTTGTTTAGTAGCAGCAGACAAAAACGTTATTAATGCTCCAGAAAAACTGCTCATGTTACACACAGTTATAGTTCTCCCTAAAGAACTGAACAAAGAAATTGCAAAAGAAATACACAGCACACAAAAGAAACTTTCTCTTTACAGTCTTTGGTGTTTGGATGTGTGTGGTGGTCAATGTTGAAGTGTTGGTTGTGAACTACTTGAGTGGGTTGAGAGAAGTAGAGAAGAGTTTTGTTTGGAGCATTAACCTTGTAGTTGTAGTTCTAAAGTAAAGAAGCAAAATCTAGAACTATGGTTCTCAACCTTTTCAACATTGAGGCCCAGCCGTCTATCACAGCATGTCGCCGAGGCCCACTTGGCCACATTAGATGATATTAAATAACCAATCCTAGACCAATGGCTGCTCTCGATATTAGATTTGTGGCCCAATCAAAAGCCTTCCCAGCCTACTGGTGGTCCCCAGCTCAGTGGTTGAGAAACCAGGATCTAGACTAAAAAACACTCGACCATTTGACTTCATACACAGACAGTGGGTGTGTCTGAAATGAGTGCACTGAAATGTAGTGTGTAGTGCACTGAGCACTTCCCTCTATAGTCACACTGCTGTGGGTCAGTACTGTCCTAAACGAAACACTAATGTTTAGCTCTTAGTGGAAGTGACGGACTCACATTTGCTGGTGATTCTCCAGCCGCCAGAATATCTGCCGGTTTTACCGCAGTGTCCATCAGTACAATAACTTTATTAACGTCACTCACATTTATACCCACCAGCCGCCTCCACTTGGGCTTGTATTTCCCTGTTTGCTGCCGTTATTCAACTCGAAAACATGTTGAAAGCCCCGCCCCCTCTGCTACGCGGTCAAAATGGCACCCGTTTAGTGCAGAGTGTCCATCGTTCTGCTCGGCGTTTTCTGGCCGTTTTCAGTGCAGCATTCAGAGTTTTAGCTTAGTTTTCAGTGTGAACGCACTACGCCCTAAAATCGCGCAGTAAAAGTGCACAAGTGGGCGAATTCGGACCCACTGAAAGACTGCCAAAACTGTTCTTCTAAGAGCTGTATATCAACAACCTCTCCAAGCTGCCTGAGGAAGTAATGCTTCGTGAGATTACTGAGTTTTTGTTTTTACCGAACTTCTTATAAGTGGTCTCACCTGATTAAGCACAATAATCTCATCTGCGTCCACAATGGTGGACAGTCGGTGGGCAATGAAGACCGATGTCCTGTCTTCCACCATTCCTTTCATGGAAGAGAGGATGTTCTAGAAAGCAATGAGATAAGAGAACAATAACAGATGAATTACGCCAAGTTTGAAGAACACATTAAAATAAACCCCTCCTTCACCCCCCGGTGATGTTTCAATCACAGCGTGTCTGGCGTACGACAGCCATGTTTCTCTGTTCCTTTGTAATAACTAGCACCAAGATGATTGACAGGATTTATATGAGCCCCCCGATACAGGTATTAGGTGGGTGGGGGGTAAATAAATAAATAAAAAGTGAAAGGCTTCAAAGCAAACATCGCCATGGTCTGTAATAACCTATACAGCTTCATCTTTATAAAAATAACTGAGCTGCTGCCTTGAATGTAAATATCTATAAGAAAAAGTCCACAATGACTAAACCAGCCATTCTGAGAGGAAATAACACAATGGTGGATAAAGCAGCTAAGTGTGCTTTTAACCCCTGTATGCTTTAATAATAAAATATTAATACTAGGTATCCAAATAATGATACATAATAACATTATAAGTTGTTTAAAAAATAAATACATATATAGTTATATTAACGTATTAGTAAAAATGTGACACTTTCTAAGAGTGAACAAATAAATGAACCAGTGCAGTGTGTGTGTGTCCGGGGGGGCGGGTGTGTGTGTGTGTGTGTGTGTGTGTGGGGGGGGGGTCTCCTTACCTCTTCAGTAATGGAATCTAGTGAAGAAGTGGCTTCATCATAAAGCAGGATGGGAGGGTTCTTCAGGATTGCCCTGGCGATGGCCACACGCTGTTTCTCTCCACCTGTCATGAGCCAGACACCTCCATAAGATCACCAATTCACTGTCCAACATGTTCTTATGTGAAGTAAGTCAAAAGAAACCACTGGGGCCAGTTACTGATAACCAAAAGCACACTTTAAAGGAAGATCACCACCATATAATTACACTGGGTAACCAACGTTTATGAATTGCAATTGTTGATGTTTCTTAGTCACGTTTTGCTGATTCAGAAAATCACATCAGTGTGTTCCTCCCTTCAGTGGTTCTAGAGATAAACTAAATTCTCAGTATATTTTTCATTATAAAGTTGTAATACTTATAAAGTCATTATAAAGTTCATTATAAAGTTGTTAATCTGCAAAAAGTTATCAGTAGAACAAAAGAGCGTCAGCCGAGCGCAGAGTTTAGTTTTTTCTAAAAATGATGTTTCTAACTAAACACTTGAAGCTCCATGAAAACAAAAGTTTGCACCGAAATCAGCTCCGAGATTCTAGAAGAAACACCACAGAATGAAATAAAACCCATTATTGTTGCCTGATGTTATTACTGATACTTAGTGATGGTAACTTTTCCCATCTCCACAACTAATGTAAGCTGCATTTGATGTTCTAATGAAGTATACAGTGAATGAGCAGCTGTGCATTAGCTACAGTAACATTGTTACTGTCTGCTGGGTCTACTTTAAACTGTACAATAAAATGGAATAAATTCAAAAGGGCTATTTTTTTTTATTGTAAAATGCTATAAAAGCCAGGCCTAGAAAATAATAATACTTTGTAGTTTACTCAACATATGAGAAAGCAGTAGAACCAAAAGAGTTCTCTTTGATATATCCTCTCACTATATACTAGGGGGGTATTCCAGAAAGCAGGTTATGCTACATAACCGGGTAAGTTCAAGGGTAAGTTAGTGCAGAACTTACCCGGTTATGTAGCACAACCTGCTTTCTGCAATACCCCCCAGAGATGTCATTTTGACAGAGTCCAAGTCAAGTCTGAGTGGCAATGTTTACAAACGGCGACTCTAAATGTGAAACTCCACAGTTAGATGGGGCTCGGGGACCCCTTTCCAACGACCCCTTGAAAACCGTTATTATCTGACAAACGCTCACCTTGGACAAAAGTAATGGGACACTGGGACGAGGTGAACGGTTTTCGGGTCGTTGGAAAGAGCGCGAGATATAAATAAATAATTCCATGAAAAACATTGTTTACGAGTTATGACCCACGAGTCACAAAAGTCTAAAGTCTTTGTTTGTGCGACTTAAGTGTGACTTGAGTCCCTGTCTCCGCTATATACTGCTGGTGGTGTGCAGAAAAATGACCCAAATAAGTTCAACACACTATTCAAGATTACATAATGTCATGGAAGTATCACAAGAGATGTCCTCTGGGTGCTTTAAGCCAGCCCATGTTAATGAGGTGAACCTTACAAGAACAATCTGTGATCTGAGATCTGAGACATGTTCATCATACCTGAAAGCTTCAGTCCTCGCTCTCCAACCTGCGTTTCATATTTATTAGGCATTTTAAGAATAGCGTCATGGATTCCAGCAAGCTTGGCCACTCTGTACACGTCGTCTGGTGTGGCGTTAATGTTTCCGTACTGCAGGTTGTAGAAGATGGTGTTGTGAAAGAGGACTGCATCCTAAAACCCAGAAAGAAAACACAGCATAGAAGCTTTGACACTTTAATTTTTTGTTAAAACAAAAACTACATATTTATCATTTTAACTTTTATTATGAAGCATGATTTGTGAATATGATTACAAAGCAAGGCAGGACAAGCCACTTCATTACATTCATCAACTTTGTATCTACATTTTATTAGCTCTACTTATCACCTATGTGCACTCTGCAGTTTACAATCACATATTATAGTTAATCTGTTTCCCCGCATCATTGTTTAGCTCTTTTTTCACCACTCATCAACAGGCAGGACACCTAGAATACCCCCCGTGTGCAGGAATTATCCTAGTGGTGGCCCATTCTCTGCAGGGCTGCTACACAGACACTGTAATGGAATGTTACTTGTGTGTGTGTATGTGTGTGTGCTCTGCACAAAGTGGACTGTACACAGTTCAGTCCGTTTTAAACACCTCAGCATCACTTATGGACTGTGAACAGTCCTCCAAACAAAAATACCCATCCAACACTGTTCTGAGGTCAGAAACTGACCTGTCCCGAGGACTAGAGGATAACTAACAAACTGTGCAGCAATAGATGATCAATAATTTTACCTTTGCAAGGTGAACTGTGTTCCACTCTGTGCCTCATACATACAATACTGTGCAAAAGTCTTGGTCCCCTATGCAAATTGTTTAAAGACATTTTCTGTGTGTGATCATTTGTCTTTCTACCAAAGTTAACATCCAAAAAATACTGCTAATAAACAGTGCAGCAGTAAAAAGTAGCTGATAATGTGTGAGTTGCTGGTTCGGTTCCGGATTCCTGTTGTTCCTCAAGGAAAATCAGCAGCTCCTGTTAAACCAGGTTTCTGCTGGAAACTACAGTAATACTGGACTTCCACAAAGAACACACAGATATACCGAACATACAATCACCATTAACATTTACATTTATCAGACGCTTTTTATCCAAAGCGACATTCATTCCCTAACTACAGGGGGCAGTCTCTCCCTGGAGACACTTGGGGTTAAGGGCCTTGCTCAGGGACCCAGTGGTGGTGCTGAAGGTAGGATTCGAACCCATGATCTCTTGGTCCAGAGGCAAGTATCCTACCCACTACGCCACCACCCCACAGAATAGTAGCAATATGAGCTTTCAAGGAGCAGGAGGACCCTTTCAGTGAAATTCCAGGGCTTTCCCTGCTTCTGACTGTTACACAAATAAGCTATTTTAAGCTCATAAACTGCTCACTGCAGTTCTATTCCAGGAGCAATGCTGGGAATAGCCTGATTCTGTCTGTTATTTAGAACAACTCTCACCTGAGGCACCACACCCAAAGCTTTCCTCAAACTGTCCAGACTAACGTCTCGAATGTTCTGGTTCCCGATGTAGATGTTGCCTCGCTGAGGTTCATAGAACCGAAACAGCAACCTGACAACTGTGCTCTTTCTATATAAACATAAAAAAAACATTTATCAATAGCTGCTCAACAAAACAAACAAACATACAACCATTTCTCACAAGGCGACGGTAAAGTGCGGAAGCTTTGGTTTCCACTGCGCACTTACCCCGAACCGCTGCCTCCAACAATCGCCACCTTCTTCCCGGCAGGCACTTCGAAGGAAACCCCGTTGAGGACCTTTTGTCCCTCCAAGTACTCGAAGTAGACATCCTCAAACCTGATGGTGGCCTCCTGGGGGGTAACCAGCAAAGGAGGAGCCAGCACTTTCTCCTTCGACATACAGAACATGAGGAAGAGGTTTATTTTGGCTGGTGGAAAAAAAAGAGATATTGATTCTCTCAAGTATAAAGGATCTAGTATTTTTCTAGGCAGGCCTGTTGTTTCAGATACTGTATCAATCAGTCAATCAATCTGGGTGTTTAACGCTAACTGGGAAAAAAAAAAAAATCAAGTCAGGGATGCACTTCCATAACATTGTGGGGATAAAACCCAAAAAAACAGACCAGGGCCTCAGTTACTATGTGCATCATCAGACAATGCAACAAATTTACAAGTGAATTTAAAAACCACATTCAATTAATAAAGCCATTCTAATAACAGCTCTTGTACCCAATAAATGAAACCAGACTTATGGAGTCCCTTTAGATTTCTTTCAATTGTCTATGTTTGTCACACTTAAAATCCT
>JBBPDE010000031.1:15807100-15818532 GCA_037974605.1 Nannopetersius ansorgii | reverse complement strand
TGTTCTGGCAACTCAGATCTTTACTGTATATGTATAGTATATTTATATAGCTCACCCATCTGCACATACCATAGAGATATACTGTCTGATTGCTCTGTTTGTCTTGCACAATGTTTTGTCTTGTCTGTCCATATTATTTCAAATTTTTTTTTTTTTAATTCAAATCTTATTTCTTCTAAGTAATTGTATATACACTGCTGATCCAGAGCTCTCACCATTTCGTTTCCCTGTATACTTGTATACGGTGAGATGACAATAAATTTCACTTTGACTTTGACTGCTATGGAGAAACAAATGCAGGGAAACCGCAAACCTGTCAGTCTTTCTCTGCAAGCAAATTAGACGCAAATTATATTGAAGATGCACAAATTTTGGTGCTTTCCTTTGTTCAGCTGGTCCTGCAAACAATGAAATGCCTCTAAAAAAGAAAAAGGTGCTGTACATAACTCTTAATTATTAAGGTGTTTTGGTGTTTAACCTTTTTTTCCACAGGCACAAAGCAAAAACAGCTTTTAGATTTACAGGAGAGCGCCATGAAAACTCGCCTAGATATTTTTCAGACCTCTATCCGTTCAGAAATGTCAACGGACCCACGACACCCGTTCCCGTGATTTCCTTTTTACGTCCGGTTTTGAAAACATCAATGTCAGCACATCAGAAAAGGAGTGAGAGAACTGTGGCTGTCGGAGGCGTCAAATGATTGCCGCGCGGCCGCTCTGGTGGAAATGACATCGTAATGACACCCTCTCTCCTGATGTTAACTCACCTTGGCTCCAGCGAGCAGCCCGAGCGAAATGGCCACCCGAGCTCTCAGGTCCGGCCGATCCTTTGGCCAAACATACGCCAGCATTGCTGAGAGAATCTTTGTCGAGTTCACCTCCTTTAGCTGTGGGGGAAAAGAAAAAACACAATAGTACATTTGTGCATAGCCTTCCTTTCCTGCACTATAGAGATGGTGGAGCACTAAGATTTGTGGCAGGAAGTCACAAATCTAACAAAAAAAAGCAATTAAATAGACCGGCCGCTGAATGGTACCCCTTTGGACTGTAATTGGACTGCTGTTTTAGAACCTGGGTGTCAAACTCCAGCCCTTGTGGGATTTTAGCATTTACCCCCACACTAACACACCTTGTTCGTATCCTGGAGGCCTTGATAAACAGTCAATGGTCGAATCATACATATTAATGGAACGAGGAGGTGAGAAATGTGCGTGTTCATACAGTGTTGAGGACTTAAAGAACTACATTCAGAAGAAAATGCTTTTATCATTCACTAGGCACAGTATTCAAATGTACAGTGTCTTAAAGCACGAATGCAAAAAAAAAAATCGTTTGCACATTTCTCTTTCCTTCAAAATGTATCTGAGATGCATTTTAACAGGACTGCCACCTTGAACTCCACTGTGAGGCTGAAGTGGGAACATTCTTTTGAGCATGGATGGAGTTCTCCTGTATGGATGGAGGATTAAGACAGTGAAGAAACTTCAAAAATAAAATATTTTTATTTCAATAACGTGCGATAAACAGTAGGGATGTCTGGTGGTGAAGAGGATTAGGCTGCCTCAGAGAAGCTGATAAGCGAAGCTAAGTCAAGTCACTGATGTTTCATAATTGAGTATGAGATAATATAAATAAAACACAAAAACTTTCTGAACAGTTGGCCAGAATATTTTCTCATGCTGTTCCCACGGTAAAATTAAAACTACTGCATCAAATCTTGAACTCAGTGACATGGTGAATCGGTGACATGGTGAATTGGTACTGAAAAGATGCTCGTTTATAGTTTTGAATATAGGATTATTTTAGCATTTTATGTCTAGTTATTTGATCTGCCTAACCTTGGGATCTGTCAAAAGCTGACAGTGATGCTGCATTAGTGGTGACTAAGTTCAATATCAATTAGTATTGGTATCGATACTTAAATGCCAGTTTCACATCTGCCGGTTCACAACAACTATTTTTAACAGGCATCACAGCGGGCAGCCTTATCCCGGCTACCTGGAGGACCCAATGTTTACATAACAGCCTGTAACTCGGCCGAGAAACAACATAGCGCTGCCAAATTTTACACAGACCCTCAGCTCCCCCAGACCTATTGAACGTGGCAGGTGGCTGTGACGGCTGCTGGTAGATCTCTTTCCAACGAGACCTCGTTTGCCCCCAAGCCCACGGTGATCCAGATTTATTCACCCAGAACCTTCCCCCTATTGATCTCTATGGAGGGAAAAAAGTGATGTGAGCATTTAAATGCGCTGCCAAGTTCTGAGTCAGTTAATACTAATAATACTAATTATAATACTACATTTAATTTATAAAGCGCTTTTCAAAATACCCAAAGACGCTGCACAATTTTGAGCCAACAAAGAAAACGGAGCATTTTGTCTGTCTACTCAAACCGAGCGCCACAAAATTTTATAGGGACCCTCACAGCTCTCCTCCGCAGAAAACCGGTGCGACGGCCCCTGAGCACACTTTAATTTTTTTATGAAAAAGTTCCCGTGTGTTTTTTCTCCCCCTGTATTATTGAAAATAGTACCGAGTATCAAGACCCATCCTTAGTAACGGTATTGTGTTCTCACTGACAGAGCGGGGGCAAAGTATAAGGAAGGGATAGAAATATGAGATATTTCAAAAAAGCGAATCCCTAAACACAGCAGCAACTGTTTCAAAGTGTATCTCACAAAAGACAAGTCAAACCTGGAGAAAAATCTGTCCGACAAAAACCTGCTACCTTTTCCAGGACTTATACAAAGCCTTCAAATTTGCAACTAACAGTGTCGGAGAGACTTTCCCCCAACTGCAGAGAGACTTTTTGACCATGCATCTGCCGCAAGCGAGCCCCAAGCTAGTCACCACAACAGCCCCTGCACCCACAACAGAATTAATGCACATGTGCCTATATATAGCAAAGCCACAAGCGTGATTTTATACATAACGATCTGGCCATCGTCCATTTCATGTTTCATTCATACTGTATAAAGACGGCATTGGAACTCACTGGAACAAAACCTGCTCCTAGATTAAGATCTAATCAGCCATCAAAATGTTTAATAGGCGTGGTATCTGACATACTGACATTAATCCCTCTTCTTTGACAAATTTATCTGAATTCTTCTAGTGCCTCTGGCTCACAGAGATTGTTTCCACACACTCCGAAGCAACCTAAGCATATTAAGTACCCAAAAGGCCCAAAGATTTATTTAGTATGTTTAGTTGAGAAGACTGGGTTTAGAAACCTTGTACAGTAATCCCCCAGTTTTAGGAGTCACAGATTCAGTTGCATGCAGATTTCTTTTGAGAACAAAACTCAGTTTTATGTGGAAATCCCCACAACAACATGGAAACTGCAAATATCCTCCGCCTTTTTAGCAGCATTAAATATATTTTTTCTGGATGTCCCATCCTTTTGTCCTGCATCTTTCCGAGTTGCATATCTTGGCGGGGAAAGCACTCAGACACTTCAAACTCCACAGTTCTGTAGATCTCCAGGAGACCTTTCCAACGAGCCCTCATTTTTATTTTTGGCCCCAGTAGATCAGGGGTTCTTCTCCAAAAACCTTTAACCTCGCCGCGGTATTCCAATACTTTTGCCCCGCAGCCTTCCGAGTTGCATATCTCAGTGGAGAATTTAAATAAAAAGTGGCAAATACGGGTTTACCTTTCCATTTTCTTTAAGGGGAATGCATTAAACTGAGTTTAAAATGACAAAGTGTTCTGGGAGCAGATTTGGGGGAATAGTTAGGATTCAATGTTTCAATAGGAACAATGTTTTTCTTTTACTATACTTGGGTACTCTTGGAAAAGCGGAGGATTACTGTACACAAACTGGACAAAGGTCAGAGCAAAACAGAACCAAATGGACTTTCCCCTCAAATAAATTGATGTATTTAAACTAGCCATTACATTTGTGCCCCCACTGTAGCACCAAAGTATCTACTCCTTTGAGGCACAAGACCTCTGAAGGTGTGCTGTGGTCTCTTGTAACAATGTTAGTATCAGGTTCTTTAAGTCCAGGTTAATTATTGCTCAGATTGTCACACTTCGACCATTTCACTTGCCTTCTTCCCATTCATTCATCAAGACCAGGCCACCTTATTCCACTGCTCCAGGGTCCAACAAGCATGTTCACATGCCGACTGTAGGCACTTTTGGCAGTGGGCAGGGGTTAGTATGGGCACTCTGTTGGGTTTGCAGCTATGTAGAGCACTGTGTGTTCTGACACCTGACTGTTTACTGGCTGTCGAACACAGCTCACCCCTTCACAGCGGTCTCTGTGATTAGATCAGTGTTATTCAATGTTATTCGCTTCACCTGTCAGTGGTGTTAATCTTGTGGCTGACTGATGAATAATGAAATTCCCAAGATGCTTGATGAGACCCTCTCTCTAACCCGTCCACAGGTGACACCATTCCTCTGCACTAGCAGAACTGTAAACATAAACACGGCTGTAACAATCCAGTTCATCACAGAATCCTGGGAAACACAGTCCGTACACTTTGCATTGCACTCTGACCACACAGATAACACTCTGAAGGAAGCCATGGATGATGATATCGCAGATTCCTGGGGGCTAGACATGGCCAAAATGTCAAGTGTCAAAACAAATAATGATTCTAACAAGTGCAAGGCTTTTGCTGAGTACACCTGTACACCCTGTTTTGGGCATAATCTGCATTCGTCAGACAGCAAAGCCAGAGACAGCGTCCGCATAGCAACTCCTCAGAACTGTCTCAGGCTTCCTAGGATCTGAAAAGATGTTGAGACTGCTGAACGACATACACCTGTTCAGGCTGAGCACACGACCTATAATATGGTGGAACAATTTTGAGGGCACCAGCAAGTCCTGACACCTTTGGAAACTGAGTCTTGGCTCCACTCAGGGAAATTAAAAACAGAACTCAAATGCGTCCTTAGCACATCTGGGTATATCCACAGTCCTGGGCATTTCGGACTGACTAACGAAAATGTAGATACCCTCAATTTCTTGCCTAAAAATCCAAACACCACTCAGCTTTACGCAGATCAGCATTCGGATTCAATGTAACGCAACTTTTTTTTCCTAAGAACCAAACTGTATTATATCCATCAATCGTTTTCTTTTTATGGCGGTTGACAACTTTTCAGTGCATTACTGCCACCACTGGACTGATGGCGGTAATACAGTTCGGTTCACAGAAAAAATCTGCGCTAGACTGAATTCGCGAATGCTGATCCGCGTAAAACTGAGGGGTTACTGCATTCCTTTCTTTCAAATTAAGATGTTTACAGTCTAATGTTACGTAAAAATAAATCAAACAGTGATGTAGACCTGAAATGAATGAGCGGAAAAAATGTTTTAGGTTTCTACTTATGAGCAAAAGGCTTACCAGGATCAAATTTGGACTGACGCACCCTTACAAAGAACACTAGATCAGAGCAATGTATTCCAGAGCTGCATAAGTATAAACAAGAGTGGCATTCATCTATAAACAGCTTTCTGAAACCACACACACACACACACACACGATGTGAGGCCACTGGGGGACACGGTATCATATGGCCCAGGCTGCGAGGGCAGATAGGGCAGCAGCAGCAGCAGCAGCCGCTGCAGGTGGCTTTGGAGACGAAGCCTGGCATCCCACGCAGCGCTGCTCCCCCGAGCCTCCACCAAGCCCACTCTCGCGCCCGCTGCGTGCCAACCGGCCTGTTTACTCTGTCCAACCACCTGCTGCTATGACTGTCTCAAAAATATGAGTAAACTCCTCTAATCCCGTCAATATGGTAACATAAAAATGAGGCGCTGACTGCATGGCACGGGAACAAAGTAAATCAAATTAAAAATAGCCAACACCTGTGCTTGGTCACATCCAACTAGGCAACATGGTGGGGAGAAAAGGAGGGGATGGAGCTTCACTTACTTGTCACAGCACTGAATGAAAAGCACTTCAGTTTGGTTTTAACCCAGTATGGCTTGTTGTTGAGCAGAAAACAGCTCTAGCACTGAAACATTGTAGCCTCTGATCTATTATTCTGTACCATTCTGATACAGGTACCATGACAAAGAACACTGTTAGCACTAAGGCTAGCTCAGATCTGTGTAGAGAGAGCATCACAAGCCCATTCAAAACAGTAACAGTGAATGACGAGCACACGCCGCAATGCTCTCGTATCATGAGACATCACTGTCTTTTATTTTCAGAGGTTAAAATGCAAAACACATGCAACATAAAATATCGAACTCATTTTCTCACTTTCAATCACAGAGGAAGCCAGAGATCACCTTCTCGTTTACTTAAAGGATCCATTTTCCTTTAGGTCCACTTATGATTTTGTGTAACAAAAATATTTTTACTTGACTCTTTTCCAAGAGTTTACCCCTCAGAATTAAACAGGATATATTGTTAATGTGTCTTTTAGGCTGATCTATGTAAACAATCTCCATTCTGACTGACTGCCCTGTCTCTGTAGTCCAGACTGAAGCACTCCTTATAACTTCCGGGTGGAGTGAATACAGTAGCCCCCCCCGTTTTTTTTGCAGGGGTTACGTTCCAAGAGAACATGCATACAGAGAAAAAACGCGTTGTGTTTTGGTAAAAAAAAAATTTTTTTTTAAAAATAGTTATAGTGTTAACCCTAAATATGCTCCTAGAAAACTACTTTCATTTCAAACTCATTTTAATGCATTTCCCTTAAATAAAATGTAAAGGGGCGAGATTTTCAACTCTGAAGGTTGCGGAACAAAAGTTGACACCCAGAACGCATTGTTGTATTGTACGACGCAACTGTACTTCCACCCTAGACGCGCTGGCTTTGCACAAACTGCTTTTCGGCGTTTCCAAACTAAAGCATCTCCAAAAGAGCAACAGCGGCTCGCTCAGAAGTTGCCATAGGGTTCATGGTTGGGGGGGCAGTGATGAATCTCGCACACAGCATCTTGTTTAAGGTCCAGCGCAAGCTGCAAACTGGAATATAGAGATCGGGGCTGTCCGACCGATATCAGATATCGGATTTACGGCTATATCAGATCGGGCCATCTCTAGTTAACACTGTTTACATTCCACATCCAGCTCTATTATATGAGCTCTGTTGCAGTCATTCAGTTCTCGGAGCCAGAAAAAGCAGCAAATATAATTGATTAATTATACTATACAAGTATATCAAATCGATCGATATTTTGTTCATTTACTTCTTGTGCACCTCACTGCCACTTTCCCATCCTGACAATCCCACAATTCCAGTTACAATTTTGTCCTCACAACAAAATCAGTTCCTAAAGCTGCTTTACAAGCAATTACCCCCAACACTACCCCCTTCCCCTCTTTCTCACCTCCTTTTAAATTAGAGATATTTCTAAGCTGAGTTACAAGACAATCCATGTGCATAAGAAAGGAGAATGGTAAAGTAAATGAAATGAAAAAGCAGTTAAAATTTTACTCCAGTAATTAATAGTAGGTAAGTTGACTGATAATTATATCAAACAATGACCAATGCATCAGTAAAGCAGCCACCCTCAGATAAACAGGACATACATTAAATTAATGACTTCTCTCACTTGTAGGCACTTCTGTTTAACCCTCAAAATCAACACGGTGTGTCTAAAAGCATGTGAGTGGTTCAAGATGTTACCAAGAAAAGGAAATGGATAAAAAAAAACTGCATAAGAAAACCCAAACTGGACATCTGAGATGTGGAGGAAGATTGTAAGGACTGATGATGAAAGGCTGAACTTCTTAAACTGAACTTCTGCATACGAGCAGCAGGGGAAATATTTTCTGCAGAAGAACTTTTCGTGGAAACTGTAATAGAAACAAAGGTTCCGACTAAACACTGACATTATATTTATTTGCTGGAAATTTTGTGCAATTTTGATTAAGGGTGGGACAAAATACTGATTTGGCGAAATATTGTGATATTTAAACTCAAACGAATCCCGGTACGCACTTTCCCTATAGCGGCTGTTTAACCGCAGAAGTCCACCAGTCCACCTCTGGATAAGAGCGTCAGCTAAATGCCGTAAATGTACATTTAACACGCTTTGCAGTTTATTACACCTCTGCTTTGTTTGCTCTGAAGTTATTTTTGGAGGTTTTTTTTTTGGAAAACCTCATTCAAGCCCTTAATATCTAGTTCTTTTTATACGAAGTATTCTGTTTCTGCTGAAAAAAGGTATGATTTTTATGTAAAATACATGAATATTATTGGGTTTTTCTTTACTGGAAGTACACGTGCCTGCAGCTTCATATTTTTAAACATTTGTTTCATGGAAAGTAATTTTTTTTTTTGCACATGTTGCACTAAAGTTGTGTCACTTAAATTTACATCCATTTTGCACTGCAGGGTCACTGTTAGACATTTAAAAGCAATTAATTCTTAACTAATTGTATTCTTAACTAACATCAGTGCAAAATAATGTTAAAACTATAAATATATTTGTTTTTATTTAAAAATTCGATATACATCTTGTGCAATATTTGATTATTGCAGTATTGCCATATCGTGATATTGATATCGTGAGGCATGTACCGCGTATCGTATCGTGAGGTACCCTAAGGTTCCCAGCCCTAATTTTGATATTGAAACATTAATGATTTTACGGAACACTTCATGGCCATTTTGACTGAAATTACTGTTTATTAGTACGTTGGTGAATGTACTGAATAATTCAACAGTTAACTGGACGATACAAGGCACAGATACACTGAAAATATTAACTTCATTTCTATACTAATGAATGTTTTTGAGTAATCAAGAAATGACAGCCCTAGTATGGAACAGAAGATGAAGAATTTTTGTTAGGCATTGAAGCGTCATTGTAAAGTGGCACTTGGCAGTCGCCCTTATCCAGAGCGACTTACAATCACTGAAATACAGCTGGGGAAAAAATCTTACCACATTTTTGGGATCTGCACTCAGGCCTCCTCCTGCATGGCCGTGCCAACAGGTTCTCTCTGGTATCTGCAAATGCTGAAATGTAAAATCAGGCATTCTTATTTCTTCATGCTGCATGCAAGTGCTTAGCGTATGCAATTTATGCTGAACCTGAAGGGTGCTTCTGTATATCACGCATTAGTTACATGGAAAATGAAAGTGTTGTTCTTTTACAGGATAAATAAATGTTTCTGAGTGCTCTTTGAGTGATTTTGAAGGACTGCATAAATTGCAAAGTCAATTTTAGAGAAGACAACAAGGCTTTGTCTGGGGATGAGAGACAAAAACAAAATAAAAGCAATATCTACGTGACATCATCACGCTGTCCAATTCCACACACACTTGTATAACCCATAGGTCTTTGAAATCTCTTCTTCGGCTCAAGCTGAATTATCCTTAAAGTGAGTCAGGCTGAATGAGCACTTCTGGAAAGAAGTCAATCAAACTTACCTTTGCAGCTTCCAGTATCTGACGACTGTTCCCTCGACTTGTCCATGTTGACGGCGTTAGATTTGGACCCAATAACTACAAGAAAAGGACAAGAAAGACTTAAGTGCAATACAAACAAATAAAAAAACGAAAACTAAGAAAGTAAGAGATGGTTTTCGGAAGAAAACTGAAGTCTGTTCCTAGCCTAAAGGGCCCTTTAATGCAGATTTTGCACTGTGTAGATCTACACAATAATCATCAATCTGTTAATCGTCGTCATTTTAGTCTCTGCAATACTAACGCTGCGGAAGTCTACATATGTAAATGAGCCACTAACCATTTATCCCATAGAATTCTACAGGTTGTTTAACATTGACAGTCAAGCCGGAATCATTCATACCTTCGTAAACTGTCCCAGTCTGTGGGAAAATACCAGTGGAGACGTGCAGAAGCTCTTCAGCACTTATAAGAAGCGTTTGATTGCTATAAAAGCCAATAAAGGCTTTTCTATGATCATTGAGAAGGGTGGAACAAACTCCCTCTTGTAATCAGATCTGCGGAGTCATGCGCCATCTTCAAATTTGTCTCTAAACAGTGGATTTTAAGCTGAACACTATAAAGGCTAAGTTTTTACTCATCGCATGTGATATCGCCATCACAACACTTAACATTATTGCATATTTTCCTAATATCGTGCAGCTCTAGTACAGACAAGTAACAATTTACTAGGGATGCACCGATCGATCGGCCAGGGATCGGAAACGGACGATTTTTGGCCTGATCGGCCGATCACTCACACGTATTGCCGATTTCAAACTAATCTTTTTTGGGGGACTTTATTTATTTGTTTATGTATTACATTTTATTTATTTAAATTTGTAAAGAACAGTTGTTATTAAAAAAAAAGGTTTATATTAAAGAAACTTTGATTTTTGTTTGTATTTGCTGTAGAGCTGCCACTATAATATGTCACTATTATAAAAGTAACCAGTAAACAGGGAAAGTAACTACCACATTACATTAAAAAAGTTGTTGTGTCGACTACATGCAGCAGCTCTAATTTTCTGTTATCTGGGGAAAAAAAATCGGTATCGGCCGATCACACTTACAAAAAAAATCTGTAATCGGAATCGGCCAAGAAAATTGCAATCGGTGCATCCCTACAATTTACGAACAAATATTTACATTTGTTTCATGTACACATGTGATATCCAATAGCACCCCCAGTGGGGGAGAATGGACAAGCTGGACATGGCTTTATAATTACCTGCGTTTATCACTCAGCACAAGCATTGGAAACATATTTTAAGTGCATGTGGACTCTTGGGTAAGTCGAGGAATGGTTACGATTGCATGTGTATAACTCAGACCAGTCCACTTGGCTTAGCACTACCACACAACTCAATGACTCAATCAAGATAAAGGGCTCACAGTTAACACTGTTTCAGCAGGAAAGCCCAACATCTTTAATCAGGAGAGAAGAGAACACTCAATCCGGCTGAGATTTCTGTGGATGGGGTAATTAACTGTAATGTTCCATAACACCTCCCACATGCTCCACACATACATTATCATAAAAACAGAGAAGGTTAATTATACCAAATATCATCGTCCAAATGTGTTTTGGATCAATTAAGTCTTTTCTTCTCAGGCTATTCCATATCCTCTAAAGAGCATGTGCCAAAAAGTTAGGAGATGCCATGGATTTATCGGTTCTGGAGCAGTTTTGCAGGCATCTAATCGCTTTTCGATTCCCTCCACGGTCCAGAGCAGTAGTTAGCAATACTGGCTCACAGCAAGAATGTCCTGGATTTGATTCCCAGCCCTCCTTTCTGTGTGGACTTTGCATGTTCCATGCATCTCCATCAGGAGGCCTGGTTACCTCACAGTTCAAATACAGCCGTACCTTGACTTAGGAGTGTCCCAACTTACGAGTTTTTTCAGATTTTTTGTTTTGAGCTCAAATTCCAGTTAAGTTTTTGTGCTTGCAGTTATTTTGCAGAAGTCAGTTTCTCCATGTGTCCAGAGAGAGCGAGAGTGAGGGACGGCGTCCAGAGAGAGCGAGAGTGAGGGACGGCGTCCAGAGAGAGCGAGAGT
>JBBPDE010000031.1:15742217-15753324 GCA_037974605.1 Nannopetersius ansorgii | reverse complement strand
AGCACACAGCCCCGCCCCCTGCTAAGTAACAGCCAATTGTAATCGTGGGGCGTGGCCAATTAGCATATCTTCTAAACATTTAGAGCTCAACATTTACAGTCAAACATCCCACATTTAGAGTCACTGTTTGTAAACATTACAGCTGAAAGACTTTAGACTCGACTTGGAACATCTCTGTCAGGAGGTCTTTAACTAGGAAATCTCAGTTAAAAAATTCCTGATATACCTACAAAGGAGGAAGTGTAGAGAGACAGTCAGTCAGGGGTTCAAGCCCAAAAGTGTTCATGAATAGATCCAATCATTCTGATGTTTACAGATCAGTAAATCAAAATTAACTCACTGCCCAAACAAATGCAGATGTTAGGCTTAGAACCCTTAAACACTGAGGTTAAAACCCTGAAGGTGTTCGGATTACAGCTCTGCATATGTCAGGATTAGAATGCTGTATATGTTGAGGTTAAACCCCTATGTGTTTTAAGGTTGGAAATCTGTATGTGTTAGCGTCAAAAGCCTATAGATTTTAGGTTTTGAACCCTGTAGGTACTAGGATTAGAACCCTGCAGGTGTTAGGATTAGAACCCTGCAGGTGTTAAGGTAAGAAACTTGTCAGTGTTTAGATTAGTTTATAACCCTGTCGGTGTTAGGATTAGAACCCCGTAGGCATTTGGGTTATGACCCTGTATGTGTTAGGATTAGAACCCTGTATGTGTTAGCGCCAGAAGAACCCTGTAGATTTTGTGTTTTGAACCCTGAAGGTGTTTTGGGTCAGAAATCTTTCGATTTTAAATTTGGAATCTTGTAGGGTTTCTGTTTTTAACCCCGTTGCTGTTAAGATTAGAACCCTGTAGGCATTTGGGTTATGACCCCGTAGGTGTTTGGGCTATAACCCCGTACGTGTGCTGGTACGAGGTCACGGAAAGGCAGAGCCGTCTCCTCTTTCAGGTGAGCGACTTGTTTTCTCAGCAGGTTTATGAAATTCCGTCTGCTCCGCTCCTCCAGACATCCCCCCGCCGCCCCGCTTTAATCAAATCCAACACCGGCGGTCTTGTTTTTTCCTCTCTCTCCTGAGCCTCTGGTCTGAAGCAGCTGCTGCTGGTGGAGCCAGAGCACCTGCTCCACGCCTCACTCCTCAGCCTGGGAGGTGGAGGTGGAGGCTTCAGGGAGTCGAGAGAGGGAGAGGACAGGCTGCCTGTACTTCTTAGTGGTCTGTTGTGGAGAGGTGGAACATTTCTTCACGCGTGGAGGACTTTCTTCACCCCTCCTTTTGTGTGTGTGTGTGTGTGTGTGTGTGTGTGTGTGTGTGTGTGTGTGTGTGTGTGTGGATTTGTTTGTTAGCCCCCCCCCCCGCCCACTTCATTTGAGTCTTCACTTCACAAATCCGCCCCATGATTTTCTTTTCTTCCACTGATCACTCCGTGCGCCATCACGCCTCCGTCCCTCCGCGCTCTCTCTCTCTCTCCACTTTCTCTCCTCTCCTACAAACCTCAGTGTGCGTGTGTGTTTGTGTGAGAGCGTGAGTGTGTGCGAATGTGTGTGTGAGTGGGACAGCAGGGTCCTCACCTCCACTCCACTGATGCGCGCAGCTGAGGGGGATGCCAGCCAGGAGGGTCCCGCCTTTTCCTCTCCAGTAGATAAAAATGCTCGGGCGGTATGAAGGGAACGGTTTTGCCTCCCCGAAGCGAGTGATGAGCAGTGCGGGACGGCTGGGGTGACCGGAGTTTCCAGAGGTGCGGGGCGGGGGGGGACCTGTGGCGGCTCTTCTGCATGGGTGTGAGTCCGCGACCGGAGCGAAGAGCGTCCTCAAAAGTTCTCCGACAGCGCGACGCGCGTTCCTCACTTGGCGGCCATGGCGGAGGTCGGCGGGTTCCTGGGCTCCATCGATCTGGACTTACAGAGCTTCCCCGCCCTCGGGAGTATCCCCCTGTCCGACTCCCCCGCCGGCCTGAACGAGCGCCTGGGGCTGATCGAGGGTCGCCTGCAGCGCGGCTCCCTGCCCGACTTCGACCACCTGAAGGGCATCCTGCGCCGCAGGCAGCTCTACTGCCGCACCGGCTTCCAGCTGGAGATCTTCCCGAACGGCACGGTGCACGGAACGAGGCAGGACCACAGCAGATTCGGTGAGGCTCCTCGGACGCGTTAACGTTACCCGTCCCGTTCCGGTGTTGCGCTAAAAGGCGCGGACCCGGTTTACGGGTCTGGGACCTGTCAGATTTAGAGAACAGAGGGGAACACCAGAACTATCCAGTCAAGATCAGGATCAGAAGGTCAGGATCTTCTGCTTTGACTGTAGTTTCTAGAAATAGAGAGATGCATCAGGTTGGCTTTTCAGTCTTCAGGCATATGCGTGCAGACCTCGTTATACAGAAGTTAAATGGTCTGCATATACATACATCTCTCTGGATCACTTCTATGATAGTGTGGCTAGCGTAATACAGCATAATAAGGGTTTGTTAACGGCGATATATCATCTAAACACACACACAAACACTCTGATGTACTATAACTAAGAAAGTGGCTGTCAAAGGTTGAAGCCTTGCATGTAAGCCAGTGATGGGAGACAGGTGTCTCCATCTTCGCTGCAAAACGAGCAAAACGACATTGGCCTGTTTTTCTCTGTTCATGTGACTTCAAAGGGGCCGAAGCGCGCTCACACACACACACTATACTAATTATGCCATTAGTATAAATCATTCATAGGGTGGTTAGCGTTAAGAGTGGTAAACACATGAGGTCAGGGCTCAGCCCCGTAAAGCCCAGCGATCCTGTTATCTGGAGTCATCCTGCAGGTGCAGTGCTGCTCGGGGAAGGCTGGAATAGCTCTAAATTAAAGCATGACCACTGTGGAATCCAAAGAAGGTTAATGCCTTTTTTTTTTTTTTCAGCCAAAAAACAAGCGGTTTTACTGGATTGGGTGGTCCGAGCATGTTTCTGGCACCCCCCCCCTCCACGTTTACACACACGCAGAAATTCAAGACAGACACTGGTCTGATGGCTTTCATTAAACACATATGGGACGCAGTTCTGGCTTTCAGCGTTCAAGGTCTCCATACTTCGGTGCGGCGGCGCTTGATCCATGGCATTCTGCAGTTTACTTTCTGACCTGGAGGGCGTAGCTGTCTCACCTGAGCGGTTCTGTTGATCGCTTTGAGGCATGAACCTAATTCAGATCCACATTTCCATCACACTGTAAATCTAAAATACACTCATATACAGAGTAACCCGTTTGGGATTAGAGGTTTCTAACCAGGGTTACTTTTTAACGGGCTTTTAAACGACGCACTAATGCAAACACACTGGCTTTGGAAGGAATCGGGGCTCTTTATGAAGTTCTCCGCTTGTGTTAAGCTGTAGAGATTTCTGCCCATAAGAAATAACGACAGAAATCCCATCATTCATATCTCCCAGTTTTACACGGTCTGTAAATGCCACAGTGTTCGGAGCCTCTTGGCTGTGTTCTGTCCGCGTATGGCCATCGTGCCGTAACGCTTCATAAGCAGCGCTGGTGCGAAGTCTGGTCTGGTAACCGTCTCACTCTTTCCGCGGCAGGTATCCTGGAGTTCATCAGTCTGGCCGTGGGACTGGTCAGCATACGAGGCGTGGACGCCGGCCTGTACCTGGGAATGAATGAAAAAGGGGAGCTCTATGGGTCGGTAAGTCAAACCCATGCCGTCTTGACGGCTCACGTTGGACAGGCATGTGCATAAAAGCACACACCTGCACCCATTAAATGTTGCATTAAAGGTTGAGCTGGACCGCAGCCAGCTGTGAAAGCACAGCGTTAGAAAGACAGTGGTCCATGCAGCGGCAGCCAGGTCTGTTTCCCACATGACGCAGAACCGGGCAAACAAGCACCGGGCCGTCCTTCCGAGCAGCGGGGGATCATGTTTTTGTCCCGTGCTGCTTGAGGAAGACATGAGAAAGCGCCCTAAACCCCAAATTAGAAGAACTGCCTCTTCATTTTGCTGCATAGTCGCCAAAATATTTACATATTTCTTGGATACACATGAAGCACTTAGAGTACACACGCATATTGGGGGATATATGGCCTGTGAGTGCTCTCGGTTCCTTGTATACTCCTTGCTCAGGCACAAGCGGGAGAGATGCTTTACTTTGGTTGAGTGCTCAAACAGTAACACAGGCCAGGATGTGCTAAAAAAAAAAAAAAAAAAGACGCCGTACTTTTTTGCGCGCTGGCGTGTTAACAGAGCACCGTTTTGTAGGAAGCGATCCAAGCCCCCCCCACCGACTTTGGCCGCGACTGTGGGAGTCGAGCGCTATCGGGTTTCGACAGGACAATAGGCCTCGCCGAGCGTCTGCGGACCTCGAGAGTCAGAGGAACCTCGTTACAGGCGGGGAGGGGAGAAGTGACTGAACGTGTAACGCGATAACGTCCCGTTAAAATCAAGAGCTCTGCAGCCGCGGGGCAACGTGCAGTCACTCGGCAAAGTCAGCCGACACACAGGCTGGAGGTGTCCGGAGATCGGTGCCTCGGTTCGTGAACTGGGAGTCGGGGTGGGGTGGGGGGGAGGGGCAGCTTAAGGCACCTGTGGTTTGCAGGATTAGGTTTTAAAGGGACTAGAAGAAAACAACCTACGAAAAAGAGATGCAACACGTGGCATAAAAGATGATAAAGGTCGGCACGGATCAGTTCGCATTGGACCATGTCAACCGTACCGTTACCCGTTAAGAGCAGGGTCTAATGTCCGAGGACTTCACGCAACGTTAAGGTATCCAACCCCAGGTCGTGTGCATTAAGCTGTATTTCAGCTGTTTTACAGCAAAGCTTGAGATCCTTGCCCGTTAATTGACAGAAGTGTTACTGAAATAAATTGATTTTGGGTGTTTAAGGGGAGATGGAGGGGAAAAAAAGGCCCCATTTCTGACTGGTCCATTTTTCAAAACCTTTAAACCCCAAAAACAAATGATCACAGAGCACTCGGGTTATTGGACAATGTAATTAAAGAGTCGTATATTAATTATTTCCACCTTGCGGGTGTTTATCCTGGCCTGTCTGTGAGTGACTCACGCAGCCAAGCGCTTAAATCAGTTCTTCAGGAGACTTTTAAGGCGAGCTTTATCTTTAGGCCGCCTTCGTCAGTCTGAATGAACTGCTTTGACACCAGGACCAGAGCCAGAGCCATTGCATGACTGCTCTTTGGCAGGAAACATGGCGGAGCTCGGGTGTCCACCATTGTTCGGCGCAGCGCAGGCGGCCAGCGGAGGCTCACCTGCTGAACCCGGAGCGATTGCTCATGGAAGCCCGTCAGTGCTGCGCTAGTAGCAGCCCACACAGGCGCTGTCTCTGGCTGCCGGGTGCGAGCTGGGCCTGTTGCGTCACGGGGGAAACAGACTTCCACACGCAGGCGGAGAGGTTAACAGGGCCGAGGAGTGATTCTGGGTGTAAACTGAAAAGCCTGTTATAACGACTTCCCCCTCTCTGGCACAACAAGCACCTGTCGACTGGCCTGGGAACAGTTTCCACTCTCTCTCTCTGTCTGTCTTTCTGTCTCTCTCTCTCCCTCTCTCTGTCTGTCTTTCAGTCTCTCTCCCCCTCTCCGTGTCTGTCTGTCTCGCTCTCTCTCCCTCTCTCTGTCTGTCTTTCAGTCTCTCTCCCCCTCTCCGTGTTTGTCTCTCTCTCTGGCTCTGTGTCTGTCTGTCTCTCTCCCTTCGCCTGAGTTTCAGTTAGAACACACATTAGTTTAAGATGTAGCTCAAGAAAAGTTCATTATTCTCTCTAATAAAAATTCACAAGAGCGAAGGTTTTTATCTGCGTCCCGAAAGACGTTCGCGCACCTGTTACTCCACACTGCATTTCTGGCTGAAGGTTTGAGGAGGGATCTGCATGCTTTACCAAACAAAGAATTCAGAGCACGCTACTTTTCTCAACACAGCCATGTCCTAAATCATGTCCTCCCAACTCCTCTCTGGCTCTCTTGCAGAAGAAGCTGACAGCGGAGTGCGTCTTCCGCGAGCAGTTCGAGGAGAACTGGTACAACACGTACGCCTCGACGCTCTACAAGCACGCGGACACCGGGAGGTACTACTACGTGGCCCTCAACAAGGACGGCTCGCCTCGGGAAGGCGGGAGGACTAAAAAGCATCAAAAGCTGACTCACTTCCTGCCCAGGCCGGTGGAGATCGAGAAGATCCCGCAGGCCTACAGGGACCTGTTCCAGCACAGGTGACCAGAGCTCCAGCCGGAGCTGCTGGGGGGCGGTACGAAGTGAGGACTGGCCGGAAGAGACGGACACCAGGCTTGCAGAGACTCTCCCTCTCTTTCCTTGGGGAGTGTTTAGATTTGCCTCCTGCTCCGAGGCGAGGAGTCCCTCTCCAGCAGTGACTGAGATAAACAGTACGTGTGTGTTCCTGGACGGCTCCGTTTCCTCTCCTTAATGGGTTTTAAAGCAAAGAGCAGAGAGGACATTCCTCCCATCGCCGCCGGTGCCAAGAGGTGTCCGTGGGAGAGGTGTTGACTCCGTGGCCCTCGGTGTCACGCAACCGCTCCAGTGTGAGAACGGCTGCAGTACGACCACTAAAATTCTCAAGGAACCACTTGTGATGCAATGAGAACCAGTTCTGGGACCTGCACTTGCTTCTACTCCGGCTTCGGTTTTTGTCTTAGGAACTGCAGTAGCACTTAAATGTCTTTAAACATGATGGTGAAAAGACGCCGGCTGCAGAGAAACGCCAATCGCTTTCTGTTCATTCGAACTCTGCGGCTCCAGAAGTGCCTTCGCAAGCGTAGGCTCAGCTTCCAAACAGGCCTGCATGGCCAGGATCGCTGAGGGACCACGGGGTCAGGCTCATGGGAGAAGTGAGATGGAGAAAGAAGGCGATTTCTTCCTGAGAATATACCGTAGCGTCTCAGTCGGAGGAGTGCGGAAGTGAAAGTGCACTCAGACGAGTGGACATTTAGGGACACTTAGCAAGTCAGAGGCAACTGCTAAGTAATAAAACTTGCCAGCTTATGCTGAGACAGTAACAAATCACTGCTGAAAAAGCGAAACCACAGAGGACTGCAGGGTTTTTAAAGGGAAAGGCCTAATAGACCACCTAAGAGGAACACACATGAGGGCAGAGTGGAAGAGACTATCGCCGGTGTGAGACACAGCGAGACAAATGAGCACTTAGTACCACTCTGGGTGTCCACTTCTTTTCTTTTGAAGGTTCTTAAGACTGTTAAAAGTGATATACTCTGCAAAAAAAACCCCAAAAAGTATAAAACAATGTACCTATTGAAAGCTATGGCATGCGCAGAAAGTTGGCGGATTCGGAAAAAAAAGAAAAGAAAAAAAAAAATGAGCGACATGTAATGTTCAGGTGGTCAGGAACATTATTAAAAATGCAAGCGACGGGTGTAAATATGGATGAGCCTATTTATAAGATGTACAATTTATTTATTTTCTACATATAAAGTATAATTCTAAATCTCTATATAAATATATTTATTTATTGCAAAGTCTTTATTTTGTAATGAACTTGAAATTACGAGAACTGTAAATTCTACTGAGAATTACATCGGAGGGCTAAACAAAATTCGAGCGGCAATAAAATTGTCCTGCTAATTTTGAGTTCATTGGGAGTGATTTTTTTTTTTTTTTTACCTGGAAAACGGATTCTCTGTAATAATTAAAATCTTATATGGAGAAATGTTGACTCGGCTCATTGATTGCACTGCAGCGTTGGAGCACAGTCTAATATAGACAGGCTTGCTTCAGACACTCGGCACTTGTTTGAGCTCCCTCCAGCTGGGCCATGGTAAGCCAGTGTGAAGGATACTTGCCTCCGGACCAGGTGGTCATGGGTTCGGATCCTACCTTGAGCACCACCACTGGGTTCCTGAGCAAGACCCTTAACCCCAAGTTGCTCCAGGGAGAGACTGCCCCCTGTAGGTAGGGAATGGAAGTCGCTTTGGATAAAAGCGTCTGATAAATGCAGTAAATGTAAAGACATGAAAAGCTCAACCTAGAGACGCCCGTGAACAAGCAGCGGCCATTAACCAACAAAGCCGGCCTCATCTGCGGGTCACAAAACGCCTCAGTGTAAGGTTGCGGCACCATACCGAGGATAAAAGTTAATTTGACGAATGCCTGCTGCTCCGGGAGAATGCAGATTCCAGAGCAAACTGCAGCTCAGAGTAATCCATCTCTCTGGAAATGTGGCCGATAGCTGATGATGTAAAGAGACGGCTCTTGGCTCGGGGAACCTGTGAGAAAGTTCTCCCCGAACAGCCTGCGGGGAAATAAATCAAACCTCCGCAGCAAGTGAAACAATAAAGCGGGACGAGGTGGGTCGTCGGGTGACAAATTTGTCTAAAAGTGGGCTCCCTAAGACGCTTTCGCGCCGTGAAAACAAGAGGGAGTGGTAACGGGTGGAGAAAAGTCCCGCTGCACATTTGTTTGTCTGCACAACACAAGACTCCCATAGCGACTAGCTGGGGCTATTCTTACGTTGCCCCTCACAATAAGTTACAGCACGCTTGCATCATCAGCCACGGACAATCTGGATTCAGAGCACAATCCAGATTTATAGAACATACTCGCAGCCATAACCTCAGCCAATACTTGACAACACATTGGGCTCGACTGTAGACAGATGATTGGTTGTACTCCTTGCCAACAGGCTTGGATAGTTTCAGTGCTAATGCATATTCATGAGGCTCGTGAACCGTGCTGGATCTGGAGGAGACGAGGGAAACAGCTGCCTGGTGGCCAGAAGGGATGTGAGGCAAATGTAGACTATCTGGATACCAAAAAAAAAAAAAATGGGAGCAACATTAGCAACTGTAATGTTTTGCTTCTGACATACATTCATCTGGATGGGGAGGGAGGGAGAGGGGATCAGGAATCTTGGGAAGGAAAAGAGTCCAATGCATAGAAGATATGTCTCAAACCAAAGAGAGATGTTACAGTAGATACTTCCAGAAAACAGAGATGCACTTTGAAGCGCCATGTAACATTATTAACTCCATGTAACAAGCCTCAAGCTGCTGGCAGGTAAACAGAGGAAAAGGAACATGATGTAAAAGCAAAAGGTTTAAACTATAAGCATGTGGCTTATTCCAGTTACCTGAGAGACTTTCAAGACCTCTTCTGAAGGGGCGGGAGGGGGACACAATAATGCTACTAAATGCAAATCACCCTTTTGGTCACTTTATTTAAATGTAATATTAAATACTTATTCTAGTAAATAGCAGATCAGATTAATGGCAAAACAAGTCGGTGTATTTACTCACATGAGAACATTCTTGGGAGAGAGAAAAGTTTCTCTACGTTTCTGAAATACACCCTGTGCAAACGAGGGAGCTTGTAGTCTCCAATTAGAAACATCTATGCCATTTTCAGCATCTGTGTTTTTTTGTTTTTTTTTAGCATGTGCCAAAGTAGAATACATGTAGCCTGAGGGCCAGCCTAATGTGGTTAGTTAGCATCGACAGCAGCCTAACCCATGTGAAGTTGTCTTTAAATTACAGAAACGCACAACCAATCTCAGTAAGGCCAGGGCCCAGGCTAAAACGAGTGGAACGAAAACAGATGAAGAGTACTTACAACACTATGCTAGGCAACACTTTACATCAAGAAATTGGAGGTTACAAAAGTTCAGGGGGGATCCGGCAAGCAGTTAACAACACAGGCATTCCATTATATGATAAGCAACAACGAGTGTAAAAGCCTAAAAGCATAATAGAAAAAGGAGGGACAGAGAGGGTCTGTTCAGTGTATCTGAAAACAAATTGAGCTGATGTAAGGCCATCACTGCATCTTTTTTTTTGTTGTTGGTGTTATCAGTGCCTCTGGAGCACTGGGATTCACAGCACCACTGATCATCCACTACTAGATAGATATTACTGTTGTATCTAATCAGATAGATTCTTCTAGATCTTTAATAACATACAAATCTGTAATGAGTAACACTATGGTCCCACAGAGGTTATTTTTTTCCTTGTCCTGTATAAAAGAAAAAAAAAATCAAATAATGCACAGCCCTTATTTAAGGGGAAAAGAACAATGCAATGCTTTAAAGCATTTGGGGGAGAATATCTTAAATATGTGGAAAAAAAGAAGAAAACTTGAATAACATTAAGGCTATATATACACAATTACAAACTAAACTGCCGAAACCCTTTGTAACGTCCGAGATTTCTACTCCAGACTTTTACATTAGAGCTGGAGGTGGGCGGGGCAGGAGAGTGTCCGAGCAGGTTCTTGTGATGTCAGCCCAGCCTGCACAGGACAAAAAAAAAGGGGGGGGGCCGACGTTGAGAAGGTTGTCTACAGGCCTTTTGAGGGCCCTGGGTTCTTGCCCAACTGGGAGGTTGGCAGGCCCTGGAGGGCACCCAGCTGCTGGTACAACCCCAACAGTTCCATCTGACTCATGCCCCCGATGCCGTTCTGCAATGCCAGCTGGTTCATCAGCAGACCCTGTCTGGCCATGGCCAGCTGCTGCTCCTGGACCTTACGGTTAGCGATCACCTTCTGCACGTACATCATCAGCTGTGAAAGAGACAAAAGAAAAAAGGTACAAAATGATGTACAATAAACTATATGATATATTTCTGCTCAACCTGAAACATAACATTTCATGCAAAGTGAGAAACGGGGAATCATTTTTTGCGTATTGTGTACAAAAAGAGTTTAAAAACTCACCCAACCTAACCAATAACTGAACTCAAAGTTTTTATATATAATATATAAATAAAGGGGATCAACACCAAAGTCAGCTAGAGGCTCGAGTCGACGTCCCCTGAGAGAAGTTGTCTAGTCGTGTTTTTCCTCTCTCTAGCCTCACTTGTGTACACAATGCAATCTCTGCCTCTGATTGGCTGACGCTGACACGCGTTCCTTGTTTAACCAATTATTATAGTCCCTTCATAAAAGGGGCGGGGCCGTCGGCGCGAGGGGACTCTAAACCCGAGACCACAACAAGACCAGAGACACGCAGCAGAGAAGACAGACACACATCACATGTGTGGAGATCCTTCAGTCTAGAACACAAACAGCATGGAGAGCTGCAGAACCTGCAAGTCGGTGTTAGGGGCCGTTCACATATCGCGCCTAAAACCGCGTGGAAAACGCGAGGCGCGTCGCTTTCTCCTTTTTTTCCAAAA
>JBBPDE010000031.1:15718724-15736071 GCA_037974605.1 Nannopetersius ansorgii | reverse complement strand
GAAACAGTTGTGGAATTCTTAAGCTCTGATGTACGTCGCTCTGGATAAGAGCGTCAGCTAAATGCCGTAAATGTAAACGTGCATGAACTCATGCCCAGACATACGCATACATTCACATTTAGATGATTTAACCTGTTATTCAGACAATCACTTCACACCACTACTACTGGTCTAGGTTAGGAAGGCTACCCAGGTCAGTCTGAGTGGCAAACACATTCTTTTTAGGCCTTTGGCATAGCGGAGAAAAAGAAAAACGCAATACTGGTTTATTTAAACGAATCAAAAACTCTAATCAGGAAGGAAAAAATATTCCGACGAGAAATGACAAATAGCAATTTAGCAGCTGGTTTTCGGCAAAGATCTTGAACAGCCGACAGACTGAGAGGTGGACATGTTTAAAATGAATTCGGAGCCTTTTTCACGCACTCCAGTTTCCAAGACAACACTGTTATTGAAAACAATACCTGAGTAAAACTGAATTCTCAGCCAGCCCCTTTCACACAAACATGGTTTAAATTACTCTCTGCTGCAAATGTTTGCTTTTCTTTGTCCAGCCTTTGCTTTGCATTAAATGGACCCTCGCTATCTGGAAACGGCACCGCCGCGCCGCCTTTACTCCGCGCTTAAGCAGCGACTGTTTGATCACTCAGCCACGATTGAGGAGCGACAATGATTTACGAAGAAAATTAATCACGCGTGTCATCAAAGTTAGAAAAGAAAACAACGTTCAAAGATTACATGTTGATTGCGAGCTTCCTATGGATGAGGCTCGAATAAATAGAAAATAAACCAGGGAGCGAACGGGCGAAACTCGATCCTCAGACGAAGAGAGGACCAAGAATAAACCAGATCGAGGTCTATTTATAGAAAAACTAAACTTAAAGATAACACACTTCAGACAGGTAACAATAACACTGCCATGCTTTCCGCATTACACCAGAGGGACGTAATGGACTGCAGGGCTGCAGATCCCTCCTCATCAAGAAGTTTGGCTAAGTGGGCTTGATAGCTGGAAAATAAAAACATGTGGCAAATATGGGTACAATCACGGCAGGCCCGGCCCGGCCCATCCCATCCACAGCCAAAAATCATGGCTAAACAAGTCAAGTTACTAATTAAAACACACCACACTACCATGGCTATGAACTCTGCACAGAAGTTTAGAGAACAAAACCCAGAGGTGTGTTTACATTATTCTATGTTCACAGAAATGAAAGATTTCCCCTTGAAAAGTGAAGGGGTTGGGGAGAGAAGGGGGGGGGTATGGGAAGGGTCAGAGAGCAAAGGCAATTTGATGATGAAGCTGTTGCTTACATCTTCACTGAACACATTTCAAACACTGCCTGCTATAATTTCTATCTTGCAGGCAGAGCAGAAAAACCCTGGGTGCTGGTTTTAACTGAACAGCCTCCAATGCAGTCGGTAAATGGGTCACAGAGCCGGGGGGGTGGTCGAATGACAGCAGCGCTGTCCAGGGGAGCAGAGAATGCTGGGATTCCTGATTAATCTCTGGGTTGAAGCTCTCCGGGTGGTCCAGTCTGTCTTCACAACCTGGCCAACATGTGCATCTCAGGCAGATCCACTAATGATCGTAACAAAGCACGCCTGGATCGTCAAGCTGCTCGTATCCCCTAGTATAATGACGGCTTAGGAGAAATGCTATGTTTTACTCCCAAGCAAAAAAGTGGGGGTGGCAGGTTAAGCAAGTTTTTTTTTTTTTTTGAAGAAAGAATTTTAAAAAAAAAGGTGGAAACCTGGATTGGGCCGGGTGGTGTTGGGGGACTGAAGGAGGTCCCACAGGAACTTCAGTGGGGGAAGGAAGAATTTTTTTTTTGGCCTTTGATCACCGTTTGAAGGTACTTAAAACAGGGCTGAGGATAGTCCCAGGTGAATGGTTTTCCCTGATAACGCAGCACACTGAATCTGAACACTGAGCTCTTTGAGACAATCTAATATTCCTCAGTCTGATGAAGGTAAAGCTTTCTGAAATATCTGATGACTAGTTCCAGACAGTCTTCCTGCAGTTTCCAAGCCAAAAAGAGTGTAAATGTCAACCCATACACCAAGAAAGCCATATTAATTGCCATTTTAAATTGCAGTTTTTAACTGCACATATTTAGTTTAGCAGCAGAGATGTGCAGGAGAATGTAGGACATCAATAAATACAGTCCTGGTCTTATACTGTACTTATCCTCAATGTAGCCATTGTCATTTGCACTATACACTGTCTTGTCCTGTCTCGCTTAGGGGCGTCCTGTCTCGTTTAGGGGTGCTCTGTCTCGCTTAGGGGTATTGTTTCTCTTGTTCTGTCTTGTTTTGCTCTTGTGTTGCTGGTCCTGGAGGAACGTTGCTTCATTTTTACTATGTACTGTGTATATGGTAGAAATGACAATAAAATCTACTGACTTGACTTGAAAACACTCAATATTTTAAAACAGATACGCTTGTATTATCATCCGAATGGACAAGTTCATTGAACAAAGACAACCTAAATGACTTAGTCTCATCATTCATGGTTTAGTGAGACCAAGAGCTGTGTAAATCAGACTAAATGGCACCGCACAACTATGCCTGCTCACCATCAGAGGACATTACAGGCGTACTGTAGGTCTCGATGGGTGCAGTACCAGAAACGGTGAGCTTATCAGCTCAGTTAATTTGTACTGCTGGCGAACTGTTACATGCTTTACAGCTCCTAAGCAAAATTTTAAACGCTCTTACTATTCATCTATAAAAACTGACAGCACAGAACAGACTCCCTGCCAGCTCTATTAAAGCAGAAATACAGAATAATGTGGCCCCTCATCAACGCTGGAGAAACAAAAAGAAATCAGCTAGAAAGACTCGTTCAGGCTGCATATATATTTATGACTTGGCAAGCAAAGCAAATCACACTTAAGATGAGATCACAGACGAATTCTGATGGTGTCTGAAAGGAAACTCGGAGCTTTAACAGTGCAGCAAAGCTCCTCTCCCAAGCATATCGCGAATTTACTTCAATTAACTACATTTACAGGTATTTCAGCGTAATTTCCTGCCTCCCAAGGTTTCTGATCACACCACCGTGCATTAAAAAAAACGCACACACACATTCGCTCACTTTGTTTTATTCCTCTCATTACTGGCGCTATAAATCTCTGCAGTTTGCTCTTTAGCAGGACGGGGGTAATGAAAGCAAGTGGAAGCATGAAGGAGAAAAAGCAGTAGTGAAACAGTGGGACAGAGGTGATTATGGCAAAGACAGGTTTGCCTGTGCATATGAAACATCGGGGAGCCCTAATCTCATAAATAACATTTAAAAATAAAAACAAAAAACATCTCTGCTGTACATAAACAACCATAACGGAGAGAATTACATCTGCCTTTACGCAGAACACCAAAGAACTGCTGTTTTTTCCACCCAGAAGGTAAAAAAAAAAGGGGGCTGGAGAAGTACGACACAAGAATAAATTGAAAAAATGTGTATTTCTGCACCAATATGTGAGCGCCCCCCCCCCCTCGTAAAGAGGCAGACACTGCTTTCGACATGCAGGTGCACGAAGCATTGCAACCAAGGGGTCCAGGGCAGCAGTGTTGGTTGTGGAATGTGAGAGCTTGAGATATTTGTAATACCTAACCTTAGCCAGTCAAAACTTACTCTACAGCTGCACGCAAATTATACACATAACCTTATTGGCCTATGATAAACAGTCTCCCTCAAACGGAGCACTTCACTTTCAGCAGAGGGCCTGTTGTCAGCCTTCCATCCGGGCAGCCTCCAACCCCAACGAAAATGCTCCTGTCCGGTGATGGGCATCAAGCAAGTCTCTGAGGTGAGAAGTACTGTGTGTGACACAGCTTACACCTTTCATCTAGGCCGGGACTAAAATGTAAAAATAGGGGGGGTGGAGGGTAAACCTTGGTTAAGAAACATCTGGGGAGGCTTATTAAGGGTGGTTCCTGCACCTCATTATCCTCAGTGAAGCCTGTTCCTTTGCTCGATGAGGCCCAGTCGCCAGGGAATTCAGAACAGTAGCAAATTACTACTTTCCCACCAATGAACTTCCAGGAGGGACAGACAGAGCCCCACCCTACCCTGTCACTCAGCTCGGCCCCGGAGCCCCTGTCCATAAAGGGCCTCCACACGGCCCGAGGCTGTTCTAGACCCCAAGCTGGGTGGCTCTCGTGTCTGGGCCTCGGAGCTCTTCTTTGTCATTATGGTGGAAGTTCGCTAGCTTCCTTTGTCTCCAATTAGTTTCTCTGAAGAGTGCAAGGACATCCTAAAGGGTTTTTTTTAATAATGACCATTCATCAGGTAAAAAAAAAAAAGAAGAAGAGGGGAAGGGAAGTTTACAGTGCTCCTTTGAAAACTTCAGACACAAAGCGGTGAATCAGCTTTAACAGATGGCCTTCATGATGGTAGGCTTGTTGGGTGAGGGGAAGGGAGGCCAGAGCTGCTGCAGGCCACAGATTCAGAGGCAGAGGGCTGGCTAGGCAGGATGTGTGTGTGGGGGGCACTTCCCAGAAACACTAGGGGCAGAGAATTGGGGCAGTGGGGGTCGCTGCCGATGGTAGATTGCAGTGAGCTTGCTCAGGGGGAATCAGATTGTGTGAGAGAATAGGGTATCCCACCTTTGCAACTTTATAAAGGCTTAAAAGGCAAATATCCTCGCATGGTAACCAAACAGGAGAAAAAAAACAACCACCAATCAAAAGATGATTATTTCTTTCGTTTTTGGAGTTTGGGTAATGCAGACATTAACACAAACGGGGTAAGAAAAAAAAAAAGATTGATAGAGTTCTGCCAGGTTTAAAAATATTTCCTCCGTTCCATAAACTTGGCCGGGACACAGCGAGAAATGGAGATATGACTAAAGGCTTTGAGGGATGACTGACTCATCTTCATACTATTGCAGGCAGCAGGTTCCATCAATAACAGCTGACTTGCTGCATTCTGGCGCACATATGGCCAAATGTGGTAATCTCTAGAGAGGCTGCGTTCCAGGTCATTTTTTAAATAGAGTTGTGCAAAATTGACAGTCACCAACACTGCAGGTCAAAGGTAACAGCAAATGAGAGCTCCGGAAACGTAACCTCACACCTGTGTGATCTGGAGGAGCCGCATTGTTTTTTAGAAACCAAACCTTCTGAGGTAAATAAGAACAAACAAATATCTGTGCAGCTGTGTGCGTTTGGACACATTCTGGTAGATCTGCACTGGATTCCTCTGTCTCCAATTAAGAGTCTCCACCATCATCAGTTATACAACAAACTTTTTTGTTTCTTGGTTAAATAAGGGTAAACAGAGGCATCTCTGGGCAGCTGCTTGCTGTTGTGTGCGGCTGGACACCCCTTCTAAGGCCAATGGGTTCTTGTAAAAACCCCAGGGGCTCTCTCTCCTGTCACAGCACACCTGTGCCAAGCACTATCAGGGAAAAAAATGACGAAGCTAGCTTCATGTCCCTCCCGCCCAGTTTCCTCCCACCCCTCAAAGCACAATAAATGCTCTGGAAGCTCGCCACATGAGTAAACAGAGTTTATCACCCCCTGTAAAGTTCAAAGGCAGCATGTACCCACAACACAGGCTACGGAGCATTCAACCTATGCGGCTTGATAACAAGAAAAAGATACATTTTCAAATGATTGCAGGTGCTAGTTCTGCAGCATCCTGGGCACAAAACGTTGGCAGCGCTCATGGGAAATGCCAAAATATAGCAATTTACCTTGGGCAACATGGGTGTGGCCCTCTTGCTTTTCTTCTCCGAGGGGTCGTCCAGCTGGTCTGGCTCAAACGTGTAGAGTTCAGTCAGTTCATTCATGGTGAAGTGACGCTCAATTTGCTGTTGGTCCACTACTCGGAATGACAAGGACTGTTTAGCCACCTGCCTGTCATAAATCTTCTCCTCCATGGTTCCCTATTGGGGAAAAAATAGGGCTTGCATCATTAAGGCATTTATGGGCAGAAAATCTCTTGACATTTAATAATAGAGGGCTCTGAAATAATTATAAGCCTCAGAGAAAGCACACGTAACTAAACTTCAGCAATGAAACTGCGTAAAACCTGCATAGTTAACATACAAAGAATGCCTTTCTGATGTATTGCAGTATCTTTTTATGCGTGTCATTTAAAAGAGGCTTAGTACACGGCGTCCAAAAATGTGTCCATTGATAATTCACACACGATGAGTTGAAACAGAGAGTGCTACATTCCTCACCTGAGCCAAAAACCTGTAGACAAACACGGTCTTCACCTGGCCGAAACGGTACACCCTGAAAATGCTCTGAATGTCATAAGACGGGTTCCATGAGGCATCAAAGATAATGACCCTGTTTGCTGCGACCAGGTTGATCCCCAGAGATCCGGCTCTTGTGGAGATGAGGAACAGACGACCCCTGTAGGGAACAGGAAGAGCCGTGATTAAGGAACATGGACACAGGGCAAGGAAATGACTTTCACCTTGCCAGTGTGGGTCCACCATCAGATCGCTTCTTGGTATAGTACTGGAAATAAATCACCTGTGGCGCAGTTTACTATTCTCAAACAACTGATCATAGTCACCACTTTATCTTTAAGCTCTTGTGGCTATTCAAAGCAACATACCACTATGACAGTTAGATGGTAGTGGTAGCTCATACTGCTTAAAAGGGCTTGGCTCATGAATCAGACCATTGCAGATGACTGCCATCGTTACTGCCAAGCTGTTATATACGGATTCACAGATTCAGTCTAACGCAGATTTTTCTGAGAACCGAACTGTATTTCCTCCGCCAGTCCAGCGGTGGCAGTAATACACTGAAAAGTTGCCAACCGCCATAAAAAGAAGCAGCAGCTGCTGCAGCATGTAGCATGACTGCTCCATGTCTTGTCCTGAGTTTAAAATGACATTCAAGTGTTCTGGGGGCAGATTTGTGGGTTTTTCACCATACACAGGGGCTCTTGGAACTTAACCTGTTACTATGCACCACACGAGATATATGTATATGCTGCATTGGCAATAGAATCATCTAAATGGCTAAAGGTAAAGATCATTAAATATTGTTTTAGATGCAGCAATCCTGCACCCTCACAACTTGGGACAATCATACCAGCATTCTTATGAATCATTTGCAGACATATTCTAGCTAAAGGACAAGGAAATTGTCTTCAGGTGGCATGCATGTAGAATACTGTTTACCGAACATTGCTGGTGTCGTTGAACTCTTCAGCCCATTTCTTTCTGGTCACGGCATTAGTGGAACCATCCAGGCGGTAGTAGTCGATGTTTCTGAACCATTTGCCCTCACCTTCAGCACAAAACATAGAGCCCATTAGCACCGGTTAGCTTTGTAGAAGCTCCTCATACAAAATAACAACAATGCAGCCATTTGCGTTGTTTATTCTTACAAGTTTCTCACAGAGAGCACGCTCCAGTCATAACAGAACCAGTTGTGTTAGGAGGGGTGTGATGATCCCTGTTGGGCCAGCTGTGTCCATGTGCTTAGGGAAAGTATGCACACAGATAGGTGGCTGAGTGGAGGGTGCTCATTCTCGTTTTTAATATTGTTGCCTCCTTCCACCCTGTGTGTGTGTGTGTGTGTATTCTCATAACTAACATTTCAGTATGTTTCCAATTACCCCTCTGTGATCTTTTCATTACAAATTGCAAAGCCTTAAGCAAACATTTTTTGTGGAATAAAAAAAAAAAGAAAAGAAAAAAAAAAAAGAAGTCAAGGTCTAATCATTTTCAAAAAGAAAGCAAAAACAGCTGCTGGAGTTTAATTAGGAACATGACCTTATGCCAGAGGCTTTGCGTCTATGTGTGTATGTGTGTTGGGCTGCGTGTGCAAGCTTTTAAGTTAGATCTGTGTCAGATGTGCATGTAAGTGTAAGATGTACACCTAACATGTCACCGGGCCCCCTTTTACCTGTTCATCAAACATGAAGCTATGAGAGAATGTTTGCTTGACCAGTGTTCCAGAACATAACGTGAAGGGTAATCACATAATCCAGGGTAAACAGAAGTGCTTTTCTCCACTCAAAGTCTTAATCTAACCAGATATTCCAAGTAAACAGGCAACAGGACATCCATTCACACTTCAGTGCTAAGCAGAGGTTCCACCTGGCAACACAGGAGCATGCCACTATGAATACATCCCACTAAAAACAGTAGGTTTAACCAGATACCTTTTGTATCTCAAGGTTAGGAAACTGCGCAATGATTCCTCAGTGTGCCGTACTCCACACAAGATGAATTAAAGATACTCAAACTCTGCTGCACCTTAAGCTGGGCATACACTGTGAATTTTTCAGTCACATTATCCAGCTCCTGCTCAAACTCTAGGACTGAATCGCAAAGGTTTAAAGTTCGTAGCTCACGACTCATGTCTTTACACTATACAGCCCGATGCTCTGACCTAACTGCTCACACTGTACGTCCATAGACGACACAGGGGGGCTCTGGTTTCTGTAACTGTAACGTAAACAGAAGAACCCAGAAGTGTGGAGACAGTCATTAGAGGATTTGAGAATGCTCACCAAAGAGAAATGCGCTGCCTGGGCATTTTGTGCCATTCTGTGCACAGAAATGTCTAAAAGGAATATATTAAAATCCATTTCTGTGTTTGCGGGTGTGCAGTGTGAGAGGTGGTGTTAAATGCGAGACCCTCACGGGGGACCACCAGGATCTCAAACAGGCTGATCGAGAGCTGGACGAGAGAGTCCAGCTTCTCATTACCCCATGTATACTACACCATGCACTACACACACACACACGCAACCACGCTTCGTTACCCCATGTATACTACACCATGCACCAAGGCGAAACTCAGGCCGATCCCCAAGAGGGTCACACGAGGGAAAAATCGCCTCAAAATGGGCCAAAAACCACACAGTGTATGTCCAGCTTTAGTGGCAAAGAAACCAACCAAAATGCAGCTGGACTTTAGCATTACGTTTATAGTTGTCCAAGATGATAAGGGAGTTGTCAAAGCATTACACAAACTTTCACAGAACGAAAAGATTCTAGACCATATCAGAGCAGGAGCAATAGTTAACCTTTGTAGGGAGTTGGTTTTCCCTCCTCTTTGTTTCTGCCTGCTAACTCCAGGAAATCCTCGATGAGGTCCAGCGAGATCAGTGACTGACTGAACACCAAACTGTAAAACAAAATGCACCGTTTCAAAATCATGCTTCAAACACCACTGATAGCCATGTTGAGGATAATTCGTTTTCTTGGACAAGTTGGTTAATTTGGAGAAAAGTCAAGTTAAACTCACACTTTTTCTTCAACTTCTTCAGCCATACGCAAAATTTCAAACAGCAGAACCATCTTTCCAGAGTGTTCCAGAATCTCAGCGTCTGCTTCGGCCACAAATTCCTTGTACCAGTCAGCAGATGGGCTGCCAGGGCCTGAGTTGCTGGGACGAACTAAAAAGAAACATACAGGTGACGGTACGGTGAGGGGGAAAGCACAAATATCTTGACTGAGCCGCTTTTAAGAACACTTTGCTCAAATAAACTACGTGACAGGAC
The DNA here is from genome assembly GCA_037974605.1 of Nannopetersius ansorgii. Taxonomy (NCBI): domain Eukaryota; kingdom Metazoa; phylum Chordata; class Actinopteri; order Characiformes; family Alestidae; genus Nannopetersius; species Nannopetersius ansorgii. Next base: position 15,726,581 of record JBBPDE010000031.1, on the reverse strand, counting down.
GCATGCGGATGCTCACATTTTCATCACTAATAAAAAAAGAGAGAGAGAGAATGAGGGGCATATCAGCCCTACAGGTTTTTTTTGGCATTCCACTGAAATCATTACCCCGTACACATTTTTTCCACACATTCCAGGCTTATATTGTCCAAATGTTGCTTCTTCTGTTTAAAACTGCAACTGAGAGGCTAACCCTAAGTTCTCTCAACCTGCACAAACTGCATCCATCTCTTCATTAAAGAGGAACAGACTTGTGGATGCCATTTAGGACACACTGTGGGCTATAAAGATGATCAAACCTTCACTAATACAGTCAGCCATTTCAGACAGCATCAGGACAGACATGTCTCGGCTCATTTACTAGGTCCAGGGTGGGTGGAAAATTAGATTTCTAGACGGTTTTAAACCGTACCCAGACTCGCATTTAACCAAATCAGCCGGAATCCCAGTGGGCGTGGAAAAAGAAAATCTAAAAAAAAAAACTAAACTAAAAAAAACCCCAAAAAACACACCCCTTGAACTTTACAGTCATCATCATCATCCCTCCCGAACAGAGAAAAGCATCAATAAAATCAGACGAACCCTCCTCTACGGGCTCAGCCCTATTCCGGCCTTCAGGGTTTCCTCCGCGGGAGCTGGTGTTCCACTCCTTAATCACCTCGACATCATCACTGTCAGACTTGTCCGAACTCTGAGCTTTGCCTCGTCCCCTTTTTCGTTTCCTTCATGAGATTCGAGGAATGACGTGTTAGTCAGAAGGCAGAAGACAAGTGAATGCAAAATAAGGCGAAAACATAAGATCTGCTGACTTTTTGGGCTTCTCATCTTCAGAAGTTAGACTCATAGACGACTCCTCTGTTTCGGATGCAATGAATTCCTCCATGCTGTCTTCATCAAAGTATCCCTGTTAAAGCAAGAAATAGCACTCAAGCCATTTATCAAAACATGCATCACAGTTCAGCTGTACGGCAAATCATAGCTGACCATTTTGCAAAGGCAATTATTGGCTTACTCAGGTTTTACTGACTCTTACTCTTTACTGACATATCTTAAGGAAGCCTGTAGCTCTTTAAAATAAATAAATAAACCCTGTAAAAACAGTATAACTCTTTTCTATAGAGGCATATTGTGATCTCTGTTAGACTTTATATTTAACACTCAACGGTTACTTAGGTTGAAAGACGGAAAAATGGGGAAGAAAAATATTTTGAGGTTCAATGTAAATCTTCATTCTGAGATGAAGATTCAGTTTAGTTTAAATACATTAAGAGATGATTTTATAAAACTTGTTGTATACTACATGGAATGGTGCGGTTCAAATAAACATACACAACCTTTTTCAATGCGTTCCTGCACCACACCACTAACAAAATAAGACCAAAATCAAAACCCCTAGAATTTCAATGTGTTAAGTCAACAAGTCAAACAAACTGTGCATCTGAGTATGTCTTTTTTAAAAAGGTTTTCATGAAAGACAGAGACCCAAATTTTATGACTGTAATCACTACACCCTCAGAATAAAATAGTAATATGTTCTGTGGATTTGTATAAAAAAAATTAGTGCAACAAAAAATGACCGGAATGAAATTACTGAGGTGTACCGCAATTTCAATATTCAGCAAAACAATCATGATCAATGTGTGAGAGAACCAAAACTGACATATGGTGACGCCAATTGGCCATAATTTCCTGCTACCAGTCTGTGTTCAGGGCAGGTCTAGATGTGCGCAGAAAGTGATGACTATGAGGGAAACTGTCGTTCCCCAGCGTTTGTTTTAAGTGTGGTTGAGGGGAAAGAGGTCTGCAGCTCACCAGTTGCACGTCTTTGTGCATTTACCTTGTTTTCCTTACTGATATAGTCCAGCTGGAGACACCAAGGATGGGTCCAGATTCTGCTGAGCATCTGGAAATCCTGGAAGAGTTTCGTCCCTGCGCGGCCTCTTCCCCCCTCTAAGGCAGAACCGACACCTGTTTGGAAAGAACCAGTTTAGTGCCTGCAAAGCCTCTCCCACACCATGCCAGAGTTATGACAGCATGCTACGGGCCTGAACAAACTAACAAGAGCCCATCACTGCAAATGGAACCATTTCAAATCGCACACAGGGTTGACTTCAAAAGAAGAGCAAGTAACTATGGGCTAGGAGACTGTCAATCCATATAAGGCACGGGTGACTTTTCACCAAATCATCTCTTGAATCCTAGTCATTACAGTCACACAGTAAGACTCAAACCATTAGTGAGTTATTTATAGCAGCATAATAAAGCCAAAAAACATACCATTCAATTAGACTCGCACTAAACATTTCGGTAATCCTCAATGTGATGTAATTTCATCTATAAATCCATTACATAAGTTTATACACAGGGTCTATACTACCCTGCCTGAAACTTTAGTGAAATAAACTGATTATCCCTGCTGCCACTGACAACAGTAAGTCAGTTGTCTATGTTTTAGAAATGCCCTGCTAACTAAGCTTCAGTCAAAAGTGGCCCAACATCTCCCTCCACCAGGCACAGCAGATAATTACTCCCTTATGTGGGTGGTTAGTGCCACCATGATAAATTAGATGACATTACATCACAACATGTATTTGAGAATATTTAGGACTTCAGATAATAACACTAACTAAATGAGAGCATTTAGTTTAGTGGACTTTCGTGCAACACCAAGAAGTCCAAAAAATCAAGTGTATTCATTATTTTATGATAATTTTTAATATAGCACCACACACTCATATTTGGGTTGTTCCAATTAATAAAATGTCAGAAGCTAAGAATACAATTAAGAATCGCAACATAATTAATGTTGAAAATGCTTACGTTAGTGCAAATTAACCTTTATAAATTGATCATTATTATATAGACGCTCTGGACATGGCTCCTGTCCTGACAAAGTCTTGCTCTCTTATCCCTCCAACAGAAACGCTCATGATTGTAAATTTACAGGAAACCCAACAAATGGGATACGGCACTATGCATCAATTCGTCACACAAAATTAACCACTACTGACTAAGACAAGTCGGACACGGTGTATGTACTCGACATCTCATTAAGCTCAAATTGCTGTCAATTGATCGTCTTGTTTAGTGTTTTACGTAATATGTGACAGTCATAGGCCAGCTGTCACGTATTACAGGTTCCCGTCTGAATGTTTGTCTTGAGTAGAGATCAGTTTAGGAGTCGAGGTTTTTTTGTGGGAACGTGACCCTTACGTCATCACAGGGGGGGGGAGCCCAAAAATTCTGCCTATTCCACCATTCTTTCTGGGCCACGCACACAAGTCCTCCCCCACGGGTTGCATACCTACCTCGCATGCCTTTCTTTAACAGAACAAGTAATAATTTGAATGTGTATAAACATCTACCTCCCTCAAACTGAACATTCTCTGAATTCAACAAATACCAAAAAGTTTCAAAATGACGCACGCCTAATTCATACCGACATGATATTTCATGCTTTCATGTGTCATTTTTATCTCTAGTGAAAAAGGGCATGTAGTCAAAGCAGTTTCTTAAAACCCCAGGTCAGCATTTCTGTGGGTCAGTGATGGACTGGGGATAAACTACAGAGGTGGGGAGACGGAGTCTGGCCAGCCCTCAGTGTGGACAGCGACCTGTGGGCCCGCACCCAAAGTCACAGCGGCAGCTCAGCAGTACAGCAGGCTCAGTGGAAAGCTGGGCTAATGAGCCTCCGGCTGGAAAATTTTCCCAAAGCTCTTCATTAGAAAGAGGACATGGGAATTTGTTCAGATAGGCCTGCGGCTCCATGCCAGCTGCCACTCAATCTCCCAGCTGCAGATCCGCTTTAGAACAAGCGCCGTCTAAGCCATAACATGACTAAACCACTTAATTCAATAGTATGTGGAGGAGTGAGGGGGGAGGCCTCGTTCTCTTAAGTGGTTGCAAACTTTAGCTTGTCATCTCCAAAATCCTAATTTGGGATTTAAGCTCCAAGTATAAGAATCCTTTGAAACTTGGGAAATGCTGCTATGTAACCCCAACAAGCTGCTAAGGTTTGCTTAACAATGTGAAACGTGAGGAACGTGATGAATGACACTTCATATCACTTTAAAAGAAAGACCCTCACCTGTAAAGTGCTCCAGATAGTATCTGTACAGTTTGCATTGAATAGGCGTCATCCGCACTGCTAACACATACTCGTGCTTAGGGGGAAGGAACTTTGTCAGGGCAGTGTAGTCTCTCCTCTGCAAGACAATACAACAAAAATTAACAAAAAAAGACAAGAAAACAAAGGTGGAAAAACAAGGCACTGCACAACACAGCTAAAGTATTAGAACTGAAGCAATTACGGAATTTGGCCTCAACAATACAATCTCAAGGCACACTAACATCCTCAAGGCACACTAACATTACTGACAAACATCCAGATGCCATGTTTAGTAAGGTTCACAGATCAGAGGCACAAATAAGCTATTAGGGCTAGGACAAGCACTTCATTTGGGATTGAAAATACTAATTTGTTTACTTTATCTGACATGCTTCTTTGACATTTGCAAATAAAACTTGGGATTACTTGATTAACGCTTAAGAAAACCACTCAACCACTCAATCTTATACGAGTCTTACTTGGACACATCCTGCCAGCATCTCATAGAGGATGTGTGCGCGCTTCTTCATGATGCGCACGTCAACCGGGGTGGAGTCAGCGCACTGGCCGTTCTGAATGGGATTGATGAAGCGATTCCTGAACTCTTTCACTGAGCCCAACAAGTTCTCCTTGATGAAGTTTACCATGCAGTGGTCTGAACAAGGAAAAGAGGATTTTAGGAAGACTCGAAATTCTGAGTGACTGCTCCACACCAGTCCTTTAATTCATAATGAGGTCACTATTACACACTTTAGGGAGTGCTGGAGCTTAGAGAAAAAAAAATCACTTCATCTGCAGGTGTGATTCAGACTTACTTAGAACAATAATAATGACATGCGACAAGTGGTTTTTACTCAAATTTACATGTACAGAGTATTTTTAAACACTTTTTAAAAGGGTATGAAAATAAGGGCTCCCTTGTTTGGCAGGCTTTTATTCAATCTTCTCAATCTCAACCAAATGTGTGTAGACATTTAGAACTAAATAATGTTTCAGAGACGAGTACCAACATTTGAAATGAGATTTTTCCACTTACACTCTATCAGATTGTTCTGAAGGGGTGTTCCCGTTAACACCACTCTCCGTCGAGTTTTAATGGAGTTCATTGCTCTAGACACAGCTGAGGCTTCATTTTTCAACACGTGCCCTTCATCGCAAATAACAAAGTCTGGACCTGTATCAAGCATTTGTAAAGAGGCGTGGAAAACAAAGAAAAAACTTCAGGGACAATGTCTGCATAAATACAGATGAAACCCACTGTGGAACAGCAGAAACTGTATCTACACAGATAAAAGTGACGATGCAATTTGTTGCAAAGGACGACAGCTCAAGCAATTTGATCAGAATTCATATTTCACCTGGATCAACGAGTGTTTTCTGGAATGTTTCTTTCAGCTTTTTGCTCTTAATGTTGCGCCCCTGCGTGAGGTTGCGGTACATTTCGTAGCCGATGATCATGACGCCACCGTCTTCCTGCCATCGCTGTAATGCGTAAGCTCGCTCCTGAGGCCTCTTCACTGTGGCCAGCTCGGTCACCTGACATACAAGAATGCTTTGTGAGCACCAAGCAGCAGCTCCTATGCCCTGTATTACATTAATAACTCCTATGCCCCATTTACATTAACGGCATTTATCAGACGCTTTTATCCAAAGCAACTTCCATTCCCTAACTACAGGGGGCAGTCTCTCCCTGGAGCAACTTAGGATTAAGGGTCTTGCTCAGGAACCCAGTGGAGGTTTACTGAAGGTAGGATTCGAACCCATGACCTATTGGTCTGGAGGCAAGTATCCCACCCACTAAGCTCCCTCTACCCATATTAAGCTATTAGGGCTGTGACAAACCCTAAATTGTGGTGGTGGCCTAGTGGTAGGATACTTGCCTCTGGGCCAAGAGGTCATGGGTTCAAATCCTACCTTCAGAACCACCACTGGTGGTGGTTTCCTGAGCAAGACCTTTAACCCTTAAAAGTTGCTCCAGGGAGAGACTGCCCCCTGTAGTTAGGAATGGAAGTCGCTTTGGATAAAAGCGTCTGATAAATGTAAACTAATGAATGAATGCCGTGGTTCAAATATTTTTTTTTGCTAAAGCATACACCAACTATCAGTTTAGATAAAAAAAAATCTATCAATGAAAAGTTGGGTGGTGTATTTAAATCATGTGTATCTAGAGTGTCAAACGCCCCCCCTTATGCAGGAAAAGAAGAATAATGGGAAGGTCTACGCAGGATACAATACCAAATCTCTACCTCTAAACTCTCCTCATCCTTCAAGCCATGCTGCCACTTCTCAAACTCATTGAGCCAGTTGAGGACAGTGTTGAGAGGACACACGATCAGAGCTGTGGCGAATTCTAGCTTCTCACACAGGAGCAGGGTGTGGAGTAACGTCACCACCTGCAGGACAAAAACAAGAACAGCAACATGATTATCTGCTGGAGTAGACTGGAATACACAACCCGCACCATTGTTGAAGTAAATAGTGCTCATTAGTCTGTAGTGTGTAAACAAGGCCAACTACTCTGGATGATTTTATTCAGAAAGTCTAAAAGCACTAGGATTTTTTTTTAAGTAACTGAAAGTTAAAGGCCCAAAACGACCCTTAACGAAATCTCAAGCTAAGATCTACACAACCCTAAAGAATTTATTTAAAAACATAAAAAAAGATGAATGTGTAAACAAAACCCCCACCAAAAAAAACCCACCTATAAATGTCTATTAAGCAGTAAAGGAATATACTCCACTGACTAGTACTAACATAAGGTGGGAGCAGAAACAGCCATTAGCGTAGCAGTAGTATTTGGATAACAAAAGCCTGTAAAAGTAAACGGTTTATACATTAAATATTAGCACATACACACATTCATGATGGCTTAAAAAAATCATGAAACCACTGGAATGCTTTAATTCATGTTTGTACATCTGTTATCGCAATAGTCCTGTTTGCGCATTTTGTTCAATGGTTTGGTATATAATTAGCAAACCAACATAAACATTTTTTTAGGTGCAACTTCGTCATCTTTTGCCAGTGGTACCATAAATATATAAAAATATTTGTAAATGGTGGCCCAATAAACTTTTTAATATTTGAGCAGTTGATGACATTTTAATCATGACACATTCCTTATTTACACACAACACTACCCAACCATAAGACATGCAAGGTCTAGAACGATGCAGTTTACCTGAAGGGTTTTTCCCAGACCCATACAGTGTGCAAGGATACAGCCAGAGCCAGAAGACTTCTTAACCTTTTTCACAGACTCACAGCAACAGTCCCACATGAACTGTACACCTGGAGAACAGAACAAAACCAGCACAGTTAGAAACATTAACACATTTTGTTCGGCAAGACAGGACTTGTTGATTAGATGCCTTGTGCGCCTAGTTAGTGGTTGTGCTAATATTTTGCATAATTCTTTTGACATTATCTTACACCAGAGACAGGGACTCCAGTCTGACACTCGGACTCGAGTCACAGTTAAGCCGCACAAACAAAGACTTGTGACTTGACTTTAGACTTCCCTCAGCAACTCGAGACTTGACTCAGACTCTGGGCTTATTTATTTATATCTCGCACTCTTTCCAACGACCCGACAACCAACAACCCGTTCACCTCGCCCCGGTGTCCCATTATATTTCTCATATTTAACATTTAGATTTAAGATTTATTTGGTTCCCAACCAACCAAAAAAATGTACTCGCAGCTTTATTAACAGTATTTTCATAGTTTTTTTTTTTTATTATTTAAAAAAA
>JBBPDE010000031.1:15696661-15718624 GCA_037974605.1 Nannopetersius ansorgii | reverse complement strand
CCAGAACTTTGTCTGCCGAAGCTTGTTCAGCTCCACCCCTCCTTCCCCATTTTTTTCCTTCGGATCTGCATCAATCTCATTATTAACCACTAGTGTCCTCAGTTGACGGAAATCCGTCATAGCGACAGAGCACAATAGTATAGACGGATTACCGAGAAATCTTTGTTCTGTAAAATCTTTGTTCTCAAAAGTGGCTTCTTTTCAGGTCACATCACTGGAGATCCCTTCTCTTTCAGCTGCATCTGGCTAATAATTTGGCAACTTCTGTGCTCAGTTTGGTTTATTTTATACAATACGGCAGATTACCAATCTGGGCGAAAGTAGCGGGGGACAACCAGCCAATCGTGATCCAAAACTCAATTTTATTATATCACACGAATCACACACTGATTTACTGGCAGTCTTGTGGGCCACAAAAACTTTCAAAGGGCCGGATCCAGCCCGTGGGCCCCTAGTTGAATAGGCCTGCAATAAGCTGACAAACATAGATCAGTCATAACATTCATCAGACCAGGGCATCTTCCACCAGTGGATAGGGGTCACTTTGACTGGTCTGCACTTGTGATGCACTGTGTTTTGATACTTCCCTATTACAGCCTTTTTAGCAATATGACTGCATAAACTGTTCTGTGGCTTTACACCAGAAAGGCTAGGTTTTCCTCTTAATGCACATCAGCAAGCCTTGGGCACCCATTACCTTTACCCATTACAGTTGCAGTTGGACCACTTTTGGTGGGTACTAACCACTGCACACTGGTAACACGAGACCTGTCGTTTTAGAAATCCCCCAGCTTTACGCGGATCAGGAGTCGCAGATTCAGTTGCATGCAGATTTTTTTGGAGAATCAAACTCACAGTTTTTTGCGGAAATCCCCACAATAAATGCGCAAACCACAAATATCCTCTGCGAGATGAAGGGGATCCGTTCATCTCGCCGCATGTCCCAATACTTTTGTCCCATGACATTCAGAGTTGCATATCGCGGCGGGGAAAGCACTCAGACACTTCAAACTCCACAGTTCGGTAGATTTCCAGGAGACCTTTCCAACGAGCCCTCACTTGTATGTTTAGCCCCAGTAGATCTGGGGTTATTCCCCAAAAATTCGGGTGTAAACTTTTGTCCCGCAGCCCGAGGAATTTACATCCAAAGACGGGTTTAGCTTTCCATTTTCTTTAAGGGGAATGCATTAAACGGAGTTTAAAATAAAATTTAAGTGTTCTGTGAGCAGATTTGGGGGCATATTTGGGGTTTACACTATAAACACAGGCATTTTTAGGCATGATTTTTACCAAAACACAACATGGTTTTTCACTGCACACAGGTGCTCCTGGAACGTAACCCCCACGAAAAATAGGGGATTACTTTACTCTTATCCAGTCACTCAGACATCACAATTTCACCTGTTTCAAAGCTATTCTGCTATTATGCTTGTCCATTATTACTGCTTCCAACACAATGACTCGTGCATATGAACTCTAGATAATGTGACGTGCCAAAAATGCCAATACCTCCTAAAGACAGCAAGTTCCACAGACTGCATAAGCACATGAGAAATTCTTTCAAGTAACTATCAAGTACAAATAATTGTTTAACGTAACAGAGGAGAGGACAGGTGGTCAAAGGATTATAATCACAAGGCTGTTTGCTGCCCATGGACAGAAAGTAAGTGCCCCAATCAGAACTGGAAAGGAAAGCTGGCAGTGTCTGTCCTTCACAGCTGCTGAGTAACACACTAGCCCACTGAATCTGCAGTCTTAAAGGCGCTTTCAGACCGAACGCGGCATGGCGCTGAGCTTTGCTCTGAAAACCATTATTTTCAATGGCTTACGCGGAGCAAGAGCACATTCGTGCTCGGTGCACTACTCTGCGCCATTGTTGAGGCCTTTGACCATTGCGCGCTGTGACGAAGCATCGAAGCGGGTTAGTGTTCGGTCTGCCCCATCTAAACACACACTCAGAAATCTACAAAGCCCACATCATAGTCTTTCCTGGTGCTAACAGAGCTGGCACTAGTGCTAGGAGAGTTTAGAAAAGGAGAGGAGAGTTTAGAAAACCACGCATACGTTTTGTGGTGAGCCCCGCGGCAAGCGCGACACATTCTCGCTGCTTTTTAAGAGGAAACGTAAACCTCACAGCGGGCGCAGCACTTGCCGCATTCAGTCTGAAAGCAGCTTTATACTGAAGTCAGACACTTGACACCAGTGTGAACAGTAGTTCAAACTAAGATGCGCTAGCTCAATACACATACATGTCCAGCCAACAGGACAGAACAGATTAAACCCCATCCTTTAACTCACCATCCACTTGATGAGGCTTCAGCTTGGTTACCAGGTTCCTATGGACTTGGACAAGTGGCTCCTTGGTTTCCTCATTCTCATCAAGCACCAATTTGGTAGTAATGGGACAAGTGACCTGTGATGACTCCTCCACCACAATTGTCTACGAAGAAAAGAGTCAGAATCATTTAAACAACCTAAACAAAAATAGCACAGTGGCAAAAGCTCAGAATACTTGTTGTATGTACTTCTCGCAGTTTTTCTCTTAGCTGTTCTCTCTCAGCGATGCGCTTCCTCCTCTCCTCTTCCTCTTTCAAGGCGTTCTGGGTTTCTGAGCGAAGCTTGTCATCCTTGAGGATTTTGCGGATCTTCTTGCGGCCCTTGGGAGTTCCCTTTTCGTCGTCATCGTCGTCGCCGTCGCCTTCTTCCTCCCCTTCGCCTCCGCTCTGCAGAGAAAGGAGCACAACACTAGACACATTGAAGCGCAAACCCTGCACCAAATACATGCAAGCTGGTATACCGGTAGTCACAACAGTACCTTGCCACTAGAGGAAGAGTCTTGAACCTTAATGCGTCTTCGCTTTTTCTTCTTTTCTTTCTGGTAACTCCTTTCCTTGTCAGCTTTCTTGGAAGACCTAAAAGTTGAGCCAAGACAAATTCATGCTTCATTAGTCAGGAATTCTAAATGACACGACTCAGAACACGCATATCATCAGTTGCGCTGGTGAGGAACTTAATGCATATTGCAGTTTTAAAGCCAACTTCACCTTGTTCTCCGCTTGTTCTTGCCTTCGTCGTTGTCATCATCATCATCTTCACTCACTGCTGCACTCAGTGCTGACTCACTATCGGACCCTGAGCCAGACTGCTTGAAGTCTGAATCAGAATCACTGCCTACTGTAAAACAAAGTAAAAGACAGACAAACAAGTCACCAGCAGCACCAACCTACGATCCAAATGGCAGATCCGATTTTATCTCGTGCAAACACACGAGCACAAACTCTATTTTTGTAATATTTTTAACAAGCCAGGCTGTCTAGACGCCTCACCCACTGATGCCTGCAACAGGTCTGATTTTTGCTGGCAGAGGTACAGCATATCTACGAGACACTGCCAATTTCAGCGATGCCACAGTGCTCTTAGTCTTGTTCTCATCTCCAATAGCAATTGCAAGGCAGTCAACATCAATTATGTTACTATGTAAGAAGGGGTGAGTGATATACAGTAATCAGGTTACGTTCCAAGAGCACCAGCGTATGGTAACAAAACGCAATGTGTTAGTTTTTTTTTTAAATGGCCTAAAATGACCTATTTTTATAGTGTAAACCCTAAATATGCCCCCAAATCTGCTCCCTCTTTAATGTCATTTTAATCTCAGTTTAATACATTACCCTTAAAGAAAATGTAAAGGTAAACCCATATTCAAATTATACCAACTATCATACAGTATAGAACATACAGGAAACACTAAACACAGATCTGAGATCAGCATGAAAAACACTACAGAACACACAAACTCATACAGGAGGATTCTGACCTGCTGACCTAGATTGTCAATCTAGAATAACATTTTTTTTTAGTGTTTCTAGCTAAAAAAAATCTTAACGGCACTTGAACACACAGTGTCCCGACTGTAAAAGTTACCAGTCACAGGACACGGTTACTATTTTTTATTAATGCATGCGCAGAGTGATGTTGAAAGCCTTTGGCACTGTGAACACTGACCTTTCTTTCTTCCTGTCCTTTTCCCCTCTTTCTTACTCTTGCTGGGTTTTTCATCATCAGATTCACCCTCACTGAGCGTCAGCTTCTTCCGAAGTAAACGGTGCCTCCGTCCACCTTTCTTAACGTCCATTTCTGAAGCAGAGTCTGAGGTCTCCTCCTCTTCCTCTGCAAAGAAATAAATATTATGTTCAAGTCTAAAAAGTAGGGATGCACCGAAACTGACTTGGCTGAAAAACAAAACACCGAAATAAATTATTAAAGTATTACAAGAATTAATCTGTTACAAAATTATCAAAAATATTTAGCATTTATACTTCTGCACAACATAAAATTTGAAATAAAATATTTTACTTTGCCCCACTTATGAATAGCCTAAAAGCAAGAAAGCTGAAACATTACACAAATCTCTTCTCTCATAAATCCAGTGCATTCGGGTGTATTTTCATGTTCTGAGCAAAGTGCTTGAACACAGTGCGTTCAGAACAAGAGCTTTAAAACTGCTGAAAGATAAACACCATTCTCTGTAGGCCTTTAACAGAGGCCAAGTTAGAAGGGGGGGGTGCTGGAAGGGTCTCCCTCTTCTGGGCTCCAGCGGGACGTTTCTGATTTTATATGATAAATGAATCCCGACGGTGAGAAAGTCTTTGTGGATGAACCCCCTCTAGAAATTTCAGCATCGCTCTCTTTACAAACGGCTTTCAGTGTCTTTTACCGAAATGGAAATGATCCACACGGCAGACATGCTGCTCTTATCCAGTCTGGAGCTGCAGGGGGGGTTGATTTGGTCATTTTCGGCTTAATTTTTTTCGGTGGCCGAATATTCGGTGCATCCCCTCTAAAAACCATTTGAACAAAAACATACTGTCTAAAAACCGACAGACCTTTAATAAATTCTGCTACTGCTGACTGTTCAGCATAGATTACTTTTGTATGGAGACTAGTGGTGCAACGGATCACTGTTGATCCGTGATCCGAACCGATCCCTCTCCACGGTTCGGAACGCATGTGATCCGAAGAGCCGAAAGAAAAATAAAAGCTCCGCTGAATGGTGCGCGTAGAATGGGGAGCACCCAAACACTTCGGCGTTTTTTTTTTCTTTTCTGCGTAAATAAATTGTGCGGCAGAGTTACAGCGAGGGTTTTCCGTTGGAGGAAATGGAGAGCGCGGCTGATGGTTGCTTAGCAACAACAGACGCTTCCGCTTGTGTCCACATTAAAGGAAATAATTATGCCCTGTATTGTCGTTATATAATTGCATGGAATGTTTTTAATGGGCAAAAATACTTAAATAAACGAAGTTTAATTTTTCTCGTCTTTTTTTGCTGATCCGAAAACTGATCCGATCCGTGTCTTAAATCCATGATCCGATCCGAACCGTGATTTTTTTGATCCGTTGCACCACTAATGGAGACTATGCAAGCTGTGTCTTTGATTTGCAAGAAAAACATTAGATAAGCAGGTGTATAAACACTTCAACAGTGTATATCAAGAGTCATGAGATTAAATTATGGCAAACAAAACCAGCCACTTTAATTTTGAGGGGCATAAAAGTAACAAACAAGACAAAGAAAAATACAGATGATGTTTAGGCATGTCAACACACAGCAGTTAACAGCTTTACAATCAAGGTTTCTGACCTTTCTCTTCATCATCATCATCATCTTCACCATCCTTTTCTTTTGCTGGAGACTTATCTTTCTGGCTGTCGTCATCTTCCGAGGAGCTGGCGTCCCCAGAGGAGTAATTGGCTTTGATCTGAGCTAGCAGCATCTTCTTTGCAATTCTTCAGGAGAAAGAAACAATTAAATCAGCCATCATCACTTCACAAAAACGCAACTTCTCAGATCCGGTTTCTGTGCATTAAACACCTATGTGCCCATCTGACCAAAGCAATTCCTACAATAATACAGGGCTAGTATTTACTGTGGTACAACAATGAGCTACTGAACATAAGATGCACTAGTCAATAGTGTAACATATGCACTGCACATTACTTTTATTTGGCAGAGTGACTTACAATCTGAGGAAACACTCAAGCTTCAGGATATTGCAAAAGATGGAAACAGTTAAATGGCTATTGTGCATTAAACACAGTACTGTGAGCTGCTCAGATGTGAATATTTTTAGATTTGAAATTATCCAGTCCCATTTTCTGAACCGTCTTTCTAACAGGACCCATCTCATCAGAGAGCACTTAAGACAACTACGTAATTATATTGTTATGCCACCCCATGGCTCATGAATTCACCTTGTAATCTGACAGGGCCCTGAAGGAGTACAAACATCAGCTTTGCTAGAGTCTTACAAATAATAAAAGTACCCACGTACTTCACTCTGGACAAGAGCGTCTTCCAAATGCCTCAAATGCAAATACAGTAACCCCCCAGTTTTAAGCAGATCAGAATTCGCTGATTCAGTCAAACACAGATTTTTTTCTGAGAACCGAACTGTATTCCCCTTACAGCCCAGCGGTGGCAGTAATGCACTGAAAAGTTGTCAACCGGCATAAAAAGAAGCAGCAGCTGCTGCAGCATGTAGCATGACTGCTCCGTGTCTTGTCCTCGTATTTTAGTGTTTATACCCCCCCCCTTTCAACAGTTATCTCAGTTCATTTAGTATTAGTAAGCTGTGCTCTGTCTAATACGTGGGTAGAGAGAGTTATTTCAACCTTTCTTTTGTGTACGAGTCTTTGCACACTGCTAATGCTAACCATAAATGCTAATGGTTTTTAAAGCAATCAAGTTTTCTGATTCTGATCGTTTATTTACCTTTATATTTTCTTTAAGCGTAACGCATTAAAATCAGATTTGGGGGCATATTTATGGTTTACACTAGGCATTTGTTTTTTACACATAACACTGTTTTTCACTATACGCGGGAACGCAACACCCACGAAAAGCGAGGAATTACTTTATTTCAAAATAATTGCCTCCGGATGGCAAGTCATTCAGTCATCACTGGAATCATTACATTTTAAATTCTACACATCGCAACACTCTTGTGAAAGGCCATGAAGCCTAGAACAACCAGGGCTTTGTATATTAGAAAATCTAAGCATGCTACATGTTGAAAAAATGATTTCACGGTTTAAGCAAGGTGTTAAACGAGTGCCCAATGTTTCACTGGTCAAACAAAAGACCCAAAATAATTTCAGTATCCAAGTCATCTGTTTGCCACTACAGATGACAAGATGATCCAAGCTTTAGGCTACATGCTCCAAAGAGATACCAGGCTTTTATCTGATGAAGTCACTATAAATGTTCTAATGTCCAATAAATTATGTATCTACACAGACTACGAAGGTCTAGTTACAGTCTCACATCTGGAGTAAAAGCTTTTCACATTCTTGTCCTTCACTTCCAAAAAGGCTTGCTCGCATTTTATTTCAACTGGTTGCTCCCAGAGTCATCTGAGTAATAGAACCGCAGCAGGGATGTAGACAACTGGAATGAATATCAGTCACAACTATCCCACCAGGCCTATAAAGGCCAACTTTTCCCTCTTTGAAGTTTGGTATACTGCAAAATAAATGGCTTCTACCTTCCTGATGTATGGTTTTAAGTTGTCTGCTCTCAAACACATCCCTAAAAGAAACCCTTTTGTTTGGTAGGACATCAGTCTTACTGACTGTGCCAGAGAAAATGCAGTAAAGAATTTTCATTCTCATTTGCTTCATTAGCCAATGTAATGTTGAGAGCGTCAGATTAAAGTTAAACATCCTGTCGCAACATTTGCTACTGAAAGTTCTTCTGCCTGACTTGAAGAACTACTTTTCCTTTGATTTAGTGGATATCATCGATATCATCATATCACCGACGACGCCCTTGGCCTGGGTGTGCTCCATCTCTGCCATCTCAGATCATTGAAAGAAATCACTTGTTACAAATTGGGGATTATTTTTAAAGCGAGGCGTCGGAGGCGCTGCTTTAATATTAAGAGAATTTTAAAAAGTAGTTTTATACACATTTCTCTTAAATCAATTGCTCTATGTTCAGGCTATCCTCCGGAAATAAATGGGGATAAAGGTATCTCTCTGGCGCATGGACCCCCATCAGCTCTTCCCACTAATTTACTGATCCTTAAAGACTTACCAATGGAACAATTCTATAAAATAACTGCTTCTACCCTCATTTTCATTAGTCTGAGAACAAACTATGGGGATGAATAACGCACCCACATAAGGTAAAAATAGGCCATTCTTTTAAGCACTTCAGAGAAAACCTGTAGGTTTAAAGCCTAAACATTCAAATCTGTGCTTTGATTTCATCTGAATAAGTTCAGATATTGACACACAGTCTTGCTAAGTGAGTAACCAGTCAAGCATTAATTAAGCAAAGACGCAAAATAACGGCATGGCTAATGAACACCAATACCTATTCTCCGGGTCATCATCATCATCGATCATCTGGGAGGGTTCATCCTTGGCCTCAGCTTCATCTCCTGCTCAAGCAAAAATTATATCAAGATTTCAAATTTCAATGAGGCCAGATGCATCAAACTATTCAAAAGGCACCAAATGAAAAGCCTGAACTCTTGAAAGAGCTTCCAATAAAGGCAAAACTGGTATCTGAGAAAGCATCAGTCTGTGACTGATGAAAAAAAACCACAATTACTTAAAATAATTATATTCTTCAATCTAAGAACAATCTGATTTAACACAGCTTGTTAAGTAGACAGTAATTTAAAGCAAATCTCATACAGACAAATGAACTCGCAAGGAGTGAAACCTCACAGACAGTAATCCCCCACTTTTGGCGGGGGTTACATTCCAGGAGTGTAAACCCAAAATATGCCCCCAAATCTGCTAAATCCACTCCGGCTCACGGTTTTCAGGGAATAACCCCTGATCAGCTGGGGCTAAAAATACAAATGAGGGCTCGTTGGAAAGTTCTCCTGGAGATCTACCGAACTGTGGAGTGTCTGAGTGCTTTCCCCGCCGAGATATGTAACCTGGAAGGTCGCGGAACAAAAGTATTGGCGAGGTGAACAGGTCCCCTTGTGCCAAATAAATAAATAAATAAAAATTTAAATAAAAAGTGTGTATATATATATATATATATATATATATATATCTTACCACGAAAAAGCAAAAGAAGGCAGAGATTTTTGGTTCTCAAAAAAACGTGTGACTGAATCCACGACTCCTGGATTCAGTCACGTTTTCTCCTGCTCCACGTAAAACTTGGGAATTACTGTATATGATTTTTCCCATTTAATTTCTCCAAACAGAAGAAGCTGAATAACATTTACATTAATCAGTCTGACTAAAGTACAAGCAACAATTTCAGTCAACTGACCTGATGACTGATGGAAAGCATCAATGCCAGCCACAACCGACTCAAGAATAGGTTTCATCTTCTGCTGATCACCACTCTCCTCTCCAGAGGCAGCCGCCTGCTCTTCCTCCTCTTCCTCATCGGAGGATGAATCTTTTGGGGCGTTCCCTTTACCTCTCGGTGACTTCCGTTTCCGCTCAAACGAACGCTTAGGAGCTTTCTTTCCCTCCCTCTTGGTGTCATCCTCCTGCTTCTTGCTTCCCTTGCCCAGCTTCTTACTGGAGTCAAGCTTGCTTAGGCGCTTCATCTCCTTCTCAAGGTCTGAATCATGATCTGAGGAGTCTGACTTCTTACCCTTCTTTTTTTTGGCGGCTCTTTTCTTAGCTTTTGAGGACTTTGAATCTTGATCTGAACCAGACGAGCTCATTTTGAGCTTGCGTTTTGCTGCTGCCGACCTCGCAGAAGTTCGGAGAGATGGCTTTTTGTTTTCTTCGCCGTCGCCTGAAATCTTCCCATTGTGCTCCGCCTCATGTTCGTCTGAGCTGGCCCCCATGCCTTCTGTCTGGCGAAGGACCTCTGGGACTTCATCAGAGTCTGAGTCAACGGGACTAGAAGCTGGAAGCCCTGGATTGTTATCCTCATCATTTGCCTTGGAAGCATCAGACTTACTCCTGCTCCTTCCCTCAGAAGACTTGCGCAGCGGAGTGGTCTTCATCCTGGGGGACCTTCTGCTCTCTGGGCCATCCTCTGGTGAAACAGCACCATCTCTCTCCTTAGACTTTGCTGTGTCTTCATCTCGCTTTATGGTAATTTTGAGAGGAACAGGGGTAAGCTTCACCACTAGTTTCTTACCCATACTTCCCGAAGCTTTATCACGTTCTTCTGACTCTCCATTTGACAACGAACCATTGTCTGCCTTATTGTCATCCGCATAAACAGCGTTACTCTCATCTTCTTGTTTCACACACTCTGCAAGACTCTCAACCATCTCGAAGAGTTCTTCAGGAACAGAGGGTGGTATAGAAACAATGTCTTTGTCAAGAGACGTTTCGCCAGTGGATGCAGAGCCATCTTCACAGTCAGGTTCCACTTCGAACTTGACTTTGTTCTCTTTGGTTTCACTTTCATTTGATGGGTCGTCTGCATTCTCCGTTGTGTGAACAGGACTTTCCTTCATATCTACATCAGCTGAAACCAGGCTTTCACTGTCCACAAAGTCCTCTGTAACTGTTGGTTTATGGTCTGCAATGCTATCTAAACCCTCTTCATTTTCACAAGCCTGGTCAGCATGTTGCATGTTAGAAGCAGCATTATCAAGATTCTGAGTGCCTGCCAACCCATGCTCCTCTCCGTTCTGGAATTCCAGGTTTTGGAATTCCAAATCCAAGGACTCCTCCAAAGCTGTGTGGACCTTTTTCAGGTCAGCCAAAACAGACCTGAATGCTTTCAAGTGCCTGTACTTGACAACACTGTCTCCCTGTTGGGCTGATGCCTGTTGAATGAACTGCACGAATGTGGTGTTCAAGCCATTTGTTGTCTCAATCAGTTTCTTTGTCTTTTTGACTAGTTCCTTGGGAACCGCCAACATTTTGTAGGAAAAAGAAAGAGTACCCGCTCCTTCGGAATTAAGATCCTTTCCATTAAGAGCTGCATTTTGAGCTTTCCCGTGTTTGTGCTTTGAATGATCACGCTTTGCTTTGTCACTTTCTGGCTTGGGCTTTTTCTTATATTCCAGGTTTTGGAGAACCTTCTCGCACGCTGCAACAATATCCTGAAGAGGCTCTGGATGGCACACGTAGCAGTGCCACTTGTTGTCTTCATTCATGATTCCAGATAACTCCTTTCTCCCAAGATTACGCTGAATGCATTTTTTGCAAAACGCATTGCTGCAGTAGTCACAACAAATGAGGTTGCCTCCCTCTGCACACCACCTGAAGGACAAATTTACAAAGATAATGTGTTACAAACATTTCCAAGACTGCATTTACATTATAATGGTTAAGACAAAGGTCACTTGTGGTTTAAACACATACACATACACCGTATTGGCATATAGGTAATACCAGGTGGAAAATTGTGAATCTGATACTGGAGGAAAATTAAATCCTGGAAAATATGACCTGAACTAGATGTTCACATTATGCCATGGCAGCTATTTCCATTTACGCCATTTGCCTGATGCTCATCCAGAGCGATGTACATCAGTGCTCAAGTCCACAACTGTTTCTTAAACCTGTAAACAGCTTAAATCCACGTCAACTATTTAACCGAAATACTGCACATTCAGTGCACCTGAACAAAATCTCAATTAATACCTAACTGACTCCTGCCAAATAATACCAGAACAACATAAACCATAGAAAAGTCAAGAGAAGAGAAATGAAGGTTTGTGTAAGCATAGTAAAGAAAGCTAAAACAGCTCATTAAGCCCTTAGTAGTGTGCAAAGAAAATATATAATGAGTATCAGGATCATCAGACGCTCAAAGTTTTGATATCTGTATTGGCACATGAGAAGTGATGGTGTGTTCTCTGGCACCAAACTGCCAAACACAGGTCATAATGTCGTATGTTCAGTCTCATACATCCTTCTATCTATCATATGACTCCCGGTTAAGTTTCGGATTGAATTCAAAATTATTCTGTTAACCTTTACAGCCTTGCCCCTCGATTTCTATCCGACCTCCTTCACGATGCCACTCCCTCTCACACCCTCAGATCCTCCTCCACCATCCACTTGACTGCCCATCTTACCACTATGGGGAGCTTTCAGACGCTCTGGAACTCACTACCACCCGACCTCAGAAACATCAATTCATTTTCACACTTTGAATCCAAGCTCAAATCCATCTGTTCAAGCATGCTTTCTCTCTCGGATTCATCTACACTGTTGAAATGGTCTAAATTGTAAATGATTTGTAATCTAGTCTGTCCATTTTTTTGCACTTGTTGTATTGTACGGTGTGCCAAAAAGGTGCCTATATATAAAATGTATTATTATTATGCATCCAGCAGAGGGCAGCCTCAACGTGCCCTTTGAACACCACAGGAATCTACCAAGTCCATCATGCAAAGCCTACAGGACTATAAACTAAAATAAGTTACTAAGACCTCAAGGTCACTGCATAGGTTGAAAAAAATGTTCAAGCTCCTTCTGTAATAGACGAAGTAATTTTTAAAAAGCTTTTAACTCCAGTATTAAGTACCCACAGCCCTGTAGAGCCTTCTTACTTGGGCAAAGTATTCCTCACCCCAAGACACCTTTCCCAACTCAAAGATTTTGATCGTTGAGTACTGCAGGGCAGTTGCATGTGAATGAGAAGTCTTTTGCAAATATCACAAAAAGAAAAGAACACAGACTGTGGTCTGGATCCTCTACAATAGACCAATTCATAAACTACATGAGTTGAGGCAGCAACACCGTATCTTCAAATGCGTCCAATAAGCCTTCTTAGTCCGTCCAACTAAAGCTGTAATTGTTTTCCATTAATCTAGTAATTAAAACATCAATTAATGAAATAAATCTAAATGTGAAAAATCACTGTACCAACCTGCACTGTTCATCCATCCCATCGTCATCCTTACTAATGTCATCACTCATGTAATACTTGAAACATGACTGGAAGGGGAGGAGGGGAAATGCCATGGTTAAAACTCAATTTTAAAACGGAAGATATATGTCTGTTCGGAATAAACGTTGTTATATCTACCTTGCAGATGAGAACTTTGAGTGCAGGATGCTGAAAGACAGAGTCTCTCTGAAAATGATTGACTTGTTTTCCACATGCAGTGCAATTAACAATCTCCTGTAGGTTGTCATCTGGGCAAAAGAGAAAAAAAAGGTAAGCAAATGCAAAAAAAAAAAAAAACACAAAAAAAAACTTACAGTAACTTTATTTTTTCTTATCTTTGTTTTAATAAAATGTTTGCGATTCCATTTGTAAATCAGCATTAGGCTTCAGGCTCCGCAAATTCTACTTGGGCACCCAAAACAGCAACATACAACTTTTACTCAGAATACAGGCCAAGAGAAGTCGTCTACTTTTCACTAGCAATTGCACAAATCAGCAAAATAGAGGGAGCTAGAAATCTAATTTTAGTGCTGAAATTACATACAGCAAAAAAGGTTTCTAAATACTTTTGTATTTTCATCATTCTCATATCAGAAGAAAAATGATCAGTGAAATGATGCGAGAACTGAATAGTGATAAACACCAAGACTTACCAGGATACCTCCGCGGAGCCTCATCTTTAAGTTTACTGCCCCTGTTGCGGAACTCTGGACCTTTGAAATCATCTTTTCCTTCATTACTGACAGGTTCTGGCTTCACCACCACAGTGTCTACATAAATGAAGAAAAGTAAAGAAAAATGAAGAACAGCAGGTAAAAACAACGACAACGTTTAACTGTAAAACCACCTACCTTCTGGTAACCCATCCATATCAATGGTGCCATCATTCAGTGGGTCTTCAACCGTGCAGGCCTGTTCACCATCACTTGCTGATTCAGGCTCATTTACTGCCACATGCTTGGTCACAACAGCAGGTTTCCTAAAAAAATGAATGTTTACATGAATGAATGTAATACACTACATCACAGATTTCATGCGCACCTTACACTGGGTCTGAAATTAGATAAGATTCACACACAACATTATGGCTCATCACATCTTTAGTTGATATACTCTGTTGTCTACATCATATCCCCCAGTACATGTACATGCACATACACACACACACACACACACACACACACACACACACACACACACACACACAAAAAAAACACATTACAACTTTAATAGCCACTGTTCTCATGATCTTGATATAATGTAGTGCATCAGAGACTGTGATGTTCACAGAGGCACAAACAAAACTCACCTCTTTGAGCGTGGAACAGCTTTTGTAACCTCAGTGGAGCAACCAGGCTGCCATAAATAAATAAGTACAAATCAATAAAAATAAATAACCAAACATGTAAAACCACAAGTATCATAGAATCACATTTCTTTGCATTTATAGGCTATTGCAGGACCTTGCTTGAGTTTAAAAGTCTTGATTACAGCTACTTTAGTCGTGTTATGAGTTAAAGTATGTCACTACATAAAAGCGCAAGTGGATGTCCTCGAGTACATGTTTATGAAACGGTCACATGCTTTGTCCCCCTCTAGGATAATGAACCATGTTGTCATTTGATCCAACACTACTTGAAAGATCATCTACGATAAAGCAACACAAAAGAATACATTTCAACCGACTATAGGTGATGAGCAACAAAAATCTTATTTTGTGCACACGCAAGTTCCGACTCATATACGGTCATTGCGGTTTGTGTAGCAGCCTTTTCTTTTGGGGAAAAGACTGGACATTTATAATGACAGTAATCACAGTCTTGTTAGCGGGTCACATTTGAAGGCCTATTGTTTATCTTGTAGTATTACATGGTCATGGTGAAAACTTATGCAGCATCATTAATACTACAGTATTTTTGTCTCCATTCAAAGTAAAAAATGCACAATGAGCTGATAAGAATGCAATATGGCCCAATAATAACACTGTCCCATAAACTCTATTATGGTTTAAGATACACAATGTGTCTAGTCCACTTTAAAAGTTAACCAAAAAAGTACCTTATCCATTATTTGATCATTGGTGTTCGCTTCACTAGAGGCCATTTCACCTGTAAAAGAGAAAACAATTCTAAATTTATCATCTAGAGGGTCATGAAATAGCACCAAATGTTACAAGGGCAAAGCAATAGCATGTTAGCAATAACATTAAGGAACCGTTACCACTGGAGATTTCATTAATTTGGGCTGCAACACTTTCCTTCTCTGGCGAATAATCCAGGAACTCAAGAAGTTTAGTCACCAGTGTATTCAGCTTGCTGGATCTAAGGGTTAAAAATGTGTATATTTTTTCAGAAAGCATGATTTCACTAGACTTCCAACATGTTCGTTTACTGAACTAAAGGTTGCTTTAGCTGACTATGCAACATCTGCAATACTACATTGTTGGGACAGAAAAAGTGGACAGTACAAAGGTAATAGCAGCAAACACAATGGAATAGAATAACAATCCAACCAACAGAAAAAGCATAAAACAGTCTAGAAATATAAAATATGAATGCAAGAAAAATTATATGCATATGTAAACTTAAAAGTAAGCTGCTTGCATCACCTACAATAACAGTAAATGATTAGAGTGACTATTATTATTACGCTGGTAAAATTGGGAAACGATGTCTGACCACACTTACACCAGTGTAACTATTCCTGAGAATAACACCAGCGTATTATAGAAATAAACACCTTAAATGAAAGTGGAGAAGCAGTTAGGCTCTTGACTCTCAGGAGAAGGTGCGCGGCTGCCGGTCGTCCTTGTTTATTGACATTTTGCGTCATCAAGCGGTAACTAATAACTCCCTATTAGCCTGTTAGCTACCTCACACACGCACACACCAAAACAGTCTCTTTATGAAACTCTTTTGAAGAATCACAGCCTGGATGTGTATGTGTGTTTGTGGGAAACACCGCGCTTCTTTACCCAAAGCTAACCTGCTAGCAGACCATGGCGATCCTGAGGAAAAACGGTTTCAAGAGATAAGCTAAGCTAAGCTAAGGCGGCTAAAAATTCTTCTCAAGCCGGGTAAAGTCGGGAGTGTCAAGAGAGCACAATGAAACGATATGACTTCTTTTAAAACAAAGAGCAGTAAAAGCTCGTCAGCGAGGTGTGGACGTGGGTTTGTAGACGTAAAACGTTGATAAATTGTTGGAAGTGTTTGAAGCTCCTAGTGAAGAACGAAGGCCTCCGTCATGTCGCGTGCGTCTTTGTGTTCTCTGTATTTTTTTTCCCGCGAAAAACTGGACTGCAGGCAGGGTTAAGTGCGGGATAAACGGGGATCTGCGGTTTTTTCTGGACACAAATTAAGACACACGCAAAGGGACGACTGGACAATCGCGCGACGCAGCAGCCGGTAAACCGGGCCGGCCGGGCCGGTATGTGTCTGTAACTCCCGGAGCCGCAGTGTCGGAGGGGCCGAGCACCTACCTGCACACACACCCCGGCGGACAGCACTCGGATCGCGCCGCGTTTCTCACACATGTGTGGAACAGACGCTATTCGGGCTTCATAAAAGCCGCAGATTTGCGCGGGCTCGACTGTCTCATGCCGCTTTTCACCCGGAGAAGTCAGAGAAGACAAAGCAAGAGCGCCATCTTGCCGGATGGTTCGAGTCGGCGCTAAAATGGCGCATCCTGCCCAAATCCGAGCGACAGCCTCGCTGGGTGGTACTAGAGGGCTATGAATTGACATATTTTACCTCTGGAGGAGGAGAAGAGGAGGAAGAGGAGGGGGCAAGAGGCCATGCATGCATGAAGATATAGACATATATACACGTGTGTGCATGCACATATAGCTTGCAGGTTTGTAAGCTCAAGAAAAACTAATGCAGCGTTAAGTTTCAGGAGTCGCAAGAACTAATAGTGCTCTTTGTGTAGCTTTTATATACACTAGTGGGGCATACATACTATGAAATATCATATTTTAGCTCTGGAGGAGGGCACGCGAGGCCATGCAAGCTCACATACATGTAAATAGGTTTGTATATGTATGCATGGGTAAATAGTTTGCAGGTTTGATAGTGCATTTGTAAGATCGCAGCGTTAAGCATGGAGTTTTAGGAGTCATAAACACCAATGGTGCTTCCGTGCAGCTTTCCGGAATGAGACGAAGATGAGTCACGAGGTCGTGCATGCACATACACACACACACACATGCATGCATACATATTTGTGCGCATGTGAGAGTGAATAGCTTCGAGTTTTGCTTTTTCGTTGCTGTTTGTAAGGTCGCAGCGTTAATCAAGAGGACAGCATGAAGTTTCAGGAGTCAAACACTAACAGTGCTCTATGTGCAGGTCTGGCTCACATGATGCACAAGAGGCGGTTTCATCTCCACGATTCTTTCCATAATTAAGCTGCAAAGAGCTGACGATATAAAGAGGAAGTCTGGCAGTTATCGGGTATGAAAAAGTGGTCGTAGATGGGGCCTTAACACGCCGATCTGCACGTGCATTTGTTAAAATGCAACGAGGATCCTACAGCGTGTTCCACACGCATTTCCAAACCTGCCGGCTCGTCTTCAATGTTAGACACGGAAATAAACACCTCGGACATCCTCCTGTCGTGCACTCACCTGGGCTCCTCGCCGCTCATCTCCGCACGGTCTGCAGCACGGCAGCTGCAGGCATGTTTGCAGCAAAGTTAATGTTTAATGTTTTGTTCGAGAGGGGGTGGAAATGCACACTTCACTCAGACAAAGCGAGGCGCCATCTTTCCACGCAGCAAATGAGACACCGATTGGCTCGTCTTCCCCGGAACGCAAGCTGATTGGCTAAAGCGGGCTTGCGCTTCCTCTCAAAAACACCCCGAGTTGAGCTCAACGCGCCGCGCAAAAAATGAATTAACACAGACACACACACAAAGACAAATATTGATTTCATAAGGGGGGCTTCAAATCAACTTTAGCTATCAAATTCAGTGGGAAAATATTTTAAGTTGCTTTCTGTTTCTCCATTGTTAGGAGTTTTAGAGATTCAATGTACATTTTAGATTCATTCATGAAAACAATACATTTTGTGATTTCAGTACTCTGTTCTTGTGGATACAGAACTTGGCTAGGCAAGGAATTACATTGCAGCAGAGTTCATCATTTTTGTTTTGCAAGATCATACCAAAAGTTACATCCTCTCTAGAGATAATAGCTGGAAAAGTAATAAACTTTTGTACTCCATACAAAAAGTTTGTACTCCATACAAAAGTTTATGTATTAGAATGTCATTAAAGTTCCTGCTGGCACTTTATGGATAAAAGTAATGAGATGTCCGACCAACATAGTGTAGATGCTTCTTTTGCAAATTTTTCTTTCCCTTCTCTAGCTGTCTTTATTTCACACAGTTGGTAAGATGTGAGGGTTAAAGATTTGGCAAAGTGTTAAAACACATGGCAAAGTGTCAAAAAGTAAACATCTTTATTGCAACACAGTTACCATAAAAAGAAACATCCCTCTCCATTTACATTACATAAGGGCTTCCCTGCTGGATCACTGGAAGTTCAGACGAAAGCTCTTCTCATGCTCCTTGCTGCGGCTCTCGCACAGCTTCGACACCTCTTCCACGCGCCTTTGCAGTAGAACTGTATATTGAACATAGTCACTAGTAGCTCAAAGAATGCTCATGTCCGACTCAAAACACACAGCTGAAATCTTAAGGACATACTCACCAGAGTTTTGCTCAACCCACTGGAGAGAATCCATGTGTGCATTGAGGATCTTGCAAATCTGCTGAAGCTGAAATGGGAGGAATAAATGAGGTTGTAAACCTTTGGTGTACGTTTTATAAATACAGACCACACACATAATTGTATTTTTAACACTGTCATGCTGACTTCCCTCCGCCAGGTTGACTATTGGAAATCTCCATCACCATCTTAAAGTACATATTTCTGAATTTCATTTTTTTTTTTTACTAGCAGCATACATTTGATTATCTGCTCATGTTACAGAACTGATCATCCCCACTAGGCCTGGAAATGATCTGTTTAAAACAGCTAATGGGACCTTACTTAACTATCAAGAGTAGAAGTTAAACTGTGACGAGGAATACTAATGCAGAATTAAATGGCACCATTAAATATAAATACAAACTCATGTAGGATGTCAAAATGATAAGGTGACATAAAAGTGACCATTCTGTCATATGTGAACACACCACAGCACACAGTGTGAGCAGCACAAAATTACTCCTCTGCATTTAACCTGTTCACCAAGTGAAGCAGCAGGCTGCCAGGAACCTCAGAGGTGCCTAGTGGTCTTGGGAATTAAACCCACACATTCCTGATCACAGGGCGAACGCGCAGACCACTAGGCCACCAGCTGCCCACATGCTGGACAACGTGTAGGTTTTCTTGAGAAGTTGCAATGCTTTCTAAAATCTCAGAAATAATCCGAATTGGGTTGTTTTTTCGACTGTTGACAAATGTGTTAACCTTGGGTCACACACAACAAAAGTGATCCATAAAATTTAAACTGGAAAGAAAACTTGGATAAAGTTGTAATTTTGCTTTTGTGTTTCTTCTCAAAGTTCTTGTTTAATGAATGTCGATTACACATGCAAGGAAAAAGATGATCCAAGTTTCAGTTGTAACATGAGATCTGGGACATGTCTGAACTTCCACATACCGGGTCACTGGTGTCTGCCGGGCCATTGGATGTATTAAGGTGGTCAATGATCTCTTTTAGATCTTGGGACATTCTTTTCAGCTGAGCATCAACATTTTCAGCCAACTTATACCTACAGGAATACAATTATTGAA
The DNA here is from genome assembly GCA_037974605.1 of Nannopetersius ansorgii. NCBI lineage: Eukaryota > Metazoa > Chordata > Actinopteri > Characiformes > Alestidae > Nannopetersius > Nannopetersius ansorgii. Next base: position 15,698,976 of record JBBPDE010000031.1, on the reverse strand, counting down.
AAAGAAGAAAGATGATATTTTATTGTGCAATAAAATTACACTTAAGCAAAACAATGTGGCAATAAGAACACAAAACATTTGCTTGAGCGTCCGCAAGTGAAGCAGTAACTCACGTTCTCTCACGCTCCTCGTCAGCATTTTGCATATAAATGGTTCCACTTTGCTCTTTCACAGATTCCTCTAATGGAACAAGAAGGTCCTCCAGTTCCTTCTGCTGGGATAAGATAAAGTCCAGCTCCTGCTCCAGTCTGAGGTATAGACAAAATAGTTGTAGCAGATCTTCAGACCAGTTTCTTTACCACAATACTTCTGTAATGTACATCTGAAGTCACATCAAGCATTAATTACATCAATCATACCTTCTTTGGTCCAGTTTAACTTTCTCCATGTCTTTATGAAGGGCTGTAATCTAAGCAAAATTGTTTAATTAACATCATGCATACAAGCAAAAACACTTATAATTTTGTGAATCCTTTGGTTTAATTTGTAGGATACAGATTTTTTGAAGGGTATTATGGCTGCAGGATATCACAAAAACATGTGATATGCAATAATGTAGTTGAGTGTTGCGATGGCAGTATCACATGCGATACGTGAGTAAAAACATAGCCTTTATAGTGTTAAAGTGTTTCTCATTTGGATTTGTGGTAATAAAGACTCCAGGTGCTGACTAGTCTATGCAGGAAAAAAATAATAAATTCAATATTTCCATTCCAACGTGTTTTTTTTAAAAAGAATTTACTTAAACAGAACATTTAATGCCTCCCATAAAACATTTGAACCATTGAACATTGTTGAAAAAAATCTGAAAATATTTTTTAATAATTTTAAATAAATAAATGTAAACATAATCTAAATGATTAAGTAAGGTCTTAGCCAGAAAAAAATAGCAAAAGGAAGAATCTCTAACAGCAGCACAGAAGATGAAGAAACTGCCCCAGTGATGTTTTTGCCCTCTTCTCTGTGGCTCTGGGTGTAGAGTTTTGGGAAAAACACCATTTACTGCAGTTCAGTCAGTCTTTTGCGATATGTTTCTTTTTTTGCAATATGTATATTGCGCATGTTGATATCGCGATGCCGGTAAATTTGCGATATATTGTGCAGCCCTAAAGGGTATATTGTTAAAAGCGAATCGAGGCTTTTCCATTTATTATTTACATGTAAACCAAGTCTTTCACTATAGTTTTCAAGTAAATGCATTGTTCTAGAGAAACATACTAAAACAATGAATTGTTGATACAGTGGCAGCATCAATAACAAACAAGTCCAAAGAATTAACAGTTATCTTAAAAAAAATAGAGGGATTTTACATGAAAGGTTAACACTATTTTATCATTATCAAGATTTCAGTCATTTGTAGGTTCCCTGGATAGCAAATGTTGTGCACTGCAAATCTGAATCAGTACATTTCTGTACAGTGCACAATTTCACATGAAATCTTGCTGAATGGCTACAACCTAATTGTGCAGAAATGTCCAAAAATCGGTAGAAATTCTGTATTAGTTGAGTTGAGCTGATTTCTTTGACTTATCTAATAAAAACTGTGTTTTACCTTTTCTCCGTTCTCCACCAGCATCCGGTCCCAGGCATTGACCTGTGTGGCCTGCTGAAGAAAGTGTCTCTCTTGGTCCTCTAGCTCAGAGCTCCACTTATTGATTAGGGCCTCCAGTTGGGCATATGACATCACTGGCGCAGCACTGAGTAAAATGTAGAGAGCAAAATATTTCGTAAATACAGTTTGTGAGCTATGCATTAAAATCAATGCCATCATCAACAATATTTTCAATGTACACAGACAACAGTGTCCTTCAAGCACCGTACCTGGCTGTGATGGCAGCAATGGAGGCGGCTGTAGAGGTGACTGGTGCAGCAGAGGCTACAGGCTTCAGAGCCAGCGAAAAGCTTGCAGAGGCTGGTGCGGTGACAGCAGCTATGGAAAAAAGACAATTAATTTTGGGACTTCCTATTATGAAGTCCACTCACTGTAGTGGGCCTAGCATGTGTTGGTATTTGGTAGTTTGGTAAACCCTACCATTAGGGCATTAACACAAAAGTAGACTAGTCAACTACAGAGGTTGTGTTTTTTCCTCTCTCTGCCCTCGCTTGTGTACACAATGCAGTCTCTGCCTCTGATTGGTTGACGCTGACATGTGCTCCTTGGTTTAACCAATTATTATAGTCCCTTCATAAAAGGGGCGGGGCCATTGGCGCGAGGGTAATCTTAGACCACAACAAGACGAGAGACATGCAGCAGAGAAGACAGACACACATCACATGTGCGGAGATCCTTCACTCTAGAACACAAACAGCACGGA
>JBBPDE010000031.1:15613965-15632597 GCA_037974605.1 Nannopetersius ansorgii | reverse complement strand
GTTAGCTTGTGTGGACGCTGCCGCACTACTTGATCAATGAAAGAGCTTCGCTACTGAAAAGCTATTTGATTCGGAAACCAGCGACGCTACCAACACGCCACTGAGAAACGTAGCTAAACTAGTAGCGACGCTACTGCCCATCACTGCGCGTTAGTCTACAGCGGGCACAGGTCCGGCACTTCAGGATTGTGGGACACGCCTGCCCCCAAACAGACAAAGCTGAAATTCGCAGACAAAACAATGCACCCCCCACATGTCCAGCAAGAGATACTAAAAATGTGGCGAACTGTGCCGTAAAGATGGTCATATATCGTCTTTACTGACGGAGTTCAGCTCGGTGTTGAACACAGCGAGTTTAATGTTGAAGACAGTCTGCCTCATCCAACAACTGGATCTAGGCGTGTTGAGAGAAAAGCTCCGGAGGTGCAGGCGTCCGTGTCAGCGGAGATAAACGTATAACTGAAAAATGTGAATGTGCTATTACAGCAGATATGTGGAGGGAAGATCACCACAAAACATTTCTGCGGCTCTTCGTGTTTCACATCCAGTGTGAAAGAGCCAGTGTGCGCCACTACCTTGCAATAATAGAACATGGATCGCTTTTTTAGTTTATAAATAAAGGGGGGATTACTGTCCTGGAAATCATGTAATTTAATTAGGGCAATTGTTCAGCCATGCAGCATTACAAAGGCAGGTTTTCATGTTTACGGAAGAGGTTTTGCTTTTAAATACACTACACTAAAGCTACAGCTGGAGCTCAGATTAAATTTTGCATGCTGAGTACGACTTGTTTTTACACAAACTTCAATGATCTAGTGCTAAGAATGCTGTGCATTATTCTTGACACAGCGTTTGTAAATGTAATCTGTGCTGTGAGGAGCTGTACAGGCCTGCTTACTCTGATTAAAGTAAAGAAAAACTTAAAGTAAAAAAAAAACGAACAAGTTGTTGCTGTTCACCTTTTTCTGTAACATCATTTATTCCATAGATGTCATACTACAGTGATTTTCAGCAAATACAGTAACACAGATAAAGATTAGCTTTCCTTAGAGCCTGGTGTACATGTTTTGCCCTGAAGAAATGGGAGTTAAGGGCATGAAATAAAACGCCTCCTCCCTGCAGAGGATCAGGATCGCATGTCTTTGAATTAAATATTTCTTATTAACCTTTTTTCCGTCGCTTACTCTAATAAATCTGTCTGATGTACCATCACTTCTGTTCTCACACAGAAGCTAATATTTAACGACTGTGATTAACTGTAGGGAATGCCAATCACAATTTTGTCAGTTAACAGATTAGTCTGTGCTGGAATAGTTTTTGCGACCCTGATCGCAAAAGTCTTGCTTTTTAAGTCATTATGGACAAAAGCGCTCGATCACCTCGTAACCCGTGCCTGGTGTTTGCCTCGTGTTAGCAGTACGTGTGCTATTGAAGGGAAGCCCTTATCGTGAGTCCACGCTGCGGCAGTGCAACTTTTATTCCCTGTTGTCCTGCTGCTGCCCTGGACAACGGTGGCATTTATGGTGAAGAATATTAAAAACTTCAATAACGGTCGACCGAGGGCTCGACTGGTGCTTTGCTCCCTCCTCGCTCTCTCTACCAGCGGGGCTCGGGGATCACTTCCCCAGCGCCTTTCTTCCACTAAATTGCTTTACTGGGCATCCTATCGATTTCCAGGGAGGGCTCCTGGTGATGAATGGCTTTAATAAAGCAAGGTGCAGTCCCCCAAATAAATGAGCAACCCGAGGATTTATTAAGAGCATCTGCATTTGGCCGGGAAATGAGCAGGGAACAGAGGGGAGAACCTTGTCTAATGATAAATGGGTCCACTTTCCTGTCCCTCTCTCTTCAGTGTCACGACACCCTGGTGCAGTTCGGCGGCTTTTTGGCGTCCAACCTCAGCACGGAGGACTACATCAAGCGGGTGCCCTCTGTAGACATCCTCTGTAACCAGTTCCACACGCCCCACGATGCAGCCTTCTTCCTGTCCCGCCCCATGTACGCCCATCAGATTTTGGTGAGTTTCGTTTTCATTGTCAAGACGACAGTTTTTATTTATAGGCAAATGACTAGCTTGCCAAAAAATCTAATGTTTGATTTTGTACTACAGCATTTTACAGTCAAAGGCTAACGTTGATAACAAATAAAGCAAAGGCAATTTAAAGCTAGGCCAAAAAATTTAACATCAGGGTATTTTTAACATATCTGCACTGAAGGAGTTGCTTTTAATCACATTGTATTTGTGTATAGTGACAATAAAAGGCATTCTATTTTTTGCAATATGTAGCTTAATTTTGTTGTACTATGTCTAGGCCTATTATATTTCCAGCACGGTCAATAAACCATCTTTAGTTCAGGCTTATACTCGTATTTGATGTCGAGCTTTACTAGGACACGACATGCCCCTCTCATTTCTCACTGGCCTCCTTGCCACAGGCCTCGAAAAGCATTTGTGGTGTTGCAGCACCTTTCTTGACCAATGTTTTGAAGCACGGTGTGGTAGGGTCACTAAAGTTAAAACCCTGCTTTGATTGGTCAATCATACAGTCATACATACAACCATACGGTCAATGATACAGATCTAGTGTACATCGGGGCTAGGATTTCACATGGCTGTGAATACAGTAAACCCCTGCTTTCCAAGAGAATCCGCGTACAGTGAAAAACACGTGGTTGTGGTTAAAAAAAAAAAAAGCCTAAAAATGCAAATTGTGACGACCCGGCACAGCAGGACTGGCTCCCATGAGCCTTTGTACCCAGGTGTGTAGCCTGTTGGCCCAGTTTGTGTTTTTAGAGGGCGGAGTAGTTATGTAGTGTAGTCATATGAGCTGTTTTTGTGTATTTAAGCCCTTCTCGCCAGTCACCCTCCTCCGGAGTGTCAGCAGCTGGGGTAGGGTGGCGGGCGTAGGGAGGGATATTTGTTGGAGTTGGGTGCAGTACTGGGTGATGCCAGCTGGGGGCGCAGTACTGTTCAAAGCTGCACAAGCGGAGAATAAAATAATATTTGCCGGAAGAAAAGTGTCTTCGCATTCTCTCTCTCGTGCTAGATATGCCGCGAAACATGGTCCCGAATCACTTCCTCGTCCTCCTGCAGGGCGCAGTGCTTAGGAACCCAGCATGAGGACGAGAGGGCGTGGCAGACGAGGCTCAGGCGTCACAAAAGGAGTTCAGGGTTCCTGAAAAATGATTAAAAATCCGTGTGAGACTGAAATCGCGATTGCTGATAAGTGGGGGGTTACTGTACATATATTTATGACTTCTCTAGTTCAGCAAGGACATTTTGGAGCTGTTATAAAGTTAGTTACACTGAAACACAATTAACTGAATTAATCGCTTTGGGAACAGTGATGTGTGTGTTGTTTTTTGTGGCCCACTTTTTCTTTCCCTTTCATGTCTGTCCACGTTTTATGGACACTACATTCTTAAGTTCACAAGCAGTCATCCATTTAAAGAGTAGAAGAATGGAGCTCACCAGTAGCTCACGCTCCCTCCACCACCAGTTTCTCATCCCTCTCTTTCCATAACAAGATTTAGCTCCCCGTGCTCCCCACGTGGCTTTCTCTGTATCCACTTTGCAGCACATTGTCAAAACGTACTTTACTATCGTTCCCGTTGCACGTTTTTTTTTTCTTTCATGAAAGTGCTGCAGATTTAATTCCTGCCTCCCAATCCCCGGCTCCAGCTGTGAAGCGTGGAGCTGCTTAGCGCCGCTGATTTATACCGTCTCCCTGCCAGCAAAGCTCAGTCTGTAGGCTTCCTCCAGCTCCTGTACCGGAACCGCGCTTGCTTCCCTTTCATTCGTTTGACACAGCCATCCATATCCACAACTTGGGCCTGTTTGGTTCTGATGGGGCTAATCATAACGCTCACCCTCCTTTGCTCCCACCCAGTCGAAGTACGATGAGCTGAAGAAGGCGGAGAAGGGCAGTCGGCAGCAGCAGAAGGTCCACAAGTACATCGCCGCCTGCGAGCAGGTGATGACCCCCGTGCACGAGGCTGTGGTGTCCCTGCATCCACCTAAAGTGTGGGACGACCTCAAGCCTCAGTTCTACGCCACCTTCTGGTCGCTGACCATGTATGACCTGGCTGTGCCCCACAGTGCCTATGAACGTGAGGTCAACAAGCTTAAAATGCAGATCAAGGCCATTGATGAGAACACAGAGATGGTAAGAGACGTTCTGACCTAAAATCTAGATAATCTGTCTGAGTTGCTTTGTTGAATCATTTGAATTAATTAGCTTTATTTTAATAAGGATTTTTGTCAACTACGAATTGTTTGTTCAGTCTAAGCTTCATCACCACGAATTTATTGAGCAGTGAGTTTTAGGATCTGCACATAAAGTATTCTTGGAAGCCTCAAAGCCCACAGAAGTAATGCAAAGTCAGTGTTTCTGGAATGAGCTCTCTCTCACATGCTGAGAGCATGCTGTCACTTCCGCAGCCACTGAACAAGAAGAAGAAGGAGAAGGAGCGCTGCACAGCGCTGCAGGACAAGCTGCTGGAGGAGGAGAAGAAACAACTGGAGCATGTGCAGAGAGTGCTTCACCGCCTCAAACTGGAGAAAGACTACTGGTTACTTGCCAGTAAGTTCTCTCTCCCTCTGTCTCTGTGTCTCTCGGCCCTATTCTGTCTTTCTTTCTGCCGCTTTCTCTTCTCGCTGCCTCTCCATCCCTCCCTCTCTCTCTCTCGCACTGCCTCTCTCTCTCTCTCGCTGCCTCTCTCTCTCTCTCTCTCTCTCGCTGGCTCACTCTTGGCCTCTTTCTGTGTCTCTCTCTCGCACTGCCTCTCTCTCTCTCTCGCTGCCTCTCTCTCTCTCTCGCTGCCTCTCTCTCTCTCGCTGCCTCTCTCTCTCTCGCCGCCTCTCTTTCTCTCGCCGCCTCTCTCGCTGGCTCACTCTTGGCCTCTTTCTGTGTCTCTCTCGCACTGCCTCTCTCTCTCTCTCTCTCTCGTTGCCTCTCTCTCTCTCGCTGCCCCTCTCTCTCTCTCGCTGCCTCTCTCTCTCTCTCGCTGGCTCACTCTTGGCCTCTTTCTGTGTCTCTCTCTCTCTCTTTTTCTCCCTCCCTCTCCAGCCTCAACCATTTTCTCATGTTTCCTCTGCAGAGTCCACAAAGAATGAGACCATCACCAAGTTCCTGCAGCTTTGCTTGTTTCCCCGCTGTGTCTTCTCCGCCATTGACGCCGTGTACTGTGCTCGGTTTGTGGAGTTGGTGCACCAGCAGAAGACGCCCAACTTCTGCACCCTGCTTTGCTACGATCGCGTGAGTCCCTAGCACCCTCTCCGAGTAGGTTTAAGCAGCCATTGCTTCAAATAGCCGACGTAAGAACCTGCTTCCTGTAATGAGTAGCTGTTTGAGTGGCATTGGTGAGAACAAAAGCCAACAGGCCTGCAGTGATGGTGCTGCATTTCTTTGCTTATTTGTACACACAACAGTCTCCTGCTGAGTTTGACTGAGCAAAGTGTTTGATTATGTGCATTAAAGCAGCCGCGCATAAAAGGGTGTTTATGACAGCAATGATCTCTCTCACAGGGTGTTCATGGCCACCTTTGCTTTTTCTCTCTTTCTCTCTCACTAACCACCGTCTCCTGCAGGTGTTCTCAGACATCATCTACACAGTGGCGAGCTGCACAGAGAACGAGTCTCGACGCTATGGCCGCTTCTTGTGCTGCATGCTGGAGACAGTGACACGGTGGCACAGTGATAAAGGCATCTATGAGAAGGTACATTGTTGCTTTATGTGCCAGGCATATGGCGCATACATAACTAACGGAACCGGCGCTGTAGATTATATCAGTTACTCTTTTTTTAGCAATAATTTTAGCATTTAATCCAGCACTCCAGAGTTTTTTTTTTATTAAAGCAAGAAAAGACAAGAAAATTCATGGCCTTTCAGATTCCAAATGTTTAAAAAAAAAAAAGCCTAATTAAAACTTATGCACATTATGCACAAAAATGGTATCACATGCATCCAACAAACGTGCAATGACTGTTTTGCAATTTATTATTTATTTATTTTCAGCTTTTGTTTATTACTTTAGATTAAAGTGTAGTGAAATCACGTCTACTTTGTATATGTATAGATGGGTGATAAAGAAAACCGTAAATGTAAATGCTTTTAGGTGCCTTCATGAACTTCTGGAGGTATCTGATGACTGGCTATAAAATGAATACTGTTGCCAGGCTGAGATACAGTCAGTGTTGCCAACTATTTTCAATGGAAAGTAGCTAAAGTCGGCTCGAAAATTCGCCAAATGTCGCTAGATGACGTCATGCGTATATTTGCATATTGATGACGTAATTACGCCGTATTTGCACATGAGCAGCTCATTCACATCTATGCCGCGCGGTCGCGGGAATATGCTGCTCCTTTCAGCCGGAGCTAGCGCTCACTGCTCAGAGCAGACAGGGAGATGAGGAACTGTACCGGGGAAGCAAGACCTCGCGCTTACAGGACAGTACTGGAGACATTTGGAAAGTTGCTAAGGTTTGTCCAAAAGTCGCTAGATTTGTCGCTAGGTGCTTTAAAAAAAAAAAAAAAAAGTCGTCAAGGGGGTCTGAAAAGTCGCTAAATCTAGCGACAAAGTCGCTAAGTTGGCAACACTGGATACAGTGGAACACTAAAGCTTTCTGCAAGTTCTGTGCCATCACAGTGCGGTTTAGGTACAACACAGAGAAACAGAATAAAACGATTAATTACAAACTTTTATTTGCAAAAAATAAACAGCAGGTTTTTGTTCTTATACTCTTATACTCACACACACACACACACACACACTTTTACGTTTCTCAGATATTGGGGTTTTATGAATTTAATGTGTACAAACTGTGTTAACCTCAGTGCAGACAAAATTGTGCGCACCCTCCTGCGATCTCTAGCACCCCCCTAAGGGGGGCCCGGACCCCAGGTTGGGAAACAATGCTGTAGGTGTGTTAGCAGGAGGTTCTCTGAATGCTCTCTAAAGTGCCGGTGCAGACTTCTGGTTAGACACATGCCACAGATGCTAGGATCAGGCTGAGATCTGAAGAATTTGACCCATATGTTACTCCTCAAACCAGTTCCAGACAGTGTGGCAGGGCACATTATCCTGCTGTGTGTGCAGTTATCTGTTTCAGTAATGTTTAGTAATCCGCCGTTTGATTCAAGATGTAAAAAGCTAAAAAAGAGCCCAGTCTGTGCGGAGCGGTCAGGAAGGCGCCTGGACGTGGCCGCGTGTGCGGTTTTATTTTGCAGTGTGAGGATATAATCAGAATCAGAGAACTTTCTTTATCCCGGAGGAAATTGTTCACATCACGACTGCACACTCAGACAAGACAGTACAGAATACAGAATTAAACAAACAGAAAAAACAATACAGAATAAAAAAATACCTGAATATCTAATAAAATATACTCAGACTAGAATATATTAAGAAAAAGAAATAGTACAACTTACCAAAAATAAAAAGTATACTAAGAGGAGAATATAGTTTAAGTTAAAATTAAAACACTCTGTACAATAAGTAGAATAGACAGTTACGTCTAAGTACCTTTATCAGAAAATTGAATTGTGAAATTACAAAAATGCAGTTATCAAGAGAGAAGTATTTGGAGTCGAAATGTATTGCACATAGTGTAACAAGTATTACAGGTCTGTGAATTCAGTGGACCCATCAGAAACCACAGAAATTGTGTTGAGTACTGCATGAACGTTTATTTCTGATGGTGTCTGGTGACGGGCCAGCTGAGACTGATTATGTAAGCTCTCATCAAATGCCTTCCCAAATAATTACCCGGTATTAACACCAGCGATCATCTTTTTTTTAGAGCTTCACTTCCTAGAACTGCAAGTTCAGCCGGCTTGTGTTTATTGTGCTTACTTTGCCAGGAATGTGGCAATTATCCAGGGTTCCTCACCATTTTCCGAGCCAGTGGCTTTGACGGAGGGAACAAGGCGGACCAGCTAGACTACGAGAACTTCCGGCATGTCGTCCATAAGTGGCATTACAAGTTGACTAAAGTTAGTGTTGTTTCTTCTCAAAACACATTCAGTGATATTCGTTTTCATTTTTTCTTTTTTCCTTTTTCTTTTTGCGTCTTTTAGTCCCTAATGGACTCCTGTATTCCACCAGACTGTGGCCACTAGATAGATATTAAGGAATGAGCCCATTTACTCGTTTACTCTTTAATTCACTCTCAGAAGTTTTATTTGGAGCAACATTTAAAGCATAAATAAACCGTCTGCCTTATTTTGTGTACAGTAGTAGTTAATAGTTTATTAATAATGTTGCTGTCCTTCATAATATACCTAAAAAAAATTCGTGCAGGAAAGTTGAAAATGCAATTTTGTGTTTTTCGGCTCTCTAGGCTTCCGTACACTGTCTGGAAACGGGTGAGTACACCCACATACGCAACATCCTGATCGTGCTGACCAAGATTCTACCCTACTACCCCAAAGTGCTGAACTTGGGCCAGGCTCTTGAGTGTCGCGTCCACAAGATCTGCCAAGAGGAGAAGGAGAAGAGGCCTGACCTCTATGCATTAGCTATGGGGTAACTGAGCAGAGAGCTGCATTCTGAGGGACCTTTTACCTTTCTAAGGTGTTGGGGTGGGGAGCGTTGGGCTTATTAGATCAGACCTTGTGTTTGTTAGGGATCTGGCTGGTGGAGAAGGGACAGAGTGAAAGTGGATTTGACTTGCTTGCGTTGAGCTAATTGGAATTTTATGAGCTGTAATAGAGCAATTTTCTGCGTCCCTGTTTGTCACGAGTGCGGAGGATCTGTCTGGAATGCGAAGGGATTGGGCAGATCAATCATAAGTGTGAGGCGGCGGCCAACTGTTTGCTGTTCCTCACCCATTGTTGGGGAGTTCCCTCGCGTCTCCCCCTGCAGGTTAGCTCCATTACGGAGGCACAGATTTATCCTTGTTTGCTTCCGACTGGTGCTAGCATATGCTCCGATGTGCTGCTGATGAAATTTTCTGGTCTGAAGAGATTTGTCAAACCTGGTGAAGCCTAATGGTGGCTGGTAATGTTCTTTCCGCTGAGGAGCGGCTGTCAGTGTGAGAGGGTGTGGAGAGGTACGTAACATTCCCACTTTCACTCTCTCTCAAGTCTCAGTCAGTCCGAGCAAGGGGCAAGAGTGGCAGGTACAGCCCTGCTGCGAGAGCCTCGAAATCAGGGCTTAATGAATGTCATTAATTCGCTTGTTGGAGTCGTCGCCATCCCTGCGGCCTTTGTCCCGTCACAACCAGGCGATCTTATCAGTTATCATTTGTAATGAGTTTTTTTTTTTTTCGGCCCGCTAGAATAAGGTCCGGACACCCAGTCGTTCCATAGGCAACCTGCCTCTCCTCTTCCCAGTAGTCAAACGGCTCGCGGGTGTTAATATTTCACACTTTAATGAGGGGCAGTAATTGTAAGAGGAGTGGAATTTGTCATTTGCTGATTGGTATTTGTTCATTGCTTCTGAGGTTAATGATGAAGTGACATCTGTTAGCTTGGGTTAGTGTTACTTTCCCCCTCCTTCGTGTGGTGTATTGCGCTCCGAGTGTCTCTAGTTCTCAGACAGACTCGAAGATAATTGAGGTCAGTGACGGATTCCTTGCCCTATTGGCCTTTTTTTTTTTTTTTTTTTTTACAACAAACATTGCATTACGACGTAAGGGGGTTAACATTTAAATCTGAGTTTTTCCATTTTATTTCCGCCATAATGCATATTCCGTTTATTAAGGGTCTCCTGCCGTTTTCTTGTCCACGTTTCTCTTAGGTCTGTAGTGTGCTTTTGAATTCTCTGTGCTCCGTGTGCCGTGATTTTAACCGTGTATGTGACTTGCAGCTACTCTGGCCAGTTGAAAAGCAGGAAAGTTCATATGGTTCCTGAGAACGAGTTCCACTACAAGGAGCCAGTGAACAGCGCTAACCCCGGTGGCCTGCAGAACGGGCCCGGCAACTCCGGCAAGCCTGCAGCCACTGCTGCCTCTGCCACCAGCAAGAGCGAGGAGGGCACTGCCGAGGATGCGGGTGAGTGCACGGTCGAAGAGGAAACGAGATCTAGGAAGATAGAGTTCACTTTGTAGTCTGATGAGTAGGATTGCGTTTGCATGCAAGTGCTAGGCTTATAACCTTATTTTAAATGTAATAAATACCGTCATCAGTCTCAGTTACAACAAGTTCACTTTGTAATCCATGTATGAAGAGGATTGAGCATAAGACATTTAAACTTTCTGGAGACAACCTCGTATTCTTTAGGCCAGTGATGGGCTATGAGTCACAAATCTGTACTGTGTTTTCTATGAGCGCTAACTGTCAGTCATTTCCACTGACTGCATCACTTAATTGTTTTCTGAATCAGGTGTTGCACAAAAAGTAGAAGGATTGCGCCTAAATTCTGTTTTTCACCTGCGATTTGCCACATTTGATCTAGTTTGTTATAGAAAAGCAAGTTATCCTCAGAGTCCAAAGCATGGGGGGGCGGCGCCATTAAAGCAGTTGTGAAGGGGGAACAACTCCGTATGAAAGTCTATGTATCTGAATGCAGTGTCATTAGAGTCTCTGTTGGTGTAGTGGTGAGGTGTCCCATTACTTTTGTCTACACAGCGCTCTATGTCTCTGTTGGTTAAATGGCCAAAAGTAATGGGACGTCTGAGCCCTGTGAAAACCAACCAAGGCATAGAGCCAAATACAAAGAACTCATGAGCACAAAAAACAACAACCTTTCAAAGTAACGTTCTTAGAACTCTTAGAACAAAACTTTTATTGTCACTTTCATCTAGTGCTGCTGGCGACCAAATTTGGCATTTTTACCCCTTCGGCATATACCTGTACGTGTGGATCATGGCTTGTAAAACTTAGCTAACCTCTTCTGAAGTTTTAAAAGAATAACAGTACCAATGATATTGAATATAGGCGCCAATAATCGTCCAGGCTAAACATGTAATGATCCCTGTAATGTTTAGTGTGGTCTTATTTACTTTTGTTTTATACCCTGCTTTGTGGTAGAAGTCTAGCTCTCAGATCATGTCAGACGTGTTTTTGTTCACAGAAAGGTAGTATACGTGTCATTTAACTAGCAGTGAATCCACTTCTTTATTTCTCCTCGTTTCATAGAGAGGAGGATTTTTTATGGTGCTCTTTTAGGTCTTGTAAATGTATTGCTACACGCCTTTTATGCCCGTTATGTTTAAACAATTCACACACTGTGGAGCACCATCTCAATTTCATTCAGATTCTTTGAGTTTTCTGTGGTGATTCTAGTTTTACTGTGTACATAATGTCCACACAGAGTGTCATCTGGTGTCCTTTTTTGCATAAGCACTTTCCATAAAGCTATTGTTATTACAGAGCCGTTTTTATTGTCATCACTTGAACAGCTTGCGTAGCTGAATGACCTTCGCACAACCTCCCGCCCCCTCCATTTCTTTTTGCCCAGACGTCTCAGTCAGAGCGTTATGGTGGTGTTTAACGCTGTAATGGTGGCATTAGTAGCTTTTTGAGGTGATATCCAGTCCATTTCATGAAGCATGGACGTAACAATGAAAACTGTCTGTTGGCACAGTCCATAACGGCTTTATGTATTTTGATATTTCTAGAGAAATCTAAGGACAAATCTCAGGTGGCTCTGAAAACTGCCAGCAAAAACCCCACCACAACGAATAAAGCAAGCAGCAACGGCAGCAGCACACCTAACAGGTACACTTGAGGCTTGGTTCTCTCTCTCTCTCACACACACACACACACACACACACACACACTGAGCGAGCCAGTACGACCCAAGGAGGAGCACTGCGAAATGATGTACTGCTCTCATCTCTCGGATAATGTTATTAAAAGTTTCGGCCCTGGGGTGAGCAAGTTTAGCACCAGCTTATTATTTCAAACTACTCAAGAAAAATAAATCAATCTTTTATCAAAGTCTACCTTCCCTATGAACTGTGTAATCAAATTGAACAATGTTCCAGGCGAGAATCCTCTTACTATTCTATTAAAGTGAGCTATTGCCGAAAGAACCGTCTTGAAAGGAGCCATCTTCGTACGACATGGCTGTTACAACATGCAGACACTTGTGAAAGGCCCATCAAATTGCTTGTGTTAAACTGTCGTTTTGAAAGAAGACTTCAAAAGGAATCATGTGGCAAACTGGGAAGAAAGGTCTTCATTAAGTCCCATTCAGGAACAGTGTGGATTTAATGAGTTAGTAATGGTTCCTGCGGGCTTCGGTACGCTTTGCTGAGGTCAGAGAACGTTCCCTAGTCTGCAGCCGAGTGCATTTGTGATTCACCTCAGTAGAGAGGAGCGAGGGGTCAGGCTGATGCCTGGCACGAATAGTCATAATCCAAAACTCTGAAAATACTCCCTAAATATTCAGATACTTCAGGGACTTCAGAAATAGCACGGTTTCTACCAGTGGGTCTAAAGAATGTCAAGAATATTTAATCATGGGTGTAATCCTTTGAGCTAGGGTTTATGCTTTTAGACTGTTTACACCCTTAAATTTTGACCTCTTTTATACATGGTAGATTGGTTTACAGTAATCCCCCGCTTTTCATGAGGGTTACATTTCAGGAGAACCTGCGTATAGTGAAAAAACGTGTTGTGTTTTGGTTAAAAAATAAAAAAAGCCTAAAATGTCTTTTTATAGTGTAAACCCTAAATATGCCCCCAAGTCTGCTCCCAGAACACTTTAATTTCGTTTTACACTCAGTTTAATGCATTACCCTTAAAGAAAATGTAAAGGTAAATAAATATCCAGAATCAGAAAACTTTATTGCTTAAAAACCATTAGCATTAGCGGTTAGCATTAGCAGCGTGCAAAGACTCGTACACAAAAGAAACGTTGAAATAACTCTACCCACATGTTTAGTGGGAGGGGGGGGTTGAAACACTCAAATACGAGAGACATGGAGCAGAGAGACATGGAGCAGTCATGCTACATGCTGCAGCAGCTTCTTCTTCTTATACTGATCCGCATAAAACCAAGGTCCTCCAAAGTTCATGACCTCTTTTGAAAACAAACTCGAGTTTGGCTTGAATTGATGACATTATTTGGCCCATATTTAAATGATTATTGAAAAGAGTGATTGTGAACACTTTAAAGAGAGAAACAGTTATAATTGTCATGGAGCATTCTTCTATATGGTCCTCATAGTTTGTGCTCTATTGTTCCAGCACCAAAGGGAGCAAAGAGAAGGAGGACAAAGAGAAGAGTGTGAAGGAAAAAAAGGAGAAGAAAGAGAAGAATTCAGGGAACACTCCAGAGGCCAAGGCGGGAGGGAAGGAGAAGCAGAGGGAGGAGAAGGCCAGTGACAGCAAGGAGAAGACGCCCAAGACCGACAAGGACAAGAGGAAGGACGACAAGAAGGACGACAAGAGCAAGAGCGACGGAAAGTCTGCCGACAAAGAGTCGTCCAAGGAGCGAGACGTGTCCAAGGAGGCCAAACTGAAGGAAACCAGCAAGGGGGAGAAGACCCCTGGGGCGGGATCCCTCAAGTCACCAGTTCCCAGATCAGATGGAGCCGAGTCAGAACGGGGTAAGGCAGCATCCCTTAGTGGATTAGTGGATACAGGATAACACTTTCGGTGTTGTACTTTTGAGATACGTCCTATGAATTCATGCCATGTCTTTCAAATAGTTATGCTGACTTGAGCTCAGTTAGTTATCAATGCTGCAGATGGTAGAGATGCGCCGATCTGATGTTCTGAATCGGTCCGATCTTGGCGCAAATTACTGGATCGGAAATCAGAAAGGAATAAAAAACGTAATCCGATCCATTCAAATAGACGGAAAATGATTACAGCACACATCTGCGACGTGCATAGCGCGAGATGATGTATCACGCCATAGGAGTTTCTGTTGTGTGTGAGACTTGCCAACATGTCAGCAGTTTGGAGTTACTTCAGACTCCAAGAAGAAAAAGCCAAGACTGACAAATGTATTGGGACACAATGTAACATGCTTTTCTAGGCGGTGCAACCATAAATCTCTGAAAAGGTCTCATAGAGCCCTATTTACCAGTGAAGTTTCACAAAGACCTTTCCTTTGTTCACCTCGCCTTTATCCTTTGTTCACCTGTCCCATTACTTTTGTCCGAGGTGTACGGTATAACTCCGGCTCGCCGGGGGCTATTCTATAAACCTCAACTTAAACGTTAATGTAACGGCGGAGCCATTATCGCAGTTGTAAACGGGGATCAACTACATATGAAAGTCTATGTATCTAAATGCAGTGTCATTGAAGTCTGTTGGTGTAATGAACAGGCGTCCCATTACTTTTGTCTACGCACAAAAGTATTGGGATGCCAGAGCCAAATACATGGAGTACATGCCCATGCGTAGGGTTGCGGACTGTGTGCGCTCACAAGCACAAAAAAAACAACAAACTTAAAAATAACGTGTTGGCGTTTAGTAAATAATGTGTTAACGCGATAACATGTCAATGAAACCCTAATATATAGATAGATATACATTTTTTTCCTTCATACTACTGAAGCAGTGGTATGAGGACAGCTCAAGCTGGTCATAGTTATGCTTTGGTGCTATTTGGCCTGGCTACGGAATTTGGTACAATATGTGCTAAGACTGTGTCCACTGCTGAGAATAGACTAACCTTGTTTCCTAAGATGTCCCATTGAGGCCATTCATGCTCCTTTTAAAAGATAAATTTGGCCAAGAAAGGGTGACACTTAACTGCTGTCTTAATGTAGATGAAACAAACCTCACATGGCAGACAAATTGTTTTACTAACGTTTCATTTTAGCATTTTGTAAAACGAGGCCAACAAAACTATGATCTGTTACAATTATATTTCTTATATACCCAACCACTTTATTATAAAGCACTTTAAAACAACAGCACGGCTGACCAAAGTGCTGTACAATAAAACCAAGCACAAAGCACAGACACACAAGTAGTGGTGCACCGGATCACTGTTGATCCGCGATCCGAACCGATCCCTCTCCACGGTTCGGCCGCATGTGATCCGAAGTTCCGAAAGAAAAATAAAAGCTCCGCTGAATGGTGCGCGTAGAATGGGCTGCACCCAAACACTACGGCGTTTTTTTTTCTTTTCTGCGTAAATAAATCGTGCAGCAGAGTCACAGCGAGGGTTTTTCGTTGGAGGAAACGGAGAGCGCGGCCGATGGTTGCTTAGCAACGACAGACGCTTCCGCTTGTGTCCACATTAAAGAAAATAATTCTGCCCTATATTGTCGTTATATAATTGCGTGGAATGTTTTTAATTTTCAATTAATACTTAAATAAACGAAACGTTTAATTTGTCTCGTCTTTTTTTTTTTTTGCTGATCCGAAAACTGATCCGATCCGAACCGCGATTTTTTTGATCCGTTGCACCACTACACACAAGCCAATAGATAAAAGAAAGAATGGGTACAGATAAGAGCCAAGAAATGATCAAAACTGGTCTTAAATCTTTGTGGGCTGCACAAATTCCTTGTTCTTGTTGCTGCTTCGTAATTTCAGCATGATTCTGAAAGGCTGTGCTTTGCTTTTGTTTCTCTTCCAGAACAAAAAAGACGAAAGCTTGACACCCACTCTTCGCCATCACACTCCTCTGCGGTTAAGGTTAGTATGGCCTGAGGAGGGCTGTGCCCTTGTTTCCTCTTGTCCCCCCGTTGGAGAGCACATGTTTATCCACGCATTCCTCGTCCTTCCCCCTCCCATGAGAGAATGCAGGGGAGGCCTCTGGAACCCAGCCTTCATAGGAGAGCAGTAGGGGAGAAGTTGTACATCATATGGACAATTTTTTTTTCCCTTGTGGAGAATCGATTTTTAATATATATAATTTTTTGATGATAGAATATCATGGACTTGCCAAAATAATACAAAGCTAAATTTTTTTTTTTGGCTCTTTTTTTTCCCGTACATGCTGAAAACCCTACTCAAGTGCCTCGGAAAATATTTTTGGCATCTAAAACGTTTTTGTAAATATAGATATTGTATTTTTTTAAAATGCCCTTTATTTTTTATCTTTTTTTTTTTTTTTTTTGGAGCCATCCATAGCATTTTATTTATTGAGAGCGTAAGCGTAAATAATCAACAGTAGTACCTTTTTTTTTTTTTTCTTTTTGAGCCCCCCGTTAAACACTGGGACGAGAGAGAATGTGTACCAGAAGAGTCACGTCAGATCACCCTGGCGCCCAGGTTCCCGGATCCTCCTGATGAGAGCGAGCCCCCGTTTTTGCCACTTCTGCTCTGTTTTTTGGGGTTTTTTTTACGATGTGCGTCTGCCCTGCAGCGGAAAGTGGTCCAGCAAGCGTTTCCCCTGCTCCCCCAGAACCTCCGCATCTTCTGCAAAGGCAGACAGGCCTTCCAGCCATCCAGGGAAAACACCATGATGCATCACCAGCAACAGCCACATAGGGAGAGAACAGGCTACCGAGAAAAAAAATGGGCAAAGCCTTCCAAGAAGGAGCTGCTTATCTGCAACCAGGGAGCTTGTTGTAATTCTATATGCACCCTAACCTCAAACACCTTACACCAACAAGTGTACACTTAAAACATTGATACACCAGGCCCCCTTAATGTAGCACTGCAGCACTCCCCCATGATAGAATGCTACTATTTTATCTTCTCCAGCACCCACACAGTGAATTGGTTAGAATGTTCACTTTACTCATTAAGACCAAAGAACCCAGTAAAGATGTAACCAGTAATGGTCAGGGCAACACACAGGTTCTCCAGACACAGATGCTTCTGCATAGACCAGCATTTAGACTACATAGTCCAGTCGCTTCCTCCTCTAACCATGTCAAAGTTCTAGTCTTTGAAGGTCTTTTAAGGGGATGTGTTGAATGCCGGCCAGCCTTCCCCCCCTCAACCCTTTCTCCTGCTGTGCCAACCTCTTCAGCTCATCTGTCGTCTCCGTTCATTCCTACAGGACAATCTCAACGACTTTAAGGACTCAGTCTCCAAGGTTTGAACCCTTTTACTGTCTCCATGTCTCTAATGTGCTCTTGTTCCTGTACGATGAAGGGTTTTTTTGCACTGGAATTATGTGCTGCTGTGCAATCCGAGTCTATTTAATCAAGTCAAACTGGCATTTTACATTCTCAGATGGAGAAAAAAAATCAGTTGTCTGTTTAAATGGCATGCAGAAGCGGCTGGTTGTTTGATGCAGTGACTCATGCATAATTACGCTGCGACATTTTGGTACAGGTGTGGGAGCAGCTTTCAGATACAGCGGAAGTTCATTCACCTGGGTCGTGTTATTTACGTCATTAAGCTGCAACACGGAATGGCCAGAAATAACTGTGGCAAGGCTAATTGCATGCCTGCTGATTCTTATTGTGTGTGATGTTAGTTATGACCCCACATTTCTGGCGTATTCCTCCACATATAAAGATTTTTCATCCCCACAAGTGTTTTTTTTAGGTCTTTCAGATGCTAAAGATTGTGTGGTCATGGAATAGAGGCTTTTGTTTTTGAGACGCAGGCTCGATTGAGTCAGGGAAGTGTATTTGAGATCCAGATTTTAGATTTTGCTTGTTTATGTGCAGTTTAAAAGAACGTACAGCAGAGCACTGATGGGCATATGCTTGAAACTCTTAGAAACTATGATTTTATGCCGATGCACTGCTGACATCCAGGACCTGTTTCTTGTGAAGCAAAGTTATTAGCTCCAGCATTTTCATTTCCACATGTTGATTCCACTTCTCTGAGTCGAATTTTCCCTTATAAAAGTGGAAGTAAAGCAGAGTGAGGACGTTGCATAAGCTCACTGTGCGGTTGGAGGTTCACCGTGTGTCGGGGTGTGCTGTGTGTGTTTAGTACAATAGAATCTATTCCGCCGTGTTAACAAGATTCGGCTCAATTTGCATGTTGTAAAACCACAAAGCCCTTCATTAACCCAAAATTTGCGCCTCGCTGGGAAGAAATCGTATCTCATCTCATAACTTTTTTTTTTTTTTCCTCCCCTGCACTCTCCCCCATCTAACATACACACTCACACAAACTCTCCAGCTCCACATTCTGCTAATGTAATTTCTCCTCCATAATATCCTCTATTCTCTCCCCCTGCCCACTCTCTCCCGGGCCTTTCTCGCTCCTCTTACTGTCTGATTGGACTCTGGCTCCTTGCTCGCTCTGCTATTCTGCAGCAGACTCGTTTCTGAACAGCTCCTGTCAGCTGGCGGGGAGATAAAAGTGTTTTTTTGATGTTATGGTCACTGAAGGCAATGGCAGGATATTTGAAAATATGCTGATGGCACCACTCACAAAAGCAATCCAGCAGAATTTTGAGTAGGCAGCTATTCCTGCCCCTCCGACAGGACTAGCTTTCAAGGTGTGCAGAGATATTGTCGGTGATATTACGTTATTAAGGAAATATCAGATGTGTTATAGGTTAATGGGTAGCAGCATTGCTTGGGGAGCTGTTTTACATTCACTAAGCTGACCCCTGCTGAATTAAAGATATCATTTCCTTCTTTTAACGCTGCGAGGCGTCGAGGACGTGTCCTTGTCACTCAGTAGTCTAGAACTGAGTGGCGTCTGCTTTGGGTACAAAACTGAGATTCGTACACACTAGGGCTGCACAATATATCGCAACTTTACCGTCATCGTGATATCAACTAGAGATGCTCCGATCAGCATTTTTGGGGCCGATCACCGATTACCGATCACCAAGATCATGATCTGCCGATTGC
>JBBPDE010000031.1:15540649-15550812 GCA_037974605.1 Nannopetersius ansorgii | reverse complement strand
GGGGGGGTTTAAAACACTAAAATACGAGGACAAGACACGGAGCAGTCATGCTACATTCTGCAGCAGCTTCTTCTTCTTTTTATAGCGGTTGACAACTTTTCAGTGTATTACTGCCACCGCTGGACTGGTTGTAGTAATACAGTTCGGTTCTCAGAAAAATTCATGTTAGACTGACTATGCGAATGCTGATTCGCATATTCGCATATTCAGTCTAATAATCCCTCAGTAAAACTGTATACTAAAAGTTTTTTTTCTATGGTACTGCTCAAGAAACCCTGATGCTGGGGTAACCCTGTTTGTTTTTTGGCTTTTTCTGTTTAAAGAGTGTGGAATGAAAATGGCTGAGAACCCCTGGACTACCAGCTAGCCACTGTAGCATGGCTGAAGTTATGCAAAGACAGGGCTGTCCCAGGTCCCTAAGCGTAGCAGTCCAGCAGAGTTTAGCAATTTCCCTGCTTAGGCACACCTGATTCAACTCATCTGTTACCTGCCAGTTTTAGTGGGTGTGCTTGAGCAGGAAAATTGCCAAACCTTGCTGGAAAATGGCCGAGAGTGGGACCTAGCGTTGAACATCTTCTAAGCTATGTGCCAAAAATGTCTCTCTCTGTGCACTTGCCAGATATACTGACATTACAGCACAGAGATTCAACAGCTTGCGTCGAGCTCCTTTCTTTGACCTGCGCTGCCGGAACAGGCTGAGGAGGCTTTAGTCTGCAAATCTTTTTCCTAACACCTTCCTCCTCGTACATCACAAACCGCCGCACGGGAGCCGGGGACTCTGAGGTGTGACAGCCGAAGGTGGCAGCAGTTCCCGCTCTTTCTCTGGGGCATTCGCACGTAAGGTCAGCGAGAGAGTCCAGATTTCCAGAAAGCGTTATTAGTTATGCAGTAAGGGCAGGATTAAAGTCTGGGGACATTTGCAGGTGAACGGTGGTTATAAACCCCCACCCAGGCAAATATTAATTTCGTTTAATCTCGTAGTCAGTAGTGAGTGGGACTCTGGTGTACTGTCTCAATAAATCATAGAATCATTTGCATATAAATAGCTAATTAAACGTCTACCAGAAGTGATTTATCGGTAAGGCAGAAACATGCTTCGGATCTCTTCCTCTGGCACTTCGGATAAATAATTGCATGTGATCATCTTTTCTGACTCCACGGCTGAAATATGCACAGAACACACGTGCACAATGGCCAACATCAAGCGTATAAATGACTGCATCCTCCCAGTACAAAGCGGGCGGTACTTGGAGGATGCAGTCCTCTAAGGGAAAGCAAGGAGTCAAATCGGACCACGCGGACCGCCATTCAGGAGCACTCCATCAAACCACGTTAAGACAAGGATCGTTTTTTATCCGCATTATTTATTCTTTATGCGTGAGGCGCTCTTAGCTTTCTCCCCCAAGCCTGAGTCGTTCTGCCAAAACAAACGCTTAAGGGCGGTCGTGTTTGTTTTGTTTTTTTTAAAACGCCCAGCTACTCTGTAAAAGAGGAAAGAGAGACAGACGAAAGGAATCATCCACTGCTGTTTGGGCAGCATTGCCGGCAAGAGTCAGTTTAAATGACTCATCAAATAGCAGCTTCTGCACCAAAGTATCGATTTGTGGACGACATCAGTGTGTGACTGTTGTAATCAAAACAGAAATAAAGAAGCTGAAAAAAAAACAGCTGGCAAAATAGGAGAAAAAAACAAAGCGATGTATTCCGAAAGCCACATGTCATACAACCATCTCATCCTAATGTGGTTCTCAGAGTGCCAATCAATACCGGGGACAAAAAAAGCCATAAAAGCAAGCATGTGAGTCTAGCCTTTGAAAGGCACTGAGAATCAAATGAATAATGTTGGTCAAAAGGTCATGCCACACAGGTAACCATTACTCCTGAGTGTCCAGACTGAAATAGCGCCACAGGTATTCCAGACTGTGGCCTAATAGGAATATTTTTCTTCTTCTCCTTCCCGGAGTACGAGGTTTTCTCATTTTGAGCATAATTCCAAACGTTAGCACATCAAAACCAGGCAATCTCTCTGGCTGATGGTAAGGAAATTGAACAGATGAGGTAACGCAACCCTCATGCATTTTGTATACGGCCCCTCTGCAGTGGATGTCGACCTGCAGAATTGAGAATGATTTGCCCGGGTTCGCCTGCATTTAGAGTGCAGGAGCACTTTGTCAAACGCACAGGGACAGTTCGAGCGAACGGAGCCAATGCAGCTAATGAGTGGAAGGAATGACGTTATGCTAACTGGCATCATTGGTTTTGCTAAATTGAAACGTCCACGCGCTGCGTGCTCTTTCTGAGCGATGCTGTGAGTTCAGATCCTATTCTACTGAGTTTTTTCTTCTAAATTAGAATGCATTATTAATTTCAAATGCTATTTGTTTTGCATGCACATGAAAGGTCACTCTGTTAGGAGAGATGAAGCAAAGTTTCGAGAAATAAACATCTTTTCAAGCTGAAAACTTTAGCATTGATTGTAAGCATTTGCCCACAACATTGTCCTTGTCGTTCTGACCAATCTTACAGAAAAACCAAAGCCTACACTGTTGCCTTGGGCTTCACCAGGAAAGTCAAGCTAGCCCTCGATCCCAATAACGTCACATGCATACACAACAAATAGAGTCTGAGTTGTAATTTTGCAATTCTGCAAACTGTATTTTTCAATTCTGTAGAGTTTATTTGACCTACCAATTGTCAAAACGGGTGACGCATAGATAGCATGGGTGGAGCAAGGTCATATATTCTCCAAATGTAACTTTATCAGGTCATTGTGACATCAGTACACCTTCTGCTTTACATGGTAAAACCTGCATGCAACTAATTGGATGTTCTGCATTGCATTCAGTGTAATTTCAGTGATAGTTTGACATGATTTGCATGCTCTTCTTTCAATTTATCCCACAGTCACTGCTGTACTTTTTCTCATATCCACATATCTGTCTTTTCATCTTTGGTTCTTTACCATCTATCTGACTTCCGAGTCTGTTCCGCGTAGGTTAGGACATTGATGTTTAATTAGCCACTATGATTACAGCCTTCTTCATATGTCCTCCTTTCCTAGAAGCATTACAGATTCAATAAGGAGCACATCTTCATCGCGGCTTCTGTGAAAACGTTAATGTTTTGGATATGAAAAGAAAGTCAGTTAAATGAGGGGCTGTTAAAACAGGGGAGAATTCAAGCAGTTATGTAGATTATTATAACAGCAGGCTTAAAAAGACGAATAAGTGGGACACAGGCAGACGTTTAAACAGCTGCTAAGACAGCGGTTTGTAAAATTGAGACATACGGATTTGTTGTCACGGCTCAGATTGCTGACATAATGACAACAAACTGATAAACCAACGTCTTTTTGATTTGATGCAGTGTTTTTATGCAGTGTTTTAACTGGCATTGTGGCATAGTTGTGGCTGCAGGACAGTTTACATCATGCCATTCAGTTTTGTAAAGGATCCAAGCCAGTAAAGTTGCATGAAGGCTTCACTGTGTAAAGTCATCTTCAGAACAGACCTTTCTTCTATGGTCTAAGCCAGTGGTTCTCAACCGCAGGGGGGCGCGCGTAGGCTACCGGATTGGAGAAAAAAAAAATGCTAAATGCAAATTAATTGCAAATGCCACCAATTTGCACCGGGGTGGATTGGGGGGGGGGGTGTTACTGGGTCCCCAACTGCAAATCATCCTCCCGGGGGGGTGGTTGGGGGTTGTTTTGGGGGGCCCAGCTTGCAAAAGGTTGAGAACCACTGGTCTAAGCTGTAAAACATACTCGTCTGACTGGTCAAAGAAAGAGAGGAGATTAGTAGAGAGCTGTAAAGAGGTCAGAGAGAGGCTGTACTCACCCCATACACTAGTTCACCCACCATCCCGTTCCAACTCTTGGTCTCAGGGTCGCGGGCACCGTACTTGCCATCCATGACTATGGACAGCCTGTATTTAATCCCAACGTGTTTGGCTATCTCGGAAGCTAAATCGACACAGTAGCCTTCATACTTGTCATTGCCTTCCAGATGCATATGGTTTTTCTTGTACATCACATACGGTGCTTCCTGTTAATCAAACACACGCTGGTTTATTGTCACCCATGCAAGGCAATCACCAGAGCCGACCGACAGCTGACCGGTCAAGAGCAGGCAAGGGGCATGCTGGGTATTCACAGACATTTTTGGTCTTTCTCGCTCTCGTTCTCTCACACACAGTGTCATACACTCACACTCTCTTTCTTTCTCTGTGTACCTTTAGTGTACCGCTCTACAATAAGACTTTCACAATCAGACAACATGGGCACACACACACACACACACACACACACACACACACACACACACACACACACACACACACACACACACACACACAGAGGACGGTTGAGACAGAAGAAGCAGGTTTAGGGTCATGAGGCCAAGACCAGAAAACGATCGCAGCCAGACCCCTTGGCTAATGCTCCCAGCCCCGACTAAAACCACCGTGGAGAGATCCAAGAGCTGCACAATCGCACGCACATACACTATCATTCAAACGTTTTCCTGTTTCTCCCTGAGGCGTCTGGTATCAATATTAAAGCTCACCATTATCTGTTTACTACGAGTGATTTGATAAGTACTATGACATGTTTATGTTAATACGGTTCCACATAAAGGCCAAAGTAATTTAGCCCATTTTCCCAGTAAATGAACCATTTATTGCTTTGTTTATTTATAAATTAATTTAACTTAAATGGCATTTATGTATTATATATATAGACACATATGGTGTGTGTGAGAACTTCAGAACACCAGAAGAGAACTTGATTCATCAACACAATGAGCTCATTAATAGTATAAGTGTCTATAAAAGTGTGGATTGTGTGTTATGTTTAAATGTTACTTTTATTATACTTTTACAAAGCTGCAGCGGAACTTTCTGATTGATCTTGACATGGCTGTCTTTGAGAGAATGGTTCAACAACGCAGGGGTCTCTCCTCTTTTCATTTGTCGTTGCTCACTAGCAGCTCAACATAGTTGTCAGTGATGTACAGCCCCCATCTCAACATCTGCTCCAGCTTTATTCATCATTCAGGATTTAAATATTCACAATGTTAGCTTATCAAAATCAAATCTAACACCGGCCTGCAACCAAACTGCTATTTTATTTCTGGAATATTACTGAAAGCATTCCAAACCTTTGAATGATAGCGTATATTGGTACACACACTCTGAGGTGGAGTTTGGACTACACTGTGGGGGCTGAGTAGTATCAGTCGTGTCTTTGTTTGAGGGTGAGGTATGGGGTGGGTGAACAGGGTCATGAGAAGGGAAAGGGGCATCCGATTCATAAAGTAAATGGCAGTGACTGGAGACAGGTCCGTCCATTGTTTGGACGTAGTCAGGCACGTTGCAGTGTTGCATGGGAAGGCCGTTGCATTCCAACAAAAACGTAATAAAGCTTAACATAAAAATAAACATACTGGCAGGTTAAAAAATAAATAAAAAATAAAAGAACTGAACAAACAAACTAATAATATAATTGTTAGAATACAAAAAAATATCTTACCTAACATACAGAGCTGTACCAAGAAAGCAAGCAGTTCTTAGCCCCCCCCCCCCCCCTCTTTTTTTCTCCATTGCAAACACTGCAGCAACAGCAGCATCTTGCCTTTTTTTTAGCGCATCATCATTACCAAACAATAGGGCTTTGCACAGAGAGAGCATCCCTATTAGAGACAATTAGGTTGCCTGTAGGTTAGCAATGGTTTGTTTGCTTTGTGCTGAATGTGTCCTCTCACCTCGACTGTTCTGAGAGGCTGTCCTGACCCAGACAGTCTAGCACTGATGGGCAAAACACTCAACAGAGGTGGAAAGCAACAAATGACAACTACAGCAAACAGTAAATATCTTCTTAGTGGGTAAATTCATTTCTAACAAACTAACCATTAGATTCGCTTGTAATCGGATCTAGCAAACGAATCTTAGCAACTGTGCTCTTTTCTTATTTCTCTTCCCTTTCTTGTCTTTTAAACCTAGAGAGACTATATTAAACTGAAAATTAACTTAAACTCACAGTCATTACTTGGGAAGTGAACCTGAAAGATCGTGAAGGAAATGATCATGCATTCATCAAAATAAAATAAGATAAAGTTGATCTTTTTTTGAAGACTTTTACAGTCCTCTTAATAAAGCAGGAACTTTTGAGTACATTTGCAGCATTTATCAGACACTTTTATCCAAAGCGACTTCCACTCCCTATCTACAGGGGGCAGTCTCTCCCTGGGGGTAAGGGTCTTGCTCAGGGACCCAGCGGTGGTGCTGAAGGTAGGATTCGAACCCATGACCTCTTGGTCCAGAGGCAAGTATCCTACCACTAGGCCACCACCACCCTGGGGCACGGGTGAGTACTGCCTCCATACACTCTGAGAGGCAAAATTACAGCTGTTCTCCTGAAGAGCGGGTTTTTCGGTCAGATTAAAAGGTACTTTCTTTCTTGTTGGTCAGACGGTCGAAGAGTCATGACAGCAGATGGTGGAAGGATTCTTCAGCGCAGAGCAAACTCCAGGTTTATGTAGAACAGAATTTGAGTCGGGGTGAGTGAGGACAGCCCTGCACTCAACCCAGACCTTCCTCAAATCCTGTTTTCCCTGAGGGGAAACCCCAGAAACCGCCGCGTTCATATTTCTTCACCTAATTGGACTATCCCGAGTGTCATTGACCATTTACTTGATGAGTGGAGACAGGTCTTTACTTACGTATGCATTGTATGTCTACGTTGATGATGGCAACGTAAAAAAACAAAATCATTACCATTGTACCATTATGCCGTTATTGTGATGTCACTGCTACGACAGGCCACTAGAGTATGGAAAATCAAAATGCTTTGTCACCCACACGGATACAGTTGAAACACTCGTTTTCGTTTCCTCCCCCCTCTTTTTTTTTTGTTTTTTTTACACCCCACCTCGACTGTTTCAACGTGTAGTGAGTGGATGGAAAGCAACGCAAAAAGAAATGTACTTCTAACCGCCCAGGACAGAAGGGAGTCTACACCATGACCCTGAGTGGCAGAATACGTGACACATTTAAAACGTCATGGAACGTGTACCATAATAGTAGTGACCACAATTGTTCGGTTTTCCACTGAGGACGAATCGTTGCTGTACGGCTGATCCATTATATTTACAAAGCGCTCAAACTCGTTCCAGTACCCGATCTGCAAAAGGGAAAACACTTACGTTATTATTGGAACACCAGCTATTTCAAACCACATTAATGCCCCGCCCCCACTCCGCCCCGCCCCCACCCCGAGAGCCTCCACTCCACCCCACTTTTTTCTTTTCTTTTCTAGCCTCCTTTAAAAATGATTATTTCATGATAAAATCAGTACAGACAAGCTAAGGAGGCTGCCAGGGATGTAAAAAGCGATGAAGGCTTACTCTCACAAGACTCTCTTCATTAAAATGGCATTAGGCGCCTGAGCTGCTATTGCTTCCTGCTAAATGGAAGCCGGAGTCGTATCTAGCTGACGCTTTTTCTTTCTCGTTCTTTATTTCTTTCTTTTTTTTTTTGCTTACAAAATCTTTCCGTGCCATACGAGCACGGAGCTGCTCTCAGATATGTCCTAGCAGAATTCAGACAAGGAGAAGAATAAACTGTCAGGAGTGCTTAAATGTCATTTGGTGGCATCTACTCCTGTTTAACCAGAGCTCGACTGATGAACTGGGGTGAATGCGGAGGTGGTTCAAATTCTTAGTGCTGTGTCGGGATCGCGGCGTGTATTAGCTCATCCCAGTGTTGTGGCTATAATAGTGCTAGAGGAGAGAAGAGCCTCTTAAGCTGACCTTCATGTGAGTAGCAAACAGTAGCGTGTCAGAGTGCGATGTTTTACCATTTTGTCATTTGCGTCTGAAAACACAGGCTGAATTGCCAGTGGCTCCCCTCGTAATGCACCATAAAGATCCCGTCTAATATAGGGGCCATAGGAAATGAGCCATAGTGGAGGGCATCCACTGCGCTCATGAAATCCCCCGACGCATTCCAATAAATATACACTGGAGAACAGCCTGCCCACGGTGCACTGTAGCATACAGGGCCCGTAAAGAGGCTGTGGAAATTGATCCCCACTCTCTCACTTGTGCTACACACCAGGGACGAATTATTTACCAGGGCTGACCCAGATCATTTGATACTCTTTCGTTAAGTCGGTATTCCATGCTATCTTTGAAATTTGTCAGATTTGTCCTTTCTCAAGCCTGTAACTCTATAGTAAATTAGAATTCAATTATAGCTTATAGGCACGTCACCCAACCTCAGCACACCTCTTTTCACACAGTCACTGAAGCTCAAGCAGCAGATAGCTGAAGAACATTTATGGGAGGGCTTTGAAATGAGCACTTCTTATGATGAACAGATTGTACGATGCCAAATACATGGGACTGGTGACACTTGTCTAAGTCGTGTTCGTCTGATTGGGAAGCTCAGAGCCACAAAAGCAGCTTTTAAACCATGCATGAGCGGTTGGCTTGCAGGCTGACTATTGGAGCCTGTAATTTGTTGCTTAACCCATATAAGGTCTTCAGGTCTGTGCGACCCGTTTTCAGTTTTTAGCTTCATTCATCAGCCGTGGCTCATTTTCTGTGAGGAAAACTAAGGGTTTGGTTCTCAAAAAAAATCTGCGTCCGCAACTCCTGATCCGCATAAAACTGGAGGATTACTGTATACAGTCTTATTTATGGCTTATGCACAGCTGAAAGGTATCAATAATAATGTGCCATCTTAGAATCAGCTGCACAATAATGACTCAAAATGCTTGGGGTTGTTTTATACAATGTAACAGGACTAGGGCAACATAATGATCGAATCGTGTAATGTATGAAGCGTTTCCTTTTTTAGGGACTTTTATTTTGTATTAGTGTGCTACATCGTAATCTTAATGTAGGACTGGGGACCCATTCGAACACAATGAATGTCTCATATATGTCTGGTGTCAGCCAGTGTAAATACACCCTTTGCCTGCTACTGTTCAAATACTCACATGATGTGTCTGAGGCCAGTTTCTATTGCTATGATACCATCCTCACTGCAGCACAGATCTAAAGCTGGCCATTATCACAGTCATATCAAGCCCCCATTGCATTTCAGAGAAAAACAGTTTGTTTATAGCACTTCGTGCTTTAGACCTTTTCACTGAAAATCAAGCTGATTATATCAGACTCTGAAAAAAACCCTGTTTTTATAAGGACTAGGTAAACTGACCTGTACACAGACCAAGCAAAGAAAAGTACGGCTCTTTGTATAATCAGCATCCAACAAAGGTCTCTTATAATCAGCCTTATAAAGCCTGTTGACTTGGAGATATCTCCAATAGTCCAGTCTTATTTCCAAGCACTGAATAAAATTTGTTCAATTTACACTGAACTATTGTTATTTTAAACCTTGACCTACATTCTTCTCAGGAGTCGTCTGTGTGACGACTCCAGCCTCGCACAAAATAAAGAGATTTTTTGAGGATAGATAGATTCTTGAAACACAAGTGTGTTTACAACCTCAGGCTGCACTCTTTCTTTCTCTCTCTCTCTCACTATCTCCTGCTCTCTCTCTGTTGCTCTGCCTCTCTCTCTCTGTCTCTCTCTCTCTCTCTCTCTGTCTCTCTCTCTCTGTCTCTGTTTCTCTCTCTCTCTCAGTCTCTCTCACTCTGTTTCTCTCTCTGTCTCTCTCTCTGTTTCTCTCTCTCTGTGTCTCTGTCTCTCTCTCTCTCTGTCTCTCTCACTCTGTTTCTCTCTCTCTCTCAGTCTCTCTCTCTCTGTTTCTCTCTCTGTCTCTCTCTCTCTGTCTCTCTCACTCTGTTTTTCTCTCTCTCTCTCTCTCAGTCTCTCTCTCAGTCTCTCTCTCTCTGTTTCTCTCTCTCAGTCTCTCTCTCTGTTTCTCACTCTCTCTCTGTTTCTCTCTGTTTCTCAGTTTCTCTCTCTGTCTCTCTCTCAGTCTCTCTCTCTCTCTGTTTCTCTCTCTCTGTTTCTCTCTCTCTCTCTTTCTGTCTCTGTCTCACTCTTTGTTTCTCTCTGTTTCTCAGTCTCTCTCTCTGTTTCTCTCTCTCTCTCTGTTTCTCAGTCTCTCTCTCTCTCTATCTCTCTCTGTTTCTCTCTCTCTCTCTCTCTCTCTCTCTCTCTCTCTCTCTCTCTCTCTCTCTCTCTCTCTCTCTC
>JBBPDE010000031.1:15352517-15367713 GCA_037974605.1 Nannopetersius ansorgii | reverse complement strand
AAAAAGGGGCCCGGGGGGCAGTCGCGAGCACCCATGCAGACCTACGTGGTGGGGGCACCGATGGAGCGCGTCGGGGTTGATGTTCTAGGACCGTTTCCTCGCTCGGAGGCCAGCAATTAGTACAAAACGGTCGCGGCAAAGCTGGTGGAGGAATTTTTCATGAGGTTCGGGGCGCCGGAGGAACTCCACAGCGACCAGGGTCGCAATATCGAGGCGCAGCTGCTGGCCGAGGTGTATATGAGTCTGGGGGTCCACAAGACCAGGACGACCCCGTTGCATCCTCAAAGCGATGGCCTAGTGTAGCGCTTCAACCACACCTTGCCCACCCAGCTGGCGATCCCGGTCGCTGACCACCAGCGCGACTGGGACCGCCACTTACCACTGGTGCTGTGGGCGTACAGGATGGCGGTGCAAGACAGCACCCAGTGCACCCCGGCGGCGCTCATGTTTGGCTGGGAACTCTGGCGGATTTGGCGTGGATTTGGCGTTTGGGCCCCCTCCAAAACCTGACCCTGGACACTGGGGAGAGGGACGTTGGGGAAACGGACACTGGGGAGAGGGACGGTGGGGAAACGGACACTGGGGAAGAGGACCGTGGGGTTTTGGGGCCAGTTGATGGGTCAGGGCCTCCGCGGGGTTCAGGGAGGTCCCGGAGACGGCGCCGACCTCCTGCCCGCCTGAAGGACTACCAAGTGGGGGCTGTCGGGGCCGAGGATGGCTCCCGGCTAGGCGAAGGGTTGTGTGGCGGGCAGGAGGATCACATGGGTGGCACGGGATGTGTGTATGGGTTTGGCGGGCTGCTTGGGGTGAACTTGGGGGCGGCGGGCCCTGCATCGCCATAGCAACTGGCGGGTTTTCAGGAGGTGTATATAAGGGGAGGGGCGGGTCTAGTGGGTAGTTGGAGTTGGGGATGTGTTTGAGAAAGTGCTGTGGAGCGAGAGCTAAAATAAACAGAAAAAGAACTGGAATTCACCTGCTGTCTGCTTCTACTCACCGGTCGTCACAATATCAACAAAAAAACGTCAAAAACTTTAAATGCGATTTTCTCGGTTTTTCAGTTGGAAAATGGTGCTGCGAGACCAGAATTCAAACGACTGTAACTTGACAACCTTTTAAGATACAGCTTTGACCAAGAGATCATTTTAAAGCTTATTCTCTCTTCTTTTTAATGATATTGAATATTTTTTGAATATTTTTGAATTTTGTGTCACTGTGACTCATTTTGCCGGATCAGGTCACACATTATTGTGCAGTAAAATGATGGGTCAGGGCAGGTTCTTAAGAAGCATCTTAAGGCACAGTTGGTTTATGTCCAGTAAAAAGTCTTGGAACGTCGCAGAAATAGCATTATATAAACGGCCACATTCATGGTGGATAAGTAAGTGTGAGCCCAAAAAGGAAAAAATAAGCAGTTCGGCGCAAACTGAACCTCCCGTCAGAATTCACCAAGACCTTCTGACACTGAGTGAATCACAGAGTGGAGGAAAAAAAATCCCATGTTCTCCTATAGAACATTAATGAAAGCAGGCTTTGTGCGCTGACTGACGCAGGAGCTCCAAAAATACACCGCCCAAGTTACAGAGAGCATTCTCACACTTAAAGGGCTCGGGCCCATCCATTAGTGTGTTCTGCGGGTCATCTGGCTGCGTCTGGAGCTTTAGCTCGATTTCTTCTGAAAGCTGCCGCTGGGAGAGAGTTATTTGAGCAAAAAGCGAACTCGCTTTGATTTACCGAGGGCCTGTACAGCTTCTGGCGAACCTTGGATCCGTGCCTGGTCCTGGTTTTTTTGGCTCAATTAAAGGAAAATCAAATTAC
Source organism: Nannopetersius ansorgii (assembly GCA_037974605.1). Lineage (NCBI taxonomy): Eukaryota > Metazoa > Chordata > Actinopteri > Characiformes > Alestidae > Nannopetersius > Nannopetersius ansorgii. The sequence goes on along the minus strand of JBBPDE010000031.1, from coordinate 15,365,898 downwards.
ATGAACGATATTGCCAACTGCTCAGCAACACATTTCAATAATCAGATCAAAGCAACTGAATTCTTTTTGTTGCAGAATAATTAATATGATTTGCATGTCAAAGGGAGGGAGATCTTTCGCATTCTGGGGACGGCGGATAAAAAAGTAGAAGACAAGGATCAATACTTATCTCCCGGCATCAAACTCAAAGGCGCATTGCCTCTGAGTGATAAGTCACCACGCATTTCATTCAAAATATCAAAGATGCCAGCCAGCAGCAAAGGCGGCATCTTTTCAAAGACTTCTTCTGGCTTTCCTTCATGTCAGGTTATGTTCAAATCAACCGAGATCCTCTTATCTCCTCCTCAGATGAGGATGGCAGACCCTTCTTTTTCTCCTTTTCTTTTTCTTGCCTTTTTTCTTTTTCTTTATTTTTTTTTTGTTAAAAGGTTGATGGGGAGAGGTTGTATGGTACGGAGAGAATCCGAAGATGAAACGTTTTTTTTTTTTTTTCTGTCTGGGAGGAGATTCGACTGCAGCATTCGATATGAAGCCGCCTTGTCTTGGTGCCATTAGCCCACGCTAGACACCAGAGGGTGGTGTTGACTTATTTATGCCAGCACTTGGATTTCAGCCTTATCTTTAATTCAGGCTTTAAAAAAAAGGAGATTAAGAGGAAAAACAAGACTACATTTTTTTAGGATTACGCTTCTGAGAAGTGTGTGCAGGTTTGAATGCATGAGATCAGCAAAAGCTTTCCATTGTTTTCCATTGATCTTTCAAATTTCCGGCAGGATGTAATCGCTGAGATGTGTCGGAGTCATTCGGGATGGTTTGATGTGAAAGGGCTCATCGGAGAGAAATCGTGGATTTATATTTCTGCACAGTGGTGGTGATATAAAACAGGCATCACAATATCTTTTCTTTATTACCCAACATGTAAGTCTACCTGTATGTAATGCTTATAATGATAAAATAGTCCTATATATATATATATATATATATATATATATATATGCTGGGCCTGAGTTTAGCATGATCTACATGTATTCCTCCACCATTAACACATTTTACACATCTGTTATGGGACAATCTTTGCAAAACTACCATGTTTTGGAGGTCAGGCAGCATATCTGTAACAATTTCTTTGGTCTGGTTCCAATCGCTACAACTGCGAACCATTCACAGCATCTCTGGAACAGAGCATTTTACATAAAACCACTTTAAACGACTTTACATATATTTACATCTTAAACGACTATTTACATCTTAGTCATCTGGTTACGCCGACATTCTGAAACACTGAATTTTTGCTTTAAGAGCCGCTGAGCCTTCGCAGGACAGGTAGAGATCCTTCCCAAAGCGGCACATCAAACCGCGCAAGCCGAACAAGGTGTTAATGCTGATAGCACCTTCAGGGTAGAGCACCTGATACCAATGTGCTTGGACAGGTACCGCCAGTGTCCTCAGGCATGACCCATTTCTTAAAGGAAAGATGCGTGATGAATCAGACGTGCAACACCACTGTGGTTTGCACGGCTATCAGCATCCAGGCTATAACGTCAACGGGGAAAGTAGCATGCGGTGTTTGTAAAAATGACAAAGTAAAATGCTTTGTGTTTCTGCAAGCAATGCCGGGAAGGGGACTCTTATTTTATAAAGAGCGTCCTTAATAACAGCGTTATGCAGGCAAACAACTATGTAACGACTGGTGATGTGTTCACAGTTACAGGCAAATGGAGAAACACATTAACATATATTTCAGTTTTAATTATGCAATTCCAATGTAATTGTTTGTAATTAATTGTAATTAATTGAATCAAGAGAAGCTGAGTAATCTAAACTGCACTATTGTAATGCAATACAGTTACAGGCTTTTATCCAAAATAACTTCCATTCCCTACCTACAGGGGGCAGTCTCTCCCTGGAGCAACTTGGGGTTAAGGGTCTTGCTCAGGAACCCAGTGGTGGTGCGGAAGGTAGGATTCGAACCCATGATCTCTTTGGTCCAGAGTATCCTACCCACTAAGCCACCTCCATGCTTTTTTTTTTTTTGAAGTGTTACTGCACAGTTATTAGGGACAATTGAGATAAAGCAGGACTTTTTTGGGTGAAAATGACATTTCCAGTTGGGTTCAGTCACTTATGTCCACGCCTAAACTCTTAACACAGCCCTGCATGCCGGTGAGCCCCATGTGAAATATCTGCAGGCTGCAATATGGCCATATAAACCCTTCGCAGATACTGGCGTTGACCTTTGAATTAAACATCCTTTTTCTTCGCCTTGTGTGTTTCTATCAGCGCTGATGGAAAACTCTGCTTCTCAGGAGAATTATGAGCAATTCAATTACCTCTGCAATAGGAGCGAGGCGGTAGAACACGCTGCATAAAAACATCACATTTCCCGTATCACCGTGAACAGAAAAAAAAAAGAATGGACTTAATCTAATATTTAATTTGCAAATTTTTAATTTCAAACATGTTAATTTTCTCCTTTTGCTTTCATTATGTGCTGAATAAAATCTTTCCTGGAATCAAAGAATAATTTCAGGTCTTCCACAGTAAGTGTCTTCAGTTGCCTAGCAACACCAGCCCTAGTAAGGACTAACTTCGTGATGCTGTCTGGGTTTGTGAAGGTAATTCAGGGGGCAAGCTGATTTTAAAATAGGTTGCATGTAGGCGGGACCTAAACTTTACATCAGCCTTGCTGTGGGGCACCGCTCCCGCTCTACTGCCAAAACCAGCAGCAACATTAACCCTTACAACATCTGCAGTGGATGGTCATTACTGTGTTTACTGGGTCCCACTGAGAGAGGAGGAGGGGGTTCAGACAGCAGGGGCACTGTAATGAATTTAATTGAGGGGATATTAATTCTTAATTACTCCCACATCAGGATGCTGTGTGTACGTTTGCCTTGAACTGGGTCTGGGGCTGTCATCGCTGTTGACAGTCATAAAGTTGGGGACCTGTTTATTGGATCAGATTGCGAGCTGCCAGCCAATCGGCCGTGATGGAGATGACATCAGCCCCTGTTAAAAAAAAAAGTCTTCATTTGTTCTGGAGGTTATTTTGACCTCGCAGTTATGACCACACTCACAGCCTACCTCTCTCTTTAGGCGCAGACGCCTGCTCTGGCTTTTCTCTTCCCGTATTTCCAAGGGCACTGGGCACAAGGCAGAACTGCAGAAAGAAGCATGAAAGGACTTTTAAATGGACTAGATCTGTACTATTTGCTCTTAAAATGCCAAAAAGGTTTTTTTTTGAGTAATTCCAGAGAAGACCCACTCTTGGTTTTCTACCTTTTTTAAAAAATCGACTCTAAATCACACATCTGAGTTTAAAGAGTCTTTTTAAAGTTTAAAGGGCCCATACCCCATGTTTCCTCGAGATCCACTTACGTGCACTTATGTGGTTTTATGCACCAAAATTGGTGATATTTCGTCTTGTCACGGCTTGGTCAGTGGCCGGTTAGGGCCACAGCTTTTGGTTAATTGTCCTTTTACTCTGTTTTTTGATCTGTTTCAGTTCTCTGTTCTGAAGGCCTTTATTTTGACATTCCCGTCCGTTCTGTTTCTGTCGTCGTGTGTCGTATGGTTTCTGTTGTGTCACATGTCCTTAGTTTCCCAGCTGCCTTGTGTTCATGTCTGATTATGTTTGGTATTTAGGTCTGTTTCTGTTAGTTAGCTCTCATGTGTCCATCACCTCTACTTCCCTGCCTGTGTCCTGTTTTTTGAAATCCTGACTCCTGGTGGCCATCGCGCCTGTTTATGTTTTGTTTTGTTTTTTTGTTTGAATAAATGCATCCTGAACATGGAGGCCTGCCTGTCTGGCCATGCCTGTTTACTCCGAGGGAGTTCAGAGTCATGGTCTCACGACCGCGACTCTGACACATCTTTACATGGCCATCCCCAACCTCTCTATATCCGTTACAGTTAAACAGGCTGTTTTAACCACGTCTTTAAGGGTGGAATATGTAAATGATGTCTGTTCTGGGTTGGCTGCTCTGTCTCGCGCCTCATTTAAGACAGTCTATTCTTTCTAAATGTATTATGAATGGGATGTAGGCTGAATAGGTGAATATATGTACTGGTTCTCAAAACAGCATGAATTCGGTGAAATGAAAACAAGCTTAACTGTGGAACTGAATGTTTTAGTTTTATGTAAACATGTCAGTGTTCACACACTGAATCATATTCAAAATTTATAGGGGCCCTTTAAATAACTTCCGCATCATTTAAACGGACACATAATGTCATAGTGTTAAAAAATATTATACTATTATTATTATTATTATTATGTTGCTATTATTAGTAATAGTAGTTGTGTGTAAGTAGTATTGTTGTTATGAATAATGTCAGCAACAAAAAACATCGCTTTTTATTTAAATATGTATTTTTTTTTATTCTCTAGTTGATTGAAGCACTTGCAGCATCTACTGCTCGGTCAGAGGTACGTGAAGCGCATACACAGAGCACCGATTCTTGAAACTGGATGATGTTTTGCATGAGAACTGTTTCCCTCTGTTAATACAGAGCCTGTAATCCCTTTGCCCTCGGCTGTTGTTCTTGCTGCCTTTTCCAGGTTTTTCCAACCTCAGCTAGGCTATGCTCTCCTAAAACAATTCCACACCGCCTCCAGCAAATCACCTAGCCTTTCATGCCGCTCTCCATCCCCGCATTCATTAAACTTTCATGCTTGATTTTTTACTTTGATAGCATATGCATATTGTATGGGAGGACGGTGGAGGCAAGTTGCATCACGTGGCCGGCCGCCCGCACTCCTGCGCTCTGCACCGTAGCTTCCTATCTTGTCCCTTGTCTGTCTGTGACATAATGTGATACTTCGCCCATTGTTTCTCTTTTGGCTTTCAGGCGTAATAATTTCCAGGCCCGAAAGTGCTCCCCTGACAGTCGAACCGCAATAATTCAGAGCCTCCTAAACTACGTCTTGAGCCGTTTATGTGTTGCGCGCTCACATAAACAAAGCATAATCAGTTACGGTGTTTGCTTTTGCAATGCAAGGGCATTCCGTCTCGTCTTCCGGCGGCTCTGTTCAGTGTGCGCTCTTCTACATGGCGATGATGCACACCTTTGTTTTAATAACACAGGGGCAAGGCAGCCGGGCCGGGAGAATTTAGGATGGCAAATGCCACAAGACAGGACTATTATTAAAAAATCCATCACTGTCTGTGTTATGGACCCCCCACATTAGACCAGGGATTTTGTGGCAGGCCAGCCTTCAGCCAGGATGCAGCCCATTATTAGAGTATTTCATTCTGGTGGAGGTCTGTTGGGCCACTGTGATGCACCGGGAGAAGGGACCGATATGAAAGATCAGTGTGACAGGTCCGTGGGTTGGAAAGTATGCCATGCCTGTGCATCGCCACGTCAATCTCAGTCAGAGAGGCTCCTTTTGCCGCGGAGCGACGCCGTTCCCCAGTGCATTTGCGCCGCTCTCCTCTTTTTGCTTCCTAAAATCACTTTGTCACATAGTGATGCATCATTTCACATGGTGAATTTTTAAAAACTGGGCCTGGAAATCCTTTCTGAGCATGCAATATCCATTAGCGGGTGGAAAAATTATTCATGTGATTCCTTTGCATTATTTATCAGATGATGAAGGAAAAATATGTCCTCCTCACTTTATCACCATTGTTGCCGCTCGGTGTCAGGTCTCTCGGAAGTTGTGGCGGGCGAGAAATGATTCCAGATTAAACTCTGATAGGGCCCCCGAGTTGCTAGCGTCCATTAAAAAAAGGAAGGAAGGACGCCGTTATAGATCCAAATGGTTCTGCTGAGTAATTCCAGGGAAGAGCCGCTCTTGGTTTTCTACCTTTTTAAAAAATCGACTGTAAATCACACATCTGAGTTTGGAGAGTCTTTTTAAAGTTTAAAGGGCCTATATCCTATGTTTCCTTGAGATCCACTTATTGCCTTTATGCGGTTTTATGCACCAAAATTCGTGATATTTCATCTTTACATGGCCATCCCCAACCTCTCTATATCTGTTACAGTTAAACAGGCTGTTTTAACCACGTCTTTAAGGGTGGAATATGTAAATGATGTCTGTTCTGGGTTGGCTGCTCTGTCTCGCGCCTCATTTAAGGCAGTCTACTCTTTCTAAATGTATTATGAATGGAGGGATGTAGGCTGAATAGGTGAATATATGTACTGGTTCTCAAAATTCGGTGAAATGAAAACAAGCTTAACTGTGGAACTGAATGTTTTCGTTTTATGTAAACATGTCAGTGTTCACACACTGAATTATATTTTTATGTGTAAAGATATGGGCCTTTTTAAAGAACTTCCGCATTACTTTGTTGCCGCTCAGTGGCAGGTCCGTCGGAAGTTGTGGCGGGCGAGAAATGATTCCAGATTAAACTCTGATAGGGCCCCCGAGTTGCTAGCGTCCATTAAAAAAATGAAAGGAAGGGAAGACGCATTTTACGCAATTTTATGAGGATCGCACGTCCTCCGGCCCAGCACCCCGCACGGGTTTCTCGTTTCACACGTGCTAGATTACCTTCTCGCCCCAGCGGTGATTTTCATAACTCTGCCGTTTCCGTATTCGAACGCCGAGCCGAAAGAAAGTGCAAGTGGAGGCAAGTTGATATTGGAAGCGGTGGAGGTGTTTGAAGAAGGTGAGAATGGGGATGAACTGCAATCAGGAGACAGCCGAGTATCTCTCTTGCTGCACGACTAGTTTAAACACTGAAAGCGCTTCGCAAATACGAGGATTCTTTGAGCTAATGCAGGCATAAACAACGGGAACCCTCAACAATATGCCAGTCGCCGTACGCCTGAATGCAGAGCGCTGTTATAGATCCACATTTCATTCGGCAGGAAGCATTCCCCAGACAATATGAAAGAACTGAGAGCTTATGCTGGGTGTATGTCTCCGTTGTGTCCTTGTTTTGGTAGTTCCGCTACTCAAACACACGTTGTTGAACTCTTGGTTCCCTACAGCAGTGGTACCCAGCCCTGATCCTGGGGGTGGTAAAACAGGGAAAGGTGAAAACGTGCAGAATCAGGGCTGATAATCACTGCCACTGAACAACATCACCTTTTAATAATTGACTCTTTAACCCGTGCATCTCACCACAGTCATATCTGACGGGTCATACGGAGTTCTACCTGCTGTCTGGGCATAGATCTGACGCCACTCACTCGCATTTTTAATGGGGTGACATCATTTAAACGGTCTACCAAATGGCGGAGCAGACAGTTAAAGGGTTAAAGAGCAATTTATTGAGCTTTAAGAACCACTACATTAAGGTCCTATACCAGTTATGGACATTTCCTAAAACCATGCATCCAAACCAAGAACCATCAGCTTTTTTACGAGCGTAAATGCTCCAGTTTCATGCTTTCATTTAATTTATTTATGGCATTTATCAAACGATTTTATCCAAAGCGACTTCCATTTCGTACCTACAGGGGACAGTCTCTCCCTGGAGCAACTTGGGGTTAAGGGTCTTGCTCAGCGACCCAGTGGTGGTGTGCTGAAGGTAGGATTCGAATGTATGCCCTCTTGGTCCAGAAGTGAGTATCCTAACACAAGGCCACCACCACCCCTTTCACCAGTCCTGCTTTGTGAAGGACTGGTGTGCAATCTACCAGCGACAGGCGATGCAAAGCGCTTCTGTTATGCCGTGACTGTGCAGTAAAAAGTGCTGCCGGACCCCACGGGCGGTCGCATGGATCCTGACAGCAGGGCTTGCCAGTATTGTATTAGTGCTGCTTGGCTCTCACTCTCTGCCGTGACAAAAGGAGCAGATGGAGGCTTTGCAGGTGGGAGAAGTTAGAGCTTCTGTTCCCGGGGAAGCAGAGAGAAATTAAGGCCACGAGTCTTTTCCTAACGTCCCTCTGCTCAGTGGGGACTGTGGTCTCTGCACTCGATGGCGATAAATGGATATGTGCGGATGCTAATCAACTGTACTCAAAGATGGAGCGAGGGGATGAGCTTGCTTTCCTCTCGCATCAAAGAAAAGGTTCAGACGACGAGAAGCACGTCTTAATGCTGTCCTATTGAATAACGCAGGTCGAGATGAAGTCTTCTGTCCGTGTCTAGCATAAGCACCGAACACTGTTGGCCTTAATCATGGGAGGTTATGGCTGAAGCAGGTAAGATCTACACATTAATACGCCTTTTCTCGTGCATCGATGCGCTGCGACTGATGCATTTGAAATGCGTTCTCTCCCCTCGTTCCTTTTTCCCCATCTTCCAGGGACTCACCTTTGTTTGTTCCTCTCCTCTCTCGCTCTCAAAATTCTCTTTCAGTGCACTTTATTTAATAATTGATCCAGGCTTCTCCTTTGATATTTTCCTCCACTAGCTGCCGTCTCTCTTCACCAACCACTTAAAACCCAAACCTGTGATGCTGCTTACCATGTACCATCCATTTGCCCTATATACCAGTGACCTCCTCACGAAAGCTACTGCTTCTTGACCTCGTTACGGTACGTACATTCGTCTAGAATGGGTCTGGTTACCTGTGCTTATAGACTGTGCCTTCGTTAAGCACCTTCTAAAATATCTTCTAAATAAAGCAACAGCTCTCCAGCCCAAGTGCAACACATTCTTTTCTTAGGCTTTATAACTCGCCGGACCATATGTCTTATTTAGTCGGAGCGTTCTCTCTCTCTCTCTCTCTCTCTCTCTCCCTCTGAAGCTAGTGGAGTTATTAAGCTGCCTGGAATATTCCCAGTTCAGCAAAAGGAAGTTTGGCTTTACTTATTTTTATGCTGAGTAGGAGGAATCTAACCCTTACTTTTATCTGCGCTTTACAATGAGAATCCATTGCCTGGCCTCCCTGGCTAATCACCTTAAAGATCACTGCCACCCTCACCAAGGGATTTATGAATTGAGTTTTTTAATATGTAGCTATACGCATGAACCCCCAGCACCAGAAGCAAATAAAGACCTATATGCCACAATAGGATTCTCTCCGCCTCCTTCTTTTTAAAATGCATTAGGAGCGATATTCCTACATCTACAGAGCAATGGAGTTCACGCTGTTTCTTAACCCTTCAGTGCGTTTGTCCGTTTTTACTTTGCCTGTGGCAATATAGGCAGCAGCCCTTCTGATGTCTCTTTGATGTTGTAATGTCTATTTGATAGTTATCCACTTCTTTTGATCCATTTCTTTAAGTTGACATGTACTTTGGTTTGCACTTAAATGGATAAGCAATAAGCAATGCTATTGTTGGTTATGCATTTTAATGCATTTTAATAATTATGTGCAATGCTTGAATATTTTGTGTTGATTCTTGAAAACGGCTGTTCCTGAACGTATAATTTGATCATTTTGTTATTCAAAATTAGTATTCAAAAAAGGTATGCATGGGTTCCAAACGTAACAAAAAGTATGTATGAATCGAAGCGTAACAAAAAGTATGATAGCGCTGCATCTTTCATCGACCCACTGACTCAGCGCTGCCCCCTATATGACCTTTCTTTGACCTATGACGTCATTATGGCCAAGGTTAATGTAATATAAAACACAAATTAAATGTTAATTCAGAAACTTATTGTAACTACTAAACTAAACTTTCGATCATTAAATACAAAATTCCGACTTTGTCAAAATGCAAAATTCAAAAATTTCAAAATGGCTGTAACAAAGGTGTTAATTATCTAAATATCTCCTTGTCAGTCAGACAACGTTAGCACAGTCAGACTGGTGACTTCTTGGATATGGTAATTTTGCCAAGGCATTTACCACTATTGCTTCGACACATGACGAGTATGCGTGATGGTTGCCAAGAGGATACATACGCTAGTCAGCTCTATCGATATACGCCGCCATAGACAGATCCGGTGAAATAAGGGCTGATGGGAAAGGAAGCGTTGTTGACTTTTTCAGGACACCCTCGTGACTCTTCACGGGTTAACAATGGAAAATATTTGACAGTGATCTCTTAAAACAAATAAAACGACATTAACTCGCGTGTTCTGATAAGCCTAATCAGTCAGCCTCACAAACGGTAAGAGCGCGGTCCCCTCTGTGGGCAGACTCTGTACGCCGCTGCCGAGTCTTATTACATTCCTTTGTGATTTCAGCGACTGTGCTTTGCTCCCTCCCATATTCCATACAAACCGTAACCTTCGCTGCGCTAGCGCGGCTTTCACAACAAGCTTTGTGGAGGTGAATGTCAATCTGCTTTCTGCTGCTCTGTTTATTGCCTTCTCCAGGTGAGACGCCTTTCAAAGACAGTCCGTGGACCGGCCAGGCGGAAGCCGCCTTGATGGTGAGAACAACGCTGAAGGTTACATTGTATCTAATGTATCCAACGTTACTATCAGTGACATTTTGCCATGAAACCAGTGCCTGCACAGTGTATCCAGCCTGGCACATGCACAGATAAACATGCTCCGCTTGATACCAAGCTTCGTGCACTCATAATGACCGCAAAGCAATTACCAACAATCAAGACAGCACCATGGCACTTAAGTTCAGCAGGGGAAAGAGGGAGAGAGGCAAAGTCAGCTTTTGGCAGCAGGTGAGGGCGTGAGGCGGGCCATTTAAAGCCAGCCCTGGGCACGGTGCAGTCTTTGCACCGACTCCACCTGTGAAGCCCGGCTCACTGACATCCGTGGCTTGCATCCTGGGAATCCATCTGGTGGCACCACTGACAGGAGGAAACCTGCTAATTAGCTCTCTCTGCAAAGGGGCTGGGTCGAGCGCAATCCCCAGCTGTCATTAAACACACTCGGAGAGAGAGAGAGGGAGAGGCTGGAAGAAGAGAGGCGAAAACACTGGGGATCCGACGCTCTAATTCCTCCTTTCAGAGGAGGGGGAGACGTTGTGAATCCGTTTATGTGTGCTACGCAGGGTGGGAGAGGAGCGCCTCCCTGAGAAATGCGGCATGCGAAATAGCATTACGTTTAGATGTGTGGGGTAATGATGCGCTCTGTTGTGGATGCCCGTGCCCGTTCGATACGGGGAAATCCCCTGGCATAGCCTTTGGCAAAGTGCTCCTTTCCTAAGCCTTGCAGTGGAGACATGGAGACAAAACCAACACACTCGCCTGAGCAATCCAGGAGGAAGATACCGTCACCGGTTCTGCAACACAGTGAAAGAGCTTCACGAAGGTCTTCAACAGTAAAGTAGTGGCAAAAGATGGAGGAAAACAATTTACGCTAGACGTCGGTGCGTTTCTTCTTGTAACAACACTGTATGAAGTTTCCTAACATGTCAGACTGCTTTTAAGCTCAGGTCCAGTTCCACACTTCTCCTCCGTGCCCCCAGTCATCACACGATTAATCGGCAACACATTAAGCTCAAACATTTACGTTTACGGCATTTATCAGACGCTTTTATCCAAAGCGACTTCCATTCCCTACCTACAGGGGGCAGAAGCCTGCAGACCAGGACCACCTGACACAGGAACGGTTTCCCTCGTCGTCACCCTCCTGTGGTACATATTTTCTGTACATAAGACCTTAATTGTATACATATACATTAACGTATATATATATATATACAGGGTTGCTGATACTCTTATCACCATAGGAGCAATATATTTACTTTGAGCAGTTTCTATTTATTAATTACAGTCAATACTTTCAACATTTTTTCAAAAAATAATCTTGCATATATACAAATATATTAATGATGGCCAACTATTATTCAGACTGCGTGTGAATGCAGAGTTATTAAAGCCACATTTGGTGGAATGGTCAGACGTCTTATGGACAAAAGTAATGGGAGCGCTGTACATGACGGCTGGTTTTCACGGGAGCGTCCCATTATTTTTGTCCATAATAAATAGCTCAACGCTCACATTACTTTGGTGAAAGGACCAAACTTTCAAAATAGAAGGATTTAAACTTGCATTGACGCGCGATAAAGCAGTTGTCTGTGTTAAGTAAATAATGCGTAAACTCTCCCAGCCCTAATTTATATATATGTGTATATATTTACATTTACGGCGACTTCCATTCCCTAACTACAGGGGGCAGTCTCTCACTGCAGCAACTTGGGGTTAAGGGTCTTGCTCAGGGACCCAGTGGTGGTGTGCTGGAGGTAGGATTCGAACCTGTGACCTCTTGGTCTGGAGTATGTACATGTACAAATAATATGTATATACATAAAGTATCTTTATATTTATAAATATATTGTGAATTATATCGATTGTATCATATTGTATATTATTTTGCTCTGAGAACCTGGTTTTTCAGCCTAAAACTTGCACATTACTGTAAGCTCACTGGGCAGCCTGCTATTGGCTGCCAAGACGCTAAGGCTTCCTACTTAAGACAGGAAGCACACAAGCTGTCGCATCCGTCCAACAAGCGACAGCCATTCTAGCTCCCAGCCTTCGATACAGGCGACGCAGTTGCTCACAAATAATTGACTCTGGGTTAAGCAATGGTGACACATCCTCTAAAAGAGGGTATAATTAGGCCTGATGCATTCTTTTAGGAGGCATAAAGGGTGGAAAACCCCACTTAGTCGATCAAAGCTCACACACTGAGAATTGTCGCTCTTGCTCTCCTTTGGGTAAAGCTGTTTACACACATGGCCCACAAGGGCATTCTCATTCAGCGATTAAATTACATTTTCCATCCACCGAGGAGCGCCGGCGCCATTCGGATCCAAATGACTTTGGTCTCGGCTCTCTGCGCTGCACTGCCCGGCCGCCGGAGCCTCCGCATCTCGCTCCCCGGGCTTCGCAGCGGGGGGTCGCCGGGCCCGTCCCAGTCAATCAAATGCCATAGGGGGCTGGCAAACAGCGAGATCCAGCGCCGCGTGCCAGCCGAGCTGGGCAATTAACATTCTAGCGAATTCCCACCAGAAACCATAACGATAAACGCGTAAATCAAAACAAAGCAGGCGCGCTTTCTTAGTTGCGTCTCTCTCATGCCGCACCGCTCGAGCGTCCCTCCTGCGCGGGACTCTGCAAAGCAAACACACTGGTGTGTGGTGTTTGGAGAGAGGAACAATTAGGAAATCACACTTTCTCCCACTTCAGTATTTTGGTATATTAGGAATGATTACGGCCCAAGGCCTGCTGTTATGGCTCATGAATATCAGCGATGTGCACTCTAGAGGATCTCTGATGCGCTTCGTGCAGACAGTTAGGCTATAAAGGCTCTTAATATTGCGTTTCACAAATAAGATCTGCCTCGTCATCACTACCAATCAAAGCAACTGGGTCTGAGGGTCCTATGCAGGGCTGAGGCCCCTTGCCTGTGTCCAAGACAAGCCAGGCCCCCCCCCAAACCCAACTCCTACCCGCATAGACGCACAAAAAAAGGAATAAAGTGATAATAACTAACTTTTATTTGCAAAAAATAAACAGTGGTTGTAGGTTTTTGATTATACTCTTACACACACACACACACACACACACACACACACACACACACACACACACACACACACACACCCCACAC